>JARQOC010000004.1:615594190-615679379 GCA_033576535.1 Allobates femoralis
GAAATGAGCTCAGATGGGCATCACTTCAGTACTGAGTATAATGGAAGTCAATGGGGACTCCAGCATGTTTCCTGGTCGTGTGGGTGTTGAGGGACCTGATGAAAAAGACAAAATGATTGCGGTCTTCGTCTTTTTTGGGGACCATCTTGTAGAAACCCGGGATTCTGATGCCAGTGATGAGCGGGCACTGCCAGGCTCGGAAGGGCACGACTCGTGTACCCAAGGAGAATGGAAGTCGATGGGGAACGTGAGCATTTTCTGGAGGAATTCCCCATTGACGTCCATTATCCTTGGGTACACGAGTTGCGCCCATCCGAGCTCATTTCGAGTACCCAAGCCTGGCAGCGCCATCTCATAGGGTCTCAGGAGCCAGCGGGGCTCGCGGCCAGGACTGATGCTCCAGATCCCATTGACTTCCATTATACTTGAGTCGTTCCTATGGAGCCCCGGAGCCTGGCAGTGCCCGGCGGTGCCCGCTCATCACTGGGGGCATCTCAGACCCCATCAGGGGCATCATCATCCGTCTCTACAGAGAGGGGCCCCAGGACAAGGAGGGGCCCTCTGTGGCCCCTGTGTGTCCCCTTGTCTTCCTCTCTGGTTCCCATTACTGTATATATCTGTGTATATAGCTTTGTTGTACTGTCTGTGTGCAGTAATGTGACGCTCAGGGGCCCTGATTATCAGGGGCCCCCGGTTATTGCACATCTTTATTAGCATTAGTGACATTTGTGGCCCCCAGGCTCCGGGGCCCCGGGGTGATCACCGCCTCTGTCCAGTGTCTGGATACAAGATTGTAATTGTGATTCTCTTCCTGATACAATGTATCACGCAGGGGAGGAGCCTGACTGTGACCCCGCCCCCTGAGTGACGTCACAGCAGAGGCTCCTCCTCCCCCTGGTAGAAGTTTCTAGCAGATGTGAAGTTTCCTCCTCCTCTTCCTCTGCAGCCGGAGGAGGTGACAGGAGAAGCCGCTGTGTGGCCTGCAGATCCGGGGACACAGGGCAGCCTGCAGCAGAGCATTGCACCCTAGATCCACCAGCTGCAGAGCATTGCACCCCAGATCTACCATCTGCAGAGCATTGCACCCTAGATCCACCAGCTGCAGAGGATTGCACCCCAGATGTACCATCTGAAGAGCATTGCACCCCAGATCAACCATCTGCAGAGCATTGCACCCTAGATCCACCAGCTGCAGAGCATTGCACCCCAGGACTGAAGAGCTGCAGAGCATTGCACCCCAGGACTGAAGAGCTGCAGAGCATTGCACCCCAGATCAACCAACTGCAGAGCATTGCACCCCAGATCAACCAACTGCAGAGCATTGCACCCCAGATCAACCAACTGCAGAGCATTGCACCCCAGATCAACCAACTGCAGAGCATTGCACCCCAGATCAACCAACTGCAGAGCATTGCACCCCAGATCTACCAACTGCAGAGCATTGCACTCCAGGACTGAAGAGCTGCAGAGCATTGCACCCCATATCTACCAGCTGCAGAGCATTGCATCCCAGATCTACCAGCTGCAGAGCATTGCACCCCATTTCCACCAGCTGCAGAGCATTGCACCTGAGGACTGAAGAGCTGCAGAGCATTGCACCTGAAGATTGAAGAGCTGCAGAGAATCGCACCTCCAGTGCCCAGGCTTCTGCACTATGACAGCTGAAGAAATGATGGAGCAGGAAGCCCAGGACACCAACACAGAGGAAGTAGACATCAGCCCCAAGGGGGACAGAGGAGTCCTGAAGGTGAGTCAGAGCCGGGGATTGGTGTGAGGCCTCCACCTGACATTACACAATGGAGATTACTGTAGATGTGCTGCAACTGACAGGAGACCCATCATAAGCTATATAATGACCTCAGTCACTAATCACCTGTCATCACTGATCCTGAGTTACCTCCTGTATTATCCTCCAGAGCTGCACTCACTATTCTGCTGGTGCAGTCACTGTGTACATACATTACTGATCCTGAGTTACCTCCTGTATTATACTCCAGAGCTGCACTCACTATTCTGCTGGTGCAGTCACTGTGTACATACATTACATTACTGATCCTGAGATACCTCCTGTATTATACTCCAGAGCTGCACTCACTATTCTGCTGGTGCAGTCACTGTGTACATATATTACATTACTGATCCTGAGTTACCTCCTGTATTATACTCCAGAGCTGCACTCACTATCCTGCTGGTGCAGTCACTGTGTACATACATTACTGATCCTGAGTTACCTCCTGTATTATACTCCAGAGCTGCACTCACTATTCTGCTGGTGCAGTCACTGTGTACATACATTACATTACTGATCCTGAGTTACCTCCTGTATTATACTCCAGAGCTGCACTCACTATTCTGCTGGTGCAGTCACTGTGTACATATATTACATTACTGATCCTGAGTTACCTCCTGTATTATACTCCAGAGCTGCACTCACTATCCTGCTGGTGCAGTCACTGTGTACATACATTACTGATCCTGAGTTACCTCCTGTATTATACTCCAGAGCTGCACTCACTATTCTGCTGGTGCAGTCACTGTGTGCATACATTACATTACTGATCCTGAGTTACCTCCTGTATTATACTCCAGAGCTGCACTCACTATTCTGCTGGTGCAGTCACTGTGTACATACATTACATTACTGATCCTGAATTACCTCCTGTATTATACTCCAGAGCTGCACTCACTATTCTGCTGGTGCAGTCACTGTGTACATACATTACATTACTGATCCTGAGTTACCTCCTGTATTATACTCCAGAGCTGCACTCACTATTCTGCTGGTGCAGACACTGTGTACATACATTACTGATCCTGAGTTACCTCCTGTATTATACTCCAGAGCTGCACTCACTATTCTGCTGGTGCAGTCACTGTGCACATACATTACATTACTGATCCTGAGTTACCTCCTGTATTATCCTCCAGAGCTGCACTCACTATTCTGCTGGTGCAGTTACTGTGTACATACATTACATTACTGATCCTGAGTTACCTCCTGTATTATACTCCAGAGCTGCACTCACTATTCTGCTGGTGCAGTCACTGTGTACATACATTACATTACTGATCCTGAGTTACCTCCTGTATTATACCCCAGAGCTGCACTCACTATTCTGCTGGTGCAGTCACTGTGTACATACATTACATTACTGATCCTGAGTTACCTCCTGTATTATACTCCAGAGCTGCACTCACTATTCTGCTGGTGCAGTCACTGTGTACATACATTACATTACTGATCCTGAGTTACCTCCTGTATTATACTCCAGAGCTGCACTCACTATTCTGCTTGTGCAGTCACTGTGTACATATATTACATTACTGATCCCGAGTTACCTCCTGTATTATACTCCAGAGCTGCACTCACTATTCTGCTGGTGCAGTCACTGTGTACATACATTACATTACTGATCCTGAGTTACCTCCTGTATTATACTCCAGAGCTGCACTCACTATTCTGCTGGTGCAGTCACTGTGTACATACATTACATTACTGATCCTGAGTTACCTCCTGTATTATACTCCAGAGCTGCACTCACTATTCTGCTGGTGCAGTCACTGTGTACATACATTACATTACTGATCCTGAGTTACCTCCTGTATTATACCCCAGAGCTGCACTCACTATTCTGCTGCTGATGATATCTTGCACTGTACTCCCCCGCTCTCGTACTGTACGGTTTGGCTCTGGTTCGGGGTTCCTGTAACTGGAGGAAGCTCTGGAGGCCTCCGACGTTCCAGACATATTTACCCTTTAGATTGAAGTGAAGCCAGAATCTGATGCTGTGAGGATCAGAGGTGACGATTTATGGCTGTGAAAACTGCAGGTGAACTACAAGTCCCAGCGTTATCCACAGCTGTCCAGGTCTATCCTTATGGGACGTTTCTGACTTTTTCTGGCATATTTTGAGATTGGATCATGACACATTGTAGCGAACCATCAGCAGAGAACTTTGATGACTTGATGCAATTGTAACAAACCCTCAGCTCCGAGTAGTACTAATTCTCCATTCACTTTTTTTTTTCATTCCTTCCACAGAAAATCAAAAAGGAGGGGACGGGACGGGATCGGCCGATGATCGGGGACAAGGTGAGCGTCCACTACACGGGGTGGCTGCTCGATGGGACCAAGTTTGACTCCAGCAGAGACCGAAAGGACAAGTTCACCTTTGACCTGGGAAAAGGTACGATCTGTCTTCTCCGGAGAAGTCCGCAGTGCCAACTAGTGGCTGAACGGCTTCCCCCTGCCGCCCGCCGCGCCACCCGGCTTCCCCCTGCCGCCCCCGGCTCCCCCCTGCCGCCCGCCGCGGCCCCGGCTCCCCCCTGCCGCCCGCCGCGGCCCCGGCTCCCCCCTGCCGCCCGCCGCGGCCCCGGCTCCCCCCTGCCGCCCGCCGCGGCCCCGGCTCCCCCCTGCCGCCCGCCGCGGCCCCGGCTCCCCCCTGCCGCCCGCCGCGCCCCCGGCTCCCCTTTGCCGCCCACCGCGCCCCCGGCTCCCCCCTGCCGCCCGCCGCGCCCCGGCTCCCCCCTGCCGCCCGCCGCGCCCCGGCTTCCCCCTGCTGCAGTCATAAATTCTGCGGATACAATGGCAGCTTCATTCTTACTAGTTTTTGTGCCTTTTCCTCCAGGTCAGGTGATAAAGTCGTGGGACATTGCTGTGGCCACGATGACGACGGGGGAGGTCTGCTCCATCACCTGTAAACCTGAGTATGCATACGGGGCGTCTGGAAGTCCCCCCAAAATCCCCCCCAATTCAGTGCTCATATTTGAGGTAAGATGTAACATCCCTGGTGGACTAGGTAAGGGTTAATGCCAGCCTCACTGGTGGGCTAGGGCAGTGGAGGAATGAAAGCTCACATTGCTGGTGTCTCAGGCAGTGTAGGGATTAACCCACCATCCCTGGTGGTCTAGGGGAGTAAAGGGGATTAACGTTACCATTGTTGTTGGTCTAGAGCTGGGAATAGGATAATGCCAGCCAGTCTCCCTGATGGTCTTGGGTAGGGAAGAGGATAATGCCAGCCAGACTCTATAGTGCTCTAGGGTAGGAAAGAAGATAATGCCAACCAGTCTCCCTGGTAGTCTAGGGCAGGGGAAGAGGAGAATTCCAGCCAGTGTCCCTGGTGGTCTAGGGCAGGGGGAGAGGAGAATTCCAGCCAGTGTCCCTGGTGGTCTAGGGCAAGAGAAAGGTTAATGCCAGCCAGTCTCCCTGGTAGTCTAGTGCAGGGAAGAGGATAATTAATGCGAGCCTCCCTGGTGGTCCAGGGCGTGGGAGAGGATAATGCCAGCCAGTCTCCTTGGTGGGCTAGGTAAGTGGAGAGGTTAAAGTTCAAATTTCTGGTAGTCTCGGGCATTGTAAGATTTAACCCATCATCCCTGGTGGTCTAGGGGAGTAAAATGGATTAGTTTAATCATCACTGGTGTTTTAGGGGAGTAAAGGGGATTCATGTCACTTTTCCTGGTGGTCTAGGGCAGGGAAGAGGATAATGCCAGCCAGCTTCCCTAGTGGTCCAGGACGGGGGGAGGATAATGCCAGCCAGCTTCCCTAGTGGTCCAGGACGGGGGGGAGGATAATGCCAGCCTTTCTCACAGGTGGGCTAGGGCAGAGGAGAGGATAATGCCAGTTATTCTCCTCTGTAGTCTAGGGCAGGGTAAAGGATAATGCCAGCCACTCTCCCTGGTGGTCTAGGGCAGGATAGAGCATAATTTTAGCCAGTCTTCCTGGTGGTCTAGGGCAAGAAAAGAGGATAATGCCAGCCAGCCTCACTGGTGATCTAGGGCAGGGGAAGAGGATAATGCCAGCCAGTCTCCCTCTTCTAGAGCAGGGGAAGAGGCTAATGCTAGAAGGTCGGGATTAGGGGCAGCTTTGCTTCATACCCTGTGGTTTATTGTGTTTGTTTTTCTCCTAGATTGAACTTTTCGACTTCCAAGGTGAAGATCTTTCCACGGAAGAAGATGGAGGAATCATCCGGAGGATCAGGGTGAAGGGCGAAGGATACTCCAAACCCAACGAGGGCGCGGTGGTGGAAGGTGAGTGATCGGAGACCGTCAGCAGGTGGGGAAATATCTGCTTACTGATGGTTTCTATATACAGTAGATTGCTGCTCCTGCCCCTTTAATGCTCTGGGCCCTCCGGCGGCCCTGCTTACTGATGGTTCCCATATACAGTAGATTGCTGCTCCTGCCCCTTTAAGGCTCGGTGCCCCCGGCTGCCCTGCTTACTGATGGTTTCCATATACAGTAGATTGCTGATCCTGCCCCTTTAAGGCTCGGTGCCCTCCGGCGGCCCTGATTACTGATGGTTTCTATATACAGTAGATTGCTGATCCTGCCCCTTTAAGGCTCGGTGCCCTCCGGCGGCCCTGCTTACTGATGGTTTCTATATACAGTAGATTGCTGCTCCTGCCCCTTTAATGCTCTGGGCCCTCCGGCGGCCCTGCTTACTGATGGTTCCCATATACAGTAGATTGCTGCTCCTGCCCCTTTAAGGCTCTGGGCCCTCCGGCGGCCCTGATTACTGTTGGTTTCTATATACAGAAGATTGCTGCTCCTGCCCCTTTAAGGCTTGGTGCCCTCTGGCGGCCCTGATTACTGATGGTTTCTATATACTGTAGATTGCTGCTCCTGCCCCTTTAAGGCTCGGTGCCCTCCGGCGGCCCTGATTACTGATGGTTTCTATATACTGTAGATTGCTGCTCCTGCCCCTTTAAGGCTCGGTGCCCTCCGGCGGCCCTGCTTACTGATGGTTTCTCTATACAGTAGATTGCTGCTCCTGCCCCTTTAAGGCTCGGTGTCCTCCGGCGGCCTGATTACTGATGGTTTCCATATACAGTAGATTGCTGCTCCTGCCCCTTTAATGCTCTGGGCCCTCCGGCGGCCCTGCTTACTGATGGTTCCCATATACAGTAGATTGCTGCTCCTGCCCCTTTAAGGCTCTGGGCCCTCCGGCGGCCCTGCTTACTGATGGTTTCCATATACAGTAGATTGCTGATCCTGCCCCTTTAAGGCTCAGTGCCCTCCGGCGGCCCTGATTACTGATGGTTTCCATATACAGTAGATTGCTGCTCCTGCCCCTTTAAGGCTCGATGCCCTCCGGCGGCCCTGATTACTGTTGGTTTCTATATACAGAAGATTGCTGCTCCTGCCCCTTTAAGGCTTGGTGCCCTCTGGCGGCCCTGATTACTGATGGTTTCTATATACTGTAGATTGCTGCTCCTGCCCCTTTAAGGCTCGGTGCCCTCCGGCGGCCCTGATTACTGATGGTTTCTATATACTGTAGATTGCTGCTCCTGCCCCTTTAAGGCTCGGTGCCCTCCGGCGGCCCTGCTTACTGATGGTTTCTCTATACAGTAGATTGCTGCTCCTGCCCCTTTAAGGCTCGGTGTCCTCCGGCGGCCCTGATTACTGATGGTTTCCATATACAGTAGATTGCTGCTCCTGCCCCTTTAATGCTCTGGGCCCTCCGGCGGCCCTGCTTACTGATGGTTCCCATATACAGTAGATTGCTGCTCCTGCCCCTTTAAGGCTCTGGGCCCTCCGGCGGCCCTGCTTACTGATGGTTTCCATATACAGTAGATTGCTGCCCTGCCCCTTTAAGGCTCTGAGCCCTCCGGCGGCCCTGCTTACTGATGGTTTCTATATACAGTAGATTGCTGCTCCTGCCCCTTTAAGGCTCGGTGCCCTCCAGCGGTCCTGCTTACTGATGATTTCTATATACAGTAGATTGCTGGTCCTGCCCCTTTAAGGCTCGGTGCCCCCGGCTGCCCTGCTTACTGATGGTTTCCATATACAGTAGATTGCTGGTCCTGCCCCTTTAAGGCTCGGTGTCCTCCGGCGGCCCTGCTTACTGATGGTTTCCATATACAGTAGATTGCTGATCCTGCCCCTTTAAGGCTCAGTGCCCTCCGGCGGCCCTGATTACTGATGGTTTCCATATACAGTAGATTGCTGCTCCTGCCCCTTTAAGGCTCGATGCCCCCGGCTGCCCTGCTTACTGATGGTTTCCATATACAGTAGATTGCTGATCCTGCCCCTTTAAGGCTCGATGCCCTCCGGCGGCCCTGATTACTGTTGGTTTCTATATACAGAAGATTGCTGCTCCTGCCCCTTTAAGGCTTGGTGCCCTCTGGCGGCCCTGATTACTGATGGTTTCTATATACTGTAGATTGCTGCTCCTGCCCCTTTAAGGCTCGGTGCCCTCCGGTGGCCCTGATTACTGATGGTTTCTATATACTGTAGATTGCTGCTCCTGCCCCTTTAAGGCTCGGTGCCCTCCGGCGGCCCTGATTACTGATGGTTTCCATATACAGTAGATTGCTGCTCCTGCCCCTTTAATGCTCTGGGCCCTCCGGCGGCCCTGCTTACTGATGGTTCCCATATACAGTAGATTGCTGCTCCTGCCCCTTTAAGGCTCGGTGCCCTCCGGCGGCCCTGCTTACTGATGGTTTCTCTATACAGTAGATTGCTGCTCCTGCCCCTTTAAGGCTCGGTGTCCTCCGGCGGCCCTGATTACTGATGGTTTCCATATACAGTAGATTGCTGCTCCTGCCCCTTTAATGCTCTGGGCCCTCCGGCGGCCCTGCTTACTGATGGTTCCCATATACAGTAGATTGCTGCTCCTGCCCCTTTAAGGCTCTGGGCCCTCTGGCGGCCCTGCTTACTGATGGTTTCCATATACAGTAGATTGCTGGCCCTGCCCCTTTAAGGCTCTGAGCCCTCCGGCGGCCCTGATTACTGATGGTTTCCATATACAGTAGATTGCTGCTCCTGCCCCTTTAAGGCTCTGAGCCCTCCGGCGGCCCTGCTTACTGATGGTTTCCATATACAGTAGATTGCTGGCCCTGCCCCTTTAAGGCTCGGTGCCCCCGGCTGCCCTGCTTACTGATGGTTTCTATATACAGTAGATTGCTGCTCCTGCCCCTTTAAGGCTCGGTGCCCTCCAGCGGTCCTGCTTACTGATGATTTCTATATACAGTAGATTGCTGGTCCTGCCCCTTTAAGGCTCGGTGCCCCCGGCTGCCCTGCTTACTGATGGTTTCCATATACAGTAGATTGCTGATCCTGCCCCTTTAAGGCTCAGTGCCCTACGGCGGCCCTGATTACTGATGGTTTCCATATACAGTAGATTGCTGCTCCTGCCCCTTTAAGGCTCGATGCCCTCCGGCGGCCCTGATTACTGTTGGTTTCTATATACAGAAGATTGCTGCTCCTGCCCCTTTAAGGCTTGGTGCCCTCTGGCGGCCCTGATTACTGATGGTTTCTATATACTGTAGATTGCTGCTCCTGCCCCTTTAAGGCTCGGTGCCCTCCGGCGGCCCTGATTACTGATGGTTTCTATATACTGTAGATTGCTGCTCCTGCCCCTTTAAGGCTCGGTGCCCTCCGGCGGCCCTGCTTACTGATGGTTTCTCTATACAGTAGATTGCTGCTCCTGCCCCTTTAAGGCTCGGTGTCCTCCGGCGGCCCTGATTACTGATGGTTTCCATATACAGTAGATTGCTGCTCCTGCCCCTTTAAGGCTCAGTGCCCTCTGGCGGCCCTGATTACTGATGGTTTCTATATACAGAAGATTGCTGGTCCTGCCCCTTTAAGGCTCGATGCCCTCCGGCGGCCCTGATTACTGTTGGTTTCTATATACAGAAGATTGCTGGTCCTGCCCCTTTAAGGCTCGGTGCCCTCCGGCGGCCCTGATTACTGATGGTTTCCATATACAGTAGATTGCTGCTCCTGCCCCTTTAAGGCTCGGTGCCCTCCGGCGGCCCTGATTACTGATGGTTTCCCCTGTCCTGTATAACATTAGACTGTTTCGCCCCTCAGTGCACCTTCAGGGGTCTCACGATGGCCGGGTGTTTGATGATCGGGAGCTGCAGTTTGAGGTCGGGGAGGGCGAGGGGCTCCGGATCCCCCCCGGGGTGGAGACCGCGCTGCAGCAGATGGAGAAAGGCGAGGAGGCCGTGCTGTACCTGAAGCCCAGGTGAGTGGATTTAAAGGGTCTGTAAGCATGAAAGCCTGTTTTGCAGCACTCTCACTTTGACGTGGTTGCTCTCTAGGTACGGCTTTGACAGCGCCGGCTATGAACCCTTTGGCGTCCCGCCCAACGCCGAGATTCAATACGAAATCAAACTCAAGAGCTTTGAAAAGGTTTGTATCTAATCCACCCCAGAATTAAAGGGGAAGAGAAACAGCGCCGCCCCTGTGTGCAGGCCGTGTGTGGGACTGCAGCCACATTCACTTCTAATGAGCTGAGCTGCAATACCGGGCACAACCTGCAGGCAGGGGGGCGCTGTGTTAAGAAAGCAGCCATGTTTAGATACTTTTGGACCGCCCCTTTAAATCTTATCCTCAGGCCAAGGAATCCTGGGAGATGAACTCGGAGGAGAAGCTGGAGCAGGGGGCGCTGGTGAAGGAGCGAGGAACGCAGTACTTCAAGGTCCGTCCAACACATAATGAGGTCACCCCCAGAGCTGGAATCTATCACACCCCCCTCTCCATACTAATGTCCTCCATCCTCGGCCCCTTCCTGGTATATATGTTCACATCCTGTACTAATGACCTCCATCTTGGGCCCCTTCCTGGTATACACGTCCTTCATCCTGAGCCCCTTCCTGGTATACATGTCCTCCATCCTGAGCCCCTTCCTGGTATACACGTCCTCTATCCCGAGTTCCTTCCTGGTATGCACGTCCTTCATCCCGGGCCCCTTTCTGGTATACATGTCCTTCATCCCGGGCCCCTTTCTGGTATACACGTCCTCCATCCCAGGCCCCTTCTGGTATACACGTCCTCCATCCCAGGCCCCTTTCTGGTATACATGTCCTCTGTCCCGGGCCCCTTTCTGGTATACATGTCCTCTGTCCCGGGCCTCTTTCTGGTATACATGTCCTCCGTCCCGGGCCCCTTTCTGGTATAAATGTCCTCCGTCCCGGGCCCCTTTCTGGTATAAATGTCCTCTGTCCCGGGCCCCTTTCTGGTATACATGTCCTCTGTCCCGGGCCCCTTTCTGGTATATACTTCCTCTGTCCCGGGCCCCTTTCTGGTATACATGTCCTCTGTCCCGGGCCCCTTTCTGGTATACATGTCCTCTGTCCCGGGCCTCTTTCTGGTATACATGTCCTCCGTCCCGGGCCCCTTTCTGGTATAAATGTCCTCCGTCCCGGGCCCCTTTCTGGTATAAATGTCCTCTGTCCCGGGCCCCTTTCTGGTATACATGTCCTCCGTCCCGGGCCCCTTTCTGGTATACATGTCCTCCGTCCCGGGCCCCTTCCTGGTATACATGTCCTCCGTCCCGGGCCCCTTCCTGGTATACATGTCCTCTGTCCCGGGCCCCTTTCTGGTATACATGTCCTCCGTCCCGGGCCCCTTTCTGGTATACATGTCCTCCGTCCCGGGCCCCTTTCTGGTATACATGTCCTCCGTCCCGGGCCCCTTTCTGGTATACATGTCCTCTGTCCTGGGCCCCTTTCTGGTATACATGTCCTCCGTCCCGGGCCCCTTTCTGGTATGCATGTCCTCTGTCCCGGGCCCCTTCCTGGTATGCATGTCCTCCGTCCCGGGCCCCTTCCTGGTATGCATGTCCTCTGTCCCGGGCCCCTTTCTGGTATACATGTCCTCCGTCCCGGGCCCCTTTCTGGTATACATGTCCTCCGTCCCGGGCCCCTTTCTGGTATACATGTCCTCCGTCCCGGGCCCCTTTCTGGTATACATGTCCTCTGTCCTGGGCCCCTTTCTGGTATACATGTCCTCCGTCCCGGGCCCCTTTCTGGTATGCATGTCCTCTGTCCCGGGCCCCTTCCTGGTATACATGTCCTCTGTCCCGGGCCCCTTCCTGGTATACATGTCCTCTGTCCCGGGCCCCTTCCTGGTATACATGTCCTCTGTCCCGGGCCCCTTCCTGGTATACATGTCCTCCGTCCCGGGCCCCTTTCTGGTATACATGTCCTCTGTCCCGGGCCCCTTTCTGGTATACATGTCCTCTGTCCTGGGCCCCTTTCTGGTATACATGTCCTCTGTCCTGGGCCCCTTTCTGGTATACACGTCCTCTGTCCCGGGCCCCTTTCTGATATACACGTCCTCCGTCCCGGGCCCCTTTCTGGTATACACGTCCTCCGTCCCGGGCCCCTTTCTGGTATACACGTCCTCCGTCCCGGGCCCCTTTCTGGTATACATGTCCTCCGTCCCGGGTTCCTTTCTGGTGTACATGTCCTCCATATTTGGAGCAGTGTTTCCCAGAGAACGGGGCCCCTCTATTGTGTGATCTCGGGGTGACATACCATGGTTCCCCCCACAGGTCGGCCGTTACCGCCAGGCGATCATCCAGTATAAGAAGATCATGCAGTGGCTGGAGCACGAGTCCGGACTGGCCGCGGAGGAGGAGGGCAGGGCCCGGTCCCTGCTGCTGGCGGCGTCCCTGAACCTGGCGGCGTGCTACCTGAAGGTGGGGGAGCACCGGCTAGCGCTGGATCACTGCAACAAGGTGAGGACCCCGGAGGTGGGGTGAAGGGGCCACATCTGACTCCTCGTGTATTGGGGGAGGTGAGGAGACTTCCCCCCCCCCCCCCCCTGTCGCTCGCATTTACCCCTTTTTTCTCCATCAGGCGCTGGACTATGACACCAACAATGAGAAGGGCCTGTTCCGCCGGGCGGAGGCGTTCATGGGGGTGAACGAGTTGGATCTGGCCAAGGACGACCTGGTGAAGGTGATCCAGCTGTACCCGGGGAATAAGGCAGCGCGGGCACAGCTCACCCACTGCCAGCAGCGCATGCGGGAGCAGCACCGGCGGGAGAAGAAGATCTACGCCAACATGTTCCAGCGCCTGGCGGAGCAGGAGGAGAAGGTGAGCCGCCCCGGCCATACACTCCTCACTGATACAGTGTAACGAACTGTCAGCTCTGGAGAGACTCCTATATGCAATCCTCGCTTTATTTTTCCTGCAGGAATCTGCAAAAGTTCCAAAGGATCCGGTGTCCGAGGACATAGAAATGAGTGAGGAGAAGGAAGCGACCGGGAACGGGACCTCAGAGGCGTAGTGACCTGCGCCACATCGGGAAGGGGGGAGGGGATTCTCTGTACGGGGCCGGCAGCAGGTACAGCCTTCTGCGTTGGTCCGGCAGCGGGTGGCGACCCTCTGTACTGGTCCGGCAGCGGGGGGGGCGACCCTCTGTACTGGTCCGGCAGCGGCGGGGCGACCCTCTGTACTGGTCCGGCAGCGGCGGGGCGACCCTCTGTACTGGTTCGGCAGCGGCGGGGCGACCCTCTGTACTGGTCCGGCAGCGGCGGGGCGACCCTCTGTACTGGTCCGGCAGCGGGGGGGCGACCCTCTGTACTGGTCCGGCAGCGGGGGGGGCGACCCTCTGTACTGGTCCGGCAGCGGGGGGGGCGACCCTCTGTACTGGTCCGGCAGCGGCGGGGCGACCCTCTGTACTGGTCCGGCAGCGGCGGGGCGACCCTCTGTACTGGTCCGGCAGCGGGGGGGCGACCCTCTGTACTGGTCCGGCAGCGGGGGGGCGACCCTCTGTACTGGTCCGGCAGCGGCGGGGCGACCCTCTGTACTGGTCCGGCAGCGGCGGGGCGACCCTCTGTACTGGTCCGGCAGCGGCGGGGCGACCCTCTGTACTGGTCCGGCAGCGGCGGGGCGACCCTCTGTACTGGTCCGGCAGCGGCGGGGCGACCCTCTGTACTGGTCCGGCAGCGGCGGGGCGACCCTCTGTACTGGTCCGGCAGCGGCGGGGCGACCCTCTGTACTGGTCCGACAGCCGCGGGGCGACCCTCTGTACTGGTCCGGCAGCGGCGGGGCGACCCTCTGTACTGGTCCGGCAGCGGCGGGGCGACCCTCTGTACTGGTCCGGCAGCGGCGGGGCGACCCTCTGTACTGGTCCGGCAGCGGCGGGGCGACCCTCTGTACTGGTCCGGCAGCGGCGGGGCGACCCTCTGTACTGGTCCGGCAGCGGCGGGGCGACCCTCTGTAGTGGTCCGGCAGCGGCGGGGCGACCCTCTGTACTGGTCCGGCAGCGGCGGGGCGACCCTCTGTACAGGTCCGGCAGCGGGGGGCGACCCTCTGTAGTGGTCCGGCCGTGGCCTCCGTACTTTCTTCATTCCAGCCTTCACTCATTTTATCTCAGGATTTCTGCACCCGCCGGCCGCTCACACACAGGCTCCACCGGCGGCTCTCGGGTCGGTCGTTGTTTCTTTACACCCTCGAGTCAGTCTTTACCCTCCTCATACATTGGCCCCATGTTGGGGCCCTGACCTTTTTCCGTGGAGCCCTGAATCTGACTTGAATCTTGAGGCTGCGGCTCTGGTGGGATTTTTTTTTGGGTTATTTTGTAATTTGTTGATTTTTCTGTAAATACTTAATAAATAAATGAATTATTGCAGGTGACTTCTTTTCGCTTTTCCAATTCAGTCTCTGATACGATGGGATTACTTTTTTTTTTTTTCTTTTTGTTGTGATCTCACATTGCACCACTAGGTGGTGCTGTTACACATCTATTAATGCTGTTCCACTTGTCAGACACCAGATGGCGCAGTTGCTGTTTGAATGGGTATAAGTGCAGTCTAGGCTACTGCAAATATGGAATAATGCGCCCCCTGCTGTCAATTAGGAATATAAACTAAGACTAAAAGTAGGGGGTCTACCAGCAGGTATTTCAGGTGATGTTTGTATTATGAGGTTCTGCAGCAGCTAAGGCACACACGTCTTGGGTATAAGAGTTATCAGACGCTCGTCATATATCGCGGGGGACATTGGGATTCATTGATAGGTCTGCGCCTGCAGATTATCCCCCATCATCAGTGTCTGATCTGCCAGGTGGGCGCCGCTCGTCTCACTATCAGTGATGGGTGGGGGAGGGGGAAACGTGATTAAAGGAGATTCATCAGAGCAGGAGGTCACAGAAGATGGGGCCCCCCTCCGGCCGGGCCCCGGGGGCTCCTAATTAACCTTCTAAGAGAGATTTAAATGGATGCGGGTCAATTCTATGTATGACTGACAGCCTATGTGGCCGCCATTCCCGGAGTGACAGGTTGTCAGATGTCCTGAGTGACCGACAGGAAACAAGATGGCAAAATGTCATCTGTCACTGAATATCATGGTGTCCTAGTAGAGCAAAGATGGAATATAAAGCATGGGGGATGGCGGTGGAGGGCTCTGGGGCTCTGGTATGGGGGACGGTGGTGGAGGGCTCTGGGGCTCTGGTATTAGGAATGGCGGTGCAGGACTCTGGGCTCCGGTATGGGGGACGGTGGTGCAGGGCTCTGGGGCTCTGGTATGGGGGATGGCGGTGCAGGACTCTGGGGCTCTGGTATGGGGGACGGTGGTGGAGGGCTCTGGGGCTCTGGTATTAGGAATGGCGGTGCAGGGCTCTGGGGCTCTGGTATGGGGGATGGCGGTGCAGGGCTCTGGGGCTCTGGTATGGGGGACGGTGGTGGAGGGCTCTGGGGCTCTGGTATGGGGGATGGCGGTGCAGGACTCTGGGGCTCTGGTATGGGGGATGGCGGTGGAGGGCTCTGGGGCTCTGGTATGGGGGACGGTGGTGCAGGACTCTGGGGCTCTGGTATGGGGGACGGTGGTGGAGGGCTCTGGGGCTCTGGTATGGGGGACGGTGGTGCAGGACTCTGGGGCTCTGGTATGGGGGATGGCGGTGCAGGACTCTGGGGCTCTGGTATGGGGGATGGCGGTGGAGGGCTCTGGGGCTCTGGTATGGGGGACGGTGGTGCAGGACTCTGGGGCTCTGGTATGGGGGATGGCGGTGCAGGACTCTGGGCTCTGGTATGGGGGATGGCGGTGCAGGACTCTGGGGCTCTGGTATGGGGGACGGTGGTGCAGGACTCTGGGGCTTTGGTATGGGGGACGGCGGTGCAGGACTCTGGGGCTCCGGTACAGGGGACGGTGGTGCAGGATTCTGGGGCTCTGGTATTAGGAATGGCGGTGCAGGACTCTGGGGCTTCAGTATGGGGGACGGTGGTGCAGGACTCTGGGGCTCCTGTATGGGGGATAATAGTTCAGGACTCTGGGGCTCTGGTATGGGGGATGGTGGTGCAGGACTCTGGGGCTCCGGTACGGGGGACGGTGGTGCAGGATTCTGGGGCTCCGGTATGGGGGATGGCGGTGCAGGACTCTGGGGCTCTGGTATGGGGGATGGCGGTGCAGGACTCTGGGGCTCCGGTATGGGGGACGGTGGTGCAGGGCTCTGGGGCTCTGGTATGGGGGATGGCGGTGCAGGACTCTGGGGCTCTGGTATGGGGGACGGTGGTGCAGGACTCTGGGGCTCTGGTATGGGGGGCGGTGGTGCAGGACTCTGGGGCTCTGGTATGGGGGATGGCGGTGCAGGACTCAGGGGCTCCGGTATGGGGGATGGTGGTGCAGGACTCTGGGGCTCTGGTATGGGGGACGGTGGTGCAGGACTCTGGGGCTCCGGTACAGGGGACGGTGGTGCAGGACTCTGGGGCTTTGGTATGGGGGACGCCGGTGCAGGACTCTGGGGCTCCGGTATGGGGGATGGCGGTGCAGGACTCTGGGGCTCCGGTATGGGGGATGGCGGTGCAGGACTCTGGGGCTCCGGTATGGGGGATGGCGGTGCAGGACTCTGGGGCTCTGGTATGGGGGACGGCGGTGCAGGACTCTTGGGCTCTGGTATGGGGGACGGCGGTGCAGAACTCTGGGGCTCTGGTATGGGGGACGGCGGTGCAGGACTCTGGGGCTCTGGTATGGGGGACGGTGGTGCAGGATTCTGGGGCTCTGGTGTTAGGGATGGCGGTGCAGGACTCTGGGGCTCCGGTATGGGGGACGGTGGTGCAGGACTCTGGGGCTCTGGTATGGGGGACGGTGGTGCAGGACTCTGGGGCTCCGGTACAGGGGACGGTGGTGCAGGACTCTGGGGCTCCGGTATTAGGAATGGCGGTGCAGGACTCTGGGGCTTCAGTATGGGGGACGGTGGTGCAGTACTCTGGGGCTCTGGTATGGGGGATAATAGTTCAGGACTCTGGGGCTCTGGTATGGGGGATGGCGGTGCAGGACTCTGGGGCTCTGGTATGGGGGATGGTGGTGCAGGACTCTGGGGCTCTGGTATGGGGGATGGCGGTGCAGGACTCTGGGGCTCCAGTTTTTATTCATTACTCTGTATGGAGGGGGCTGAGTAGGATAATAACGTGTCTGTAATGTCTCCCCTCCAGCGCCGATACATCAGGACATTATTTAGTGGTTACTGCTCCCCGCGGCTCCATTGTCTGCTCGGCATATTACATTTTCAATCTTTTTCCGTCTGCAGAGATGAAGGGGAATTAATCTCATAAACCGTGTAATTAACGGTGTGTGTGGGGGATGGGTAGTGACTGTAGAACATGAGAACCGCCAAACAGTGCACAGGTAGCACCGCAATGACAAGCCGCCGTCCTGCACCGTGCGTAAAGTGGGAGGAGCTTAAAACAAGTCTGTGCAGCAAGGGAGGCAGTGTAATGTACAGCCTGTCACGTACACACACGGTGGTCACCCAGATAATGAAGTCACAGGGTTACTAGGTGACTAGTCACATCGTCTATAGATCGGTCACATCATCTACAGAGGGGTCAGTTGTGATGAGCGAGCGCTACAATACTCCAGTGTTTAGTACTCGAAATTGGCGGGTCGGATGCTTGAATGAACTCGACTAGAAGAGTACTGGGTACAATGGAAGTCAATGGGAATCTAGAGCATCTTTCCGGAGACACTTCCGAATTTCACATTGACTATCATTATACTTGTTACAGTCTGACCTGCTCACTTTGAGTCCTGAACACTCGAGCATTGTAGTACTCACTCATCACTAGTGGTCCCGTCCTCCAGAGTGGTCACATCATTTATAGAGAGGTCACATCGTCTACAGAAAAGTCACATCTTCTACAGCACGTTTATAGAGAGGTCACGTTATCTAAAGCACGTCTATAGATCCGTCACATGGTCTACAGATCCGTCACATGGTCTACAGATCCGTCACATGGTCTACAGATCCGTCACATGGTCTACAGATCCGTCACATGGTCTACAGAACGGTCACATGGTCTACAGATCCGTCACATGGTCTACAGATCCGTCACATGGTCTACAGATCCGTCACATGGTCTACAGATCCGTCACATGGTCTACAGATCCGTCACATGGTCTACAGATCCGTCACATGGTCTACAGATCCGTCACATGGTCTACAGATCCGTCACATGGTCTACAGATCCGTCACATGGTCTACAGATCCGTCACATGGTCTACAGAACGGTCACATCGTCTATAGAACGGTCACATCGTCTTTAGAATGGTCACATGGTCTACGAGGCGGTCTAGTAAGAGGAGTTACCCCTTTTCTCCTCTGTGCCCCCATTCTTCTCTCATTATTCATCGATTTCCTCCCCAAAAAGTCGACATATAGTCGTAATACAGAAAGCATAATTCTTTATAAAGATAGCCGAGGGCGTAATGAGCGACCACCAAAGACACAATTTTTTGGGGGGGAGCAAGCAATGGAGTGATGACCGTAAGCCCCCGAACATGGATGGTAAAATCAAGCATTACAAAATAGTACAGAAACCCCCCTCCAACTGTCCTGATTCCCAGACCCTAAAAGGGGAGGAACTTGCTAAAAGATGCTTCCCGGGCGGTCCTGGAGCAGCTTCGTCATAGTGGATGTTATGAGCAGTTGTGCTTTATCTTGTGGTTGTAGTTCTCCTATCTGACCAGTAGGCGGCAGACTAATGATCACTGGGATTGCTTGTAGTGTTGATCATCTTCTCCGTCGTGGGTCGCTGGGTTGGGGAAGTCATGAACGGTATCTCTTGGGTTGGGGTCTTCAGGATGCCATGTTCCAGGTCAATGCAAGCCTGGAAGGGGGTAATATGAGGTAAAAAAAAAAAAAGGGTATCTATGTAGACCCTCTTAAAGGGGCTGTCCACTTTGTTTTTTATTATTTAAATGCATGCAGTTAGGGATAAAAATAATTTTTGCAATTTGTCATGGAAAAAAGTCATAACTCCATGAGATAGCTCTCTGGAGGGGCATGCATTCATTTACCCATACATATTGAAGACATGGGATCAGTTGTGAATGGTGAGAAAAGTTCATTAGGTTTAGGAGGACTCTTCATTGAAACTAGGCCCCCCCCTTGGGTCAACACGTACTTACAGCTGGTAACTGAGACAGCCAGCCTAGGTTTTGTGTACACAAGGCGGAGATCTGCCTTTCCTGCTGTATCAGTGTGCTGTCATCAAATGGTCTTGTCAGACAGTTAGGCACCAGTGGAAAATTATAAATATTGGAGTGTGCATAGGTCCTGAAGTTATGAGAAATACATCTTTGGCACCGTGATCACCAGTGGAAGAACATTAATATTTTCTCTTAATTGTGAGGTCAGAGCATCATCCCAAAATTAATTTCTGCCAACTAGATGATCCTAGCCACATCATTTATGAACAGGTAAATTCATGGTTGGAAAGATGATGGTAATATCTCCCACCCCAGGAGTATATCTTGGAGATTGGGGTATCATAATTTTCTCACCGGATGGGAGGTGACTGGGATTTTTAAAAGGTAAAGCTCATATTTTAGTGGTGTTCACATGTGGGGGTCAGCCAATGCTCACGTGATCCATATTTCATTTCTCCTTCCCTCAACGAAACAGAAGACTTCTTTAGGCTGGAAATGTAGGTATTTCTGGTATTTTCTCCCTTTTTATTTCATAACTACTTTGCATACTTGTGTGTCACTGTTATCTTTCATACTTTTTATTGGAAGCACTGTAATTTTTATTATAAAACATTAATAAGTTTTTTATGTGCTAGGACACCTGACCCCGTGCGTTGAGGATCGTGCAGGGCGTTAGTCGGGGGTGTCCAGTGTCAGGGTGTGGGCGGTGTCAGGGGAGCGGTGTCGGTCGGACATGGGTTTAGGGGGGTGTGGCGGTCGTGGTGTGAATTTGGGGTTTTAGGGTCGGTGTGTAGACGGTGTCGTGGTGCTGTAGACGGTTCAGGGTGTGTAGACGGTGTCGGTGTGTGGACGTGTCGGGTGTGTGAGACGTGTCGGGTGTGTAGATGTGCGGTTGTGAGGTCAGGTGGTGTTGACGTGTCGTGGTGGTGTGAGGTGTCAAGGGTGTGTGCACGGTGTTCGGGGTGTGTGGACTGGTGTTGGGGAATGTTGGATTCGAAGTGTGGGGTGTGGACGTGTCGGGGTGGTAGACGGTTTGGGTGTGTGGACGTGTCGGGTGGTGCGATGTGTTGGGGTGCGACTGTGTTCGGGGTGTGGCAGGTGTCGGGCAGATGGGTCGGCTGCGGTCTGTTCGGGCGTGCGGACGTTGGGATCGTGGACTGTGGTGCGGTGGGCGCGAGGTCGGGGACTGATGGTTGGGCACTGTTGATGGGGTGCTGAGCTGTGTCGGGGCGTTGACGGCGTGTCGGGCATCGGACTGTGTTGGCTTGCGACGTTTGGGGGTGGACGTGTCAGGGGCGTGTGGGGTGTTTCGGGCATCGGACTGGTTGGGGTGTGTGATGGGTCGGCACTGGTGGGGGATCGGCCTGCTGCGGCTGTGTCGGGGCGTGCGGTCAGTATATGGGGTGTGTGCGAACGTGTTGGTCATGGCGTGTAGATTGTGTTGGGGCGTGCGGACTGTGTTGGGGTATTCGGACTTAGTTGGGTTGTGTGCACGGTGTTGGGACGTGAATGGGGATGACCTTGCAGCCTGTGTCGGGGTGTGCGGACGCTGTCGAGGCGTGCAGACTGTGTTGGGGCGTGTGGACTGTGTTAGGGTGTGTGCATGGTGTCGGGGTGTGATGGGGTCGGCCTTGCGGTCTGTGTCGGGGTGTGCGGACTCTGTCGAGGCGTGTAGACTGTGTTGGGCGTGCGGACTGTGTCAGGGCATGCGGACTGTGTTGCGGCGTGAAGACTGTGTTAGGGTGTGTGCATGGTGTCGGGTGTTGATGGGGTCGGCCTTGCGGTCTGTGTCGGGGTGTGTGGACGGTGTTAGTGTGTGCAGACTGTGTCAGGGCATGCGGAATGTGTCATGGCATGTGGACTGTGTTGGGTTGTGTGCATGGTGTCGGGGTCTAGATGGGGTCGGCCATGCGGTCTGTGTCGGGGTGTGTGTGGGCGGTGTTAGGGCGTGCAGACTGTGTTGGGGCGTGCGGACTGTGTCTGTGTTGGGTTGTGTGCACGGTGTCGGGACGTGGATGGGGTCGACCTTGCTGTCTGTGTCGGGGCGTGCGGACGCTGTCGGGGCGTGTGGACGGTGTTGGGCGTGCGGACTGTGTTGGTGTGGGATTTAAGCTCATTTTATAGCCTATATCAAAGGTTGAGTGCTGGACTGAGTGAGAGGAGATAAATTAACCCTTGCAGGCGCCCCCCCTTCATGGCATGTGCTGAGAAGCGGGTGAAACGTGACATACTTGGGTTTCATTAAACATTTTGCACCATTTGACTTTAATGGCTGTTGGTTTCTCTGAACATTGAACTTTGATGTGGTCAGTGGTCGGTTTTACTCATTTTCACGTCTCAAAAGTAGACGACCCCTTTAAGGCCGCAGTAAACTCACCTTTAACGATATCAGCGTCTCCAGTCCAATGGAAAAGTCAATGGTGTCGTCATCTGGGAAAAATAATGGACAAAATAATGATATTTAATCACTGGAAGTAACAGGCCGAAGCCTGAGCTGCAGCACTGCGAGGAGCCTTGTTGCTATGGAGATTTGCCCCATTCACATCACTATCTCCATCCTTCCTATGTATACAGGTGGACGGTGACTCTTACCCACAATCACAGCCTTGCAGGTGCGCACCACTGCTCCGCCCAGTGTAACGTCCACCACCATCTTCTCCTCAGGACCGTTTGCGGCCTGTAACCTGGATTGATATGTAAGATATCACAAAATGTCCGTTTTCCATAGCAGCCAATCAGAACCCAGCTTTCATTTATAAAACAGCTCTGGAACAATGCAAGCTGCTCTGTGATTGGTTGCTATGAGCAACAAGGACAATTTTCATGGGAGCCATTTTAAGCATAGGAATTAAAGGGGAAGTCCATTTTTAGGTATTGACCTGACCCCTTTTTATTAGGGAACGACCACATAAGTTTACCCGGCTCGATCCTGTATGTAAATATGGCATCCATGTCCATTGTGTCGCTCTTACCCCAGCCTTTCCACACAGGCCTTAGAGATGAGGCTTTCTTGACGTTCAATGGACAACTTGGCACAGATGTCCCAGGTGCCGACCTATAATCCGGTAACATATGATAAAATGAAAGACATAGCACCGGTAGATGAGAAACATATTGATTTCTGATGGAGCACTTACACACCGAGCCAGTCAGCCAGTCTCTAAACAGCGCCATCTACAGAGCGGAGGCTCCATTATTATCAAACTAACACTGCAGCTATTATAATGGCCACTAGAGGTCAGTACATTAAAGGATCTCACTTTACTGACTGCTGTGAAACGTCACGCTGCAGAGCTTTGATGAGAATGAACCTCACCTTACAGGGGACAAGTGGGACACGTCCTCTCCAGGCCTCCTCCTCCGGCACCTCGGGTGGTTTGGCAGGACGTGGGTCTTCGTTTTGTAACTTGGGTGGTCTTGTCTCCGTATTACAGGGTTGGACCCCCTGACCACACAGGTGGGGGGCTTGTGCTACTTCGCTGGGTTCCTTAACTGGACTCCCTCCCATGAGACGTCGCTGGATCACGCTGTGAGGTTGCTGGACAAATAACAATAAAGCTTATAAGAATCACACAGGAAGGAATGCTCTACCTTCACTCCTGTATTACCTTTACTCACTGATCCACTTTTGCCAGCCTAGGCTTTTTAGCACGTCCTTCCACAAAGCTGTTACTTTGTGATCACACTTGATATAGTATAATGCTCTTAGCCATTTGGTACCTGAAGGTAGAGCGTAACCACTGATCCACCTAACCCCAGTACTCGTTTATACCTAAATCATATATCTCCTTCACCATTGCTCTGCCGATCCATACTTTAGAGAACGTTAGCCATCCTCCGCCAATATTGTGTCTGCTATGTAACTCCTTTACCACTGATCCAGCGCTTGATTTTTAACATTTATCCTGTAACATTTTGCTTTACCGTACATAACACTTATTAACTGAATTGGGATGTGATATTTTAAAATGGTTGCGCTTCTTGAGGCTTAATATTTAAACAGTATAGTTTATCCACTGATCCATCTCATCATATATATTACTTGGATTGTACTGTGTTCCTTTACCACTGATCCATCCAATAATATATATTATTTGGATTGTACTGTGTTCCTTTACCACTGATCCATCCAATAATATATATTACTTGGATTGTACTGTGTTCCTTTACCACTGATCCATCCAATGATATATTATTTGGATTGTACTGTGTTCCTTTACCACTGATCCATCTCATCATATATATTATTTGGATTGTACTGTGTTCCTTTACCACTGATCCATCCAATGATATATTATTTGGATTATACTGTGTTCCTTTACCACTGATCCATCCAATAATATATTATTTGGATTGTACTGTGTGCCTTTACCACTGATCCATCCAATAATATATTATTTGGATTGTACTGTGTTCTTTTACCACTGATCCATCCAATAATATATTATTTGGATTGTACTGTGTTCTTTTACCACTGATCCATCCAATGATATATTATTTGGATTGTACTGTGTTCTTTTACCACTGATCCATCCAATGATATATTATTTGGATTGTACTGTGTTCCTTTACCACTGATCCATCCAATAATATATATTATTTGGATTGTACTGTGTTCCTTTACCACTGATCCATCCAATGATATATTATTTGGATTGTACTGTGTTCCTTTACCACTGATCCATCCAATGATATATATTATTTGGATTATACTGTGTTCCTTTACCACTGATCCATCCAATGATATATTATTTGGATTGTACTGTGTTCCTTTACCACTGATCCATCCAATGATATATTATTTGGATTGTACTGTGTTCCTTTACCACTGATCCATCCAATGATATATTATTTGGCCTGTACTGTGTTCCTTTACCACTGATCCATCCAATAATATATTATTTGGATTGTACTGTGTTCCTTTACCACTGATCCATCCAATGATATATTATTTGGATTGTACTGTGTTGCTTTACCACTGATCCATCCAATGATATATTATTTGGATTGTACTGTGTTCCTTTACCACTGATCCATCCAATGATATCTTATTTGGATTGTACTGTGTTCCTTTACCACTGATCCATCCAATGATATCTTATTTGGATTGTACTGTGTTCCTTTACCACTGATCCATCCAATAATATATTATTTGGATTGTACTGTGTGCCTTTACCACTGATCCATCCAATAATATATTATTTGGATTGTACTGTGTTCTTTTACCACTGATCCATCCAATGATATATTATTTGGATTATACTGTGTTCCTTTACCACTGATCCATCCAATAATATATTATTTGGATTATACTGTGTTCTTTTACCACTGATCCATCCAATAATATATTATTTGGATTGTACTGTGTTCTTTTACCACTGATCCATCCAATGATATATTATTTGGCCTGTACTGTGTTCCTTTACCACTGATCCATCATATATACATATTATTTGGATTGTACTGTGATCCTTTACCACTGATCCATCCAATAATATATTATTTGGATTGTACTGTGTTCTTTTACCACTGATCCATCCAATGATATATTATTTGGATTGTACTGTTTTCCTCCATCACTGATCCATCCAATAATATATATTATTTGGATTATACTGTGTTCCTTTACCACTGATCCATCTCATAATATATTATTTGGATTGTACTGTGTTCTTTTACCACTGATCCATCCAATGATATATTATTTGGATTGTACTGTGTTCTTTTACCACTGATCCATCCAATGATATATTATTTGGATTGTACTGTGTTCCTTTACCACTGATCCATCCAATGATATATTATTTGGATTGTACTGTGTTCCTTTACCACTGATCCATCTCATAATATATATTATTTCGATTGTACTGTGTTCCTCCATCACTGATCCATCTCTCAATATCTATACTGTGTCTATTTATCAATTAGTCAAATATGGATACTTATATCTTCAGATTACTCCAAACCCTTTACCACTGATCCAGTGTGAGAATACACTGTGTGAAAATTATTAGGCAATTTCTATTTTTGATGATTAATTTTATTATTGAACATCTCCAGTGCTGTCGGTCAATCAAAAATGTTAATAAACCCGAATATTTAGGAAAATAACAGTGCTGTCTGGTCGTTCTTAGGAGAATGTCGGGGTGTGCAGGATTATTGGCTACTAAATGAAAATGAACATTCTGCAATTCACGTTTCCACTGATCCATTTCTACTTATTTTGTGAATCAGCCTGTAACCCTTAATCACTGATCCACCCCTATTTAATATGAGAACTAAACTGGGATCCATCATCACAGATTACTTCAGGACTATGTCGATAATATGTCAACCCCATTGTGACACTTTACCACTGATCCATCTCTATGTAATATGTGAACCACATTGAGAGCGTGTATCATTGGTCTCTTTGGTCATCAATAAATGATCCATTATATGACTCTTTACCACTGATCCATCCCTAATTAATATGTGAACACTGTGATCCATCATGACGGATTTCACTAGGTAAATAATATGTGAACCACGTTGTGACACTTTACCACTGATCCATCTCTATGTAATATGTGAACCACATTGAGAGTGTGTATCATTGGTCTCTTTGGTGATCAATAAATGAACCATGATATGACTCTTTACCACTGATCCATCTCTCTGTAATATGTGAACCACATTGAGAGCGTGTATCATTGGTCTCTTTGGTCATCAATAAATGAACCATGATATGACTCTTTACCACTGATCCATCTCTCTGTAATATGTGAACCACATTGAGAGTGTGTATCATTGGTCTCTTTGGTGATCAATAAATGAACCATGATATGACTCTTTACCACTGATCCACCCCTGGTTAATACGTGAACCGTACTGTGATTTTATACCACCGATCCATATCTAGTTAATAACTGAACCGTCTTGTGATCTTTTACCACTGATCCCCTCTTGGTAATTTACAATATATCACCTTTTACCACTGATCCATCTCTAGTCACGACTCCTTTACTACCAATCCATCTCTAGTTAATAAATGAACCATATTGTGACTCTTTACCACTGATTCAACTCTAATTAATGAATGAACCGTCTTGTGACCTTTTACCACTGATCCCTCCTGGTAATTTACATGTAAAACAATATATCACCTTTTACCACTGATCCATCTCTAGTCACAACTCCTTTACTACCAATCCATCTCTAGTTAATAAGTGAACCATATTGTGACTCTTTACAACCGATTCACCTCTAATAAGTGAACCATATTGTGACTCTTTACCACTGATCCATCTCTAGCTAATAAATGAACCATCTTGTGACCTTTTACTACTGATCCCTCTTGGTAATTTGTATGTAAACCAATATATCACCTTTTACCACCGATCCATCTCTAGTTAGTAAGTGAACCGTCCTGTGACCCTTTATTACTGATCCATCTCTAGTTAATAAGTAAACCATATTGTGACTCTTTACCACCAGTCCACCTCTAGTTAGTAAGTGAACCGTCCTGTGACCCTTTATTACTGATCCATCTCTAGCTAATAAATGAACCATATTGTGACTCTTTACCACCGATCCATCTCTAGTTAGTAAGTGAACTGTCCAGTGACCCTTTACCAATAATCCATCTCTAGTTAATACATTAACCATATTGTGACTCTTTACCACCGATCCACCTTTAATTAATAAGTGAACCATCTTGTGACTTTTTACTACTGATCCCTCCTGGTAATTAATATGTGAACCAATATATAACCTTTTACCATTGATCTATCTCTAGTTAGTAAGTGAACCATCCTGTGATCCTTTACCACCAGTCCATCTCTAGTTAATAAGTAAGCCATATTGTGACTCTTTACCACCGATCCATCTCTAGTTAATACATTAACCATATTGTGACTCTTTACCACCGATCCATCTCTAGTTAGTAAGTGAACTGTCCAGTGATCCTTTACCACTAATCCATCTCTAGTTAATACATTAACCATATTGTGACTCTTTACCACCGATCCATCTCTAGTTAATACATTAACCATATTGTGACTCTTTACCACCGATCCACCTTTAATTAATAAGTGAACCACCTTGTGACCTTTTACTACTGATCCCTCCTGGTAATTAATATGTGAACCAATATATCACCTTTCACCATTGATCCATCTCTTAATACCTGACGTCTGTTTGTCAATATGTCCCATGACCACCGACGATGCACTGACAGCCCCCTCCCCACTGATCCATCCCCTGAATATTTATGGTCCCCGCAGTATCCGGATCTGCAGTGGTCCCCGCTCATCCTTCCCGTACCTCTTATTCACTGCTCCACTCACCAGGTCCTTGGAGGTGCCAAGCCTGCGCAGCTGATCGAGGGGCAGCAGGTCCGCAGAGTCCTTGTGGATGAACTGCGTGGCTTGCTTCAGACGTCTCTGCTGGTGCAGGATGGCAGAACCCCGGAAGTCCTGCTCTTTTTTGGGGGAACCTCTAACCCCGGCATCGTCCCCCAGACTCAAGGGCGGCCTGTGGAAGCTCATGGTGCCAAGGACTGGGACCCAGGGAGCAGACGGCGCCCCCCTGCACCTTACTGTGACTCCTGGTACCTCGGTCTGGCGGTCACAGCCTCTTGTCTTACTGCCTTTGTCCTTGTCTTCTATGTAATGATCTGGTATTCTGGGGATTCCTCTGTGGATCCCCTCCTCCCACTCTGCAGAGATTCCCTGCTCTGCACCCCCTCCCCTCTCCTGCTCTCTCCTTCCTATCACCCCCTGCCTGGTCCATGGATCCTACAAAACCATCACGTCTGAGCCAAGCGGAGGAGCCAAATCCTGCAGCACCAAACCCATAATCACTTAAAGGGGAATTCCACTTCATGGTCTGGTATCAAGGGGTCGATTTACATATGTCCAGTGGTGTTCAAAAAATAGCAGTCCAATATGACGAACCAGGTATAAATGATATCACACCATGTCAATCAATGTACCAAAAACCAACAGACTCCGCATTCATCATCTGATCATGATTTCATTTCATTGAAAGCGGGGGTGTTCATAATAATAGCAGTGTGGAGTTGAATTAGTGCGGTCAATCATCCTGTGAAGGAACAGGTGTGAATCAGGTGACCCTTATTTAAAGGGACTCTGTCAGGTCATTTTTCAGTCTAATACTAATAGTACCCTTGAATAGAGCCTGGGCAGACCTTTCAGAATATGTAAAAATCGTTACTGTACCCTTCTTAGTTCTCTTGCTATAAGCACCTGCACACCCAGCAAGCAGCGGCTTCACTAGTCCGGCTCATTAACTTTCACTGCTGAACAGTCCACAGTGCGTGACAGTGGTGCACAGACCAACGGTGTCCGTCACACTACACACAACAACAGAGTAAATACCAGGAGGACAAATGTAGGGACTGGGGAAAGGACACCTTCTGCAACAGTGCCCTGATTTCCCTACTGTCCCTATACAGGTTCTTTCACCCCAGCGCCGAGCAGGATACCTAGTCCCTCTCTGGCCCTGATGTTAACCCAAAATGGGGAGATGGCCAGCAGGAGCACTAGTCTCAACCTCTGCACTAAAATCAACAAGATGAGAAAGAAAGACAGACTGAGGAATGAAAAGACTACTTCACACTCCTAGGCAGCAGACAGCTTGGCAAAGGTCAGCTTCTCCAGAGAACCTCCTTCACCTCAGGTAGCTAGGCCAGGAATGAATTCAATCAGCAGCAAGGATGCTGGAACCATGTGACCACATAAAGGAGATGGGCGTGATCAAAAAGTAGCCACACCTGGGAAGAGAACTGAGGAGCATCGCAGCAACAGAAACTGACATTAACTCCTACAGTGCCAAAGGAAAGAAACACCAGGGCCGCACCGTGCATTGGACCGTGTGAGCCCTGAGTCTCAGGCGGCAAGCAGGCAGGGGGAGCGGCTTTGCAGAAGGGGGTGGCACCTGCACCACACAGCGGCTTCCTGTGTGATGGGCGCCGCTGGCTGCAGCATGGGGTAAGCCGCACACAGATCTTCCCCCGTGGCTCAGCAGCACCGCCCCCCCCCCTGCTCCTCACCCGCAGCCAGTAGCACCCCCCTCCTCCTCCCCCTGCTCCTCACCCGTGAGCACAGAACAGTCAGCACCGAAACCCAAACTGAGTAAAAAAGAAGCACAAGGCTGCTAATCAGACACCACAGTGTGAACAGAGTCAGAAGACGGCAAAACACCAAAAGATTGCAGAGCGGACACCGCATGACAATTCATTGTTCATAATAATAGCAGTGTGGAGTTGAATTAGTGCGGTCAATCATTCTGTGAAGAAACAGCTGTGAATCAGGTGGCCCTTATTTATAGGTGAAGCAGCACATGTTGTACTTGTATTCCCGGAATATGGGTTGTTCCAGACATTGTTCAGAGGAAGAGTGAACTTTGATTAAAAAGTTGATTGGAGAAGGTCAAACTTATAAAAACGAGCACACAATGATAGTGTTACGAAGTGGTATAATGGTCAAAGAAGTAAGGTAGCAGGATGGTGATCATGGGAACTAGTTTGACCCTTAGACTGGGGCTCCCTAGCTCACCGTCTTCCCAGAATTACCTTTGAAGGTAAGGATGTCCGGGCTGCCACCCTTGCCCTTTCTACTGATCAACCCTAGGCTAAAACCCCCTCACCTCCACCCACAGACCATGAAGGATAGCAACTCCCACAAAGTAAAGAAACTCCAGGCACGAACAGCATAAACTGCACTAACGTCCCCACAGCTCGCGGTCCTTGCAGAGATTAAACTCTATCAGCGACATCTGTTGGTGGAAGAGGGAACTAATTAAAGGCCAGGGGTGTGGACAGCAGCATAACCTTACCTACCCCCTCACCTGAACAGCTGTAATTAACCATAGAGAGCAGCAGCTTCTGACATTAACTCTGCAGCAGCAGGGATGAACAAAGGGTTAAATCTTAATAATCCATGTGGGCAACATGTCTCTAAGAGGTGCCTACCCTCCCTAGAGACATTCTGTCCGCACAGGACGGCATATCAGGGGTTAATTCCATAATTAACCCCTTCGCCGCTATTGTCGGCATTTTAATAACTATAACATTGACAGCCGCCGGCGCCTGCATCAGGACCAGTACACTACGCAATTTGCGTAAGCACCACAGACAGCTCCTCATTGAGGTTCTGTGGAACCTCAGTCTCATTTCTATATTGAGACTTCATATTAAATGTTTTTGGCAGTGTAGGAGTTAATGTCAATTTCTGTTGCTAGCAAAACTCCTTAGTTCTCTTTCCAGGTGTGGCTACTTTGTGATCACTCCCATCTTCGTTATATGGTCACATGGTTCCAGCATCCTTTGCTGGTGATTCAACCTCATTCCTGGCCCGGCTACCTGAGGTGAAGGAGGTTCTCTGGAGCTGACCGTTGCCAAGCCGTCTGCTGCCTAGGAGTGCGTCAGCAGGCATGAAGTTGTGTTGTTGTTTCTCTGTCTCTGTTTCCTTTCCCTCTTGTTGTTATTAGTGCAGTGGTTGGGACTAGTGCTCCTGCCAGCCATTTCCTTATTTAGGGCTACCATCAGGGCCAGCGAGGGGACTAGGTTTCCTGCTCAGCCATGGTGTGATCCCATATAGGGACAGTAGGGAGATCAGGGCACAGTCGCAGGTGAGTGCAGGAGGTCTCCTTTCCCCCGTTCCCTATGAGTAGGGCCCCCTGCTGTACTTGTGCCCCAGTGTTTCCCCTGTCTATTGCTTTGTGTAGTGCGCCGGACACCATTGGTCAGTGTGCCATTGTCACGCACGGTAGCCGGATGCTCCCCAGTCTGTGGCGTGACGTCACCACAGTTCCCTCTGCAGACAGTGAAGCATTATGATATGGGCAGGTTTCTCTTACTATGGTGCCACCTATTTAACGTTCTCGAAATGGGACAAGACAATGACCCTAAACACCGGTAAATGAGCAAAATCTTGGTTCAAGTCCAACAAAATTGAGGTTATGGAGCCCGATCCTCGGACCTTAATCCAATAGAACACTGCAAAGGCAAAGCCAACAAATGTAAATACATTGTGGGATGTAGTCAAAGCCTCCTGGGCTGCAATAATGAGAAATCCTGCAAAAAGAGAGAGAAATGCAGCCACTGCTATTATTGTGAACAACCAATGTTATGTGTTAATAATTCTATTAACCCAAGTGATGGGTGTGCAAATATGGCACCCACTGGCGGTACTGGCACACTGCACCGTATTGCAGCCGCCGGCACCACGGATATACATGGACGCCATCTGAGTATGTGCACATGCGCACACCCGGCGTGCATGCACACCTACTCACGTGGCTGCCATCTTTGGACACGGGGCATACAAAGATTGTGGCGGCGTGACCCAGCAAGTGAATGCACACTTACTCATGTTGTTGCCATCTTTGTATATCACATGGGGAGAGAGACAGCACACAGTGGGGAGAGCGCACAAAGGGGGAGAGAAAAAGCACAAAGGTGGTGAGCGCACAGGGAGAAGAGACAGCTCACAGAGGGGAGCGAGAGTGCACAGGGGGCAATGCATGCACAGTGGTGAGAGAGAGCGCATGGGGGAGAGACAGCACATAGGGGGGAGCGAGCGCAAACAGGGGGAGAGAGAGCACATAGGGGAAGAGACAACACACAGCAAGGGGAGCACACAATGGGGGAGAGAGCACACAGGGTGGAGAGAGACAGCACACATTAAGAGAGACATCACAAGGGGAGAGTGAGCACGCAAGAGGAAGAGAGAGCACATGGCGAGAGAGACAGCCCACAGAGGGGGAGAGAGAGCACACAGGGAGAGACAGCACAAGAGGAGAGTGCACAGGGGGAGAGACAGCCCACAAGGGGGGAGAGAGAGAGCGCGCACGGGGGAGAGACAGCACAAGAGGAGGAGTGCACAGGGGGGAGAGACAGCCCACAAGGGGGGAAAGAGAGCACGCACGGGGAGAGACAGCACAAGAGGAGAGAGAGTGCACAGGGGGAGAGAGACAGCCCACAGGAGGGAGACAGACTGCCAGGGGGAGAGATAGCACAAAGGGAGAGAGCGGACATGGGGAGAGAGAGTTCCAAAATGCTGCAAAGAATAAAGAACTTCTGTGCGGATCCCGAAGAAAGAACAAAGCGATGAACAGTGGATCACAGCGGATCACTCCACGATCTATCGCTCCACACACGACTGGAGGACAGTACATGACACTTGGCGGTGCGCTCACGTGGGGGTCACCGGTGACTGTATGTCTCATGGCACCAGACGAAGGTTAAACAAATGCAGAAAAGACAGTAAATGGCTAATTGAAGGTTGTGTATAAGAATGAAGGTCTCCGCCACACAGATACATATAAGGGGTGAGGGCCGTCATCTGTCTGTGAAGAGTTAATAATCAGAGGCCGCCGCCAAGAGTCCTAATGTTTAGATGGAGGAGCAGAATATTTGTAGGAGGTTGTTCCCACGCTCTATTAATAAATATAGGGGCCGCTATATATACTGTCCTCCGCCTGTTTACACGCACTGTCTCTGCTGTAACCACTGAGCCAAACCAGAGACCGGAGGAAGCTTCAGTCAACAAACCCTGACGACATCTCATAAACCCAGAAATCTGCCGAATTACATTACTGCTGCCCCAAGATAAGACACTGAACAAATTATACAGCCACCACTAGAGGGAGCTCACTATATACAGATTTATTCAGCCACCACTAGAGGAGCTCACTACATACAGATATATACAGCCACCACTAGGAGGAGCTCACTACATACAGATTTATATAGTCACCACTAGAGGGAGCTCACTACATACAGATTTATACATCCACCACTAGATGGAGCTCACTACATACAGATTTATACAGTCCCCACTAGAGGGAGCTCACTACATACAGATTTATACATCCACCACTAGATGGAGCTCACTACATACAGATTTATACAGCCACCACTAGAGGGAGCTCACTACATACAGATATATACAGCCACCACTAGAGGGAGCTCACTACATACAGATTTATACAGTCACCACTAGAGGGAGCTCACTACATACAGAAATATACAGCCACCACTAGAGGGAGCTCACTACATACAGAAATATACAGTCACCACTAGAGGGAGCTCACTACATACAGAAATATACAGCCACCACTAGAGGGAGCTCACTACATAGATTTATACAGCCACCACTAGAGGGAGCTCACTACATACAGATTAATAGTCACCACTAGAGGGAGCTCACTACATACAGATTTATACAGTCACCACTAGAGGGAGCTCACTACATACAGATTTATACAGTCACCACTAGAGGGAGCTCACTACATACAGATTTATACAGTCACCACTAGAGGGAGCTCGCTACATACAGATGTATACAGTCACCACTAGAGGGAGCTCACTACATAAAGATGTATACAGTCACCACTAGAGGGAGCTCACTACATATAGATTTATACAGTCACCACTAGAGGGAGCTCACTACATACAGATGTATACAGTCACCACTAGAGGGAGCTCACTACATGCAGATTTATACAGTCACCACTAGAGGGAGCTCACTACATACAGATTTATACAGTCACCACTAGAGGGAGCTCACTACATACAGATTTATACAGACACCACTGGAGGGAGCTCACTACATACAGATTTATACAGATTTATACAACCATCACTAGAGGGAGCTCACTACATACAGATTTATACAGCCACCACTAGAGGGAGCTCACTACATACAGATTTATACAGCCACCACTAGAGGGATACTACATGCAGATTTATACAGCCACCACTAGGGGGAGCTCACTACATACAGATTTATACAGCCACCACTAGAGGGTGCTCACTACATACAGATTTATACAGTCACCACTAGAGGGAGCTCACTACTTACAGATGTATACAGCCACCACTAGAGGGAGTTCACTACAGATTTATACAGCCACCACTAGAGGGAGCTCACTACATACAGATTAATACAGTCACCACTAGAGGGAGCTCACTACATGCAGATCAATACAGTCACCTCTAGAGGGTGCTCACTACATACAGATTTATACAGCCACCACTAGAGGGAGCTCACTACATACCGATTATTACAGCCGTTGCTAGAGGGAGATTGCTACATACAGATTTATACATTAACTACTAGAGGGAGCTCACTATATACAGATATACAGATTTATACAACCACCACTAGAGGAGCTCACTACATACAGATACAAAGTCAGGCACGAACCAGGCATCAGAACGTGCCTGCAGCCATACTGTGTGCACGACCACACTGACACCGCAGCCACACTGTGTGCACGACCACACTGACACTGCAGCCACACTGTGTGCACGACCACACTGACACTGCAGCCACACTGTGTGCACGACCACACTGACACTGCAGCCACACTGTGTGCACGACCACACTGACACCGCAGCCACACTGTGTGCACGACCACACTGACACCGCAGCCACACTGTGTGCACGACCACACTGACACCGCAGCCACACTGTGTGCACGACCACACTGACACCGCAGCCACACTGTGTGCACGACCACACTGACACTGCAGCCACACTGTGTGCACGACCACACTGACACCGCAGCCACACTGTGTGCACGACCACACTGACACCACTGCCACACTGTGTGCACGACCACACTGACACCGCAGCCACACTGTGTGCACGACCACACTGACACCGCAGCCACACTGTGTGCACGACCACACTGACACCGCAGCCACACTGTGTGCACGACCACACTGACACCACAGCCACACTGTGTGCACGACTACACTGACACTGCAGCCACACTGTGTGCACGACCACACTGACACCGCAGCCACACTGTGTGCACGACCACACTGACACGACAGCCACACTGTGTGCACGACTACACTGACACTGCAGCCACACTGTGTGCACGACCACACTGACACACCGCAGCCACACTGTGTGCACGACCACACTGACACCACAGCCACACTGTGTGCACGACCACACTGACACCGCAGCCACACTGTGTGCACAACCACACTGACACCGCAGCCACACTGTGTGCACGACCACACTGACACCGCAGCCACACTGTGTGCACGACCACACTGACACCGCAGCCACACTGTGTGCACGACCACACTGACACCGCAGCCACACTGTGTGCACGACCACACTGACACCGCAGCCACACTGTGTGCACGACCACACTGACACCACAGGCTGGGGTCACATTTAAAACATGTATTGCATTCACCGCATCCGGATCCTTATATACCACAACCACCACACCGTCCCCCCTTATACATCACAACCACCACACCGTCCCCCCTTATATACCACAACCACCACACCGCCCCCCCTTATATACCACAACCACCACACAGTCCCCCATTACATACCACAACCACCACACCGTCCCCCCTTATACATCACAACCACCACACCGTCCCCCCTTATATACCACAACCACCACACCGTCCCCCCTTATACACCACACCATCCCCCCTTATACATCACAACCACCACACCGTCCCCCTTATACACCACAACCACCACACCGCCCCCCCTTATATACCACAACCACCACACCGTCCCCTCTTATATACCACACCACCACACCGCCCCCCCTTATATACCACAACCACCACACCGGCCCCCCTTATACATCACAACCACCACAATGTCCCCCCTTATACATCACAACCACCACACCGCCCCCTTATATACCACAACCACCACACCGCCCCCCTTATATACCACAACCACCACACCGCCCCCCCTTATATACCACAACCACCACACCGTCCCCCTTATATACCACAACCACCACGCTGTCCCCTCTTATATACCACAACCACCACACTGTCCCCTCTTATATACCACAACCACCACACTGTCCCCTCTTATACACCACAACCACAATATCGTCCCCCCTTATATACCACAACCACCGCACTGTCCCTCCTACAGACGTATCACAGCAATAAGAGAATGTGCACACAGACGTATCACAGCAATAAGGGAATGTGCACACAGACGTATCACAGCAATAAGGGAATGTGCACACAGAAGTATCACAGCAATAAGGGAATGTGCACACAGACGTATCACAGCAATAAGGGAATGTGCACACAGATGTATCACAGCAATAAGGGAATGTGCACACTGACGTATCACAGCAATAAGGGAATGAGCACACAGACGTATCACAGCGCTGGAGGGAGAGAGAGGAGCTGATAGCACTGGAGGGAGGAGAGAGGAGCTGATAGCGCTGGAGGAAGGAGAGAGGAGCTGGCATCACTGGAGGGAGGAGAGAGGAGCTGACAGCGCTGGAGGGAGGAGAGAGGAGCTGATAGCGCTGGAGGGAGGAGAAAGGAGCTGGCAGCGCTGGAGGGAGGAGAGAGGAGCAGACAGCACTGGAGGGAGGAGAGAGGAGCTGGCATCACTGGAGGGAGGAGAGAGGAGCAGACAGCACTGGAGGGAGGAGAGAGGAGCAGACAGCACTGGAGGGAGGAGAGAGGAGCAGACAGCACTGGAGGGAGGAGAGAGGAGCAGGCAACGCTGGAGGGAGGAGAGAGGAGCAGACAGCACTGGAGGGAAGAGAGAGGAGCTGATAGCGCTGGAGGGAGGAGAGAGGAGCTGATAGCGCTGGAGGCTGGAGAGAGGAGCAGACAGCACTGGAGGGAGGAGAGAGGAGCTGGCATCACTGGAGGGAGGAGAGAGGAGCTGATAGCGCTGGAGGGAGGAGAGAGGAGCAGACAGCACTGGAGGGAGGAGAGAGGAGCAGACAGCACTGGAGGGAGGAGAGAGGAGCAGACAGCACTGGAGGGAGGAGAGAGGAGCAGACAGCACTGGAGGGAGGAGAGAGGAGCAGACAGCACTGGAGGGAGGAGAGAGGAGCTGATAGCGCTGGAGGGAGGAAGAGGAGCTGATAGCACTGGAGGGAGGAGAGAGGAGCAGACAGCACTGGAGGGAGGAGAGAGGAGCTGATAGCGCTGGAGGGAGGAGAGAGGAGCTGGCATCGCTGTTGGGAGGAGAGAGGAGCAGACAGCACTGGAGGGAGGAGAGAGGAGCAGACAGCACTGGAGGGAGGAGAGAGGAGCAGACAGCACTGGAGGGAGGAGAGAGGAGCAGACAGCGCTGGAGGGAGGAGAGAGGAGCAGACAGCACTGGAGGGAGGAGAGAGGAGCAGACACCACTGGAGCGAGGAGAGAGGAGCAGACAGCACTGGAGGGAGGAGAGAGGAGCTGGCATCGCTGTTGGGAGGAGAGGAGGAAATTCTTTTTTTTAAGTTTTAAACTTTAGGCCATGATCCGTGCACACGGATGTAACACGGTGAACATCCGTGTGCAGGACGCTTTGGGCCAAAAGCGGTTTATGGTGCTGGTAAAAAAACATACACGCATCTGCTCCACACGGAGACACAGTTTGTGTTATACCACAGACAGGTGAAGGGGGGCCATAGAGAACAATGGGTCTCCATATGTCCGTGCCTCCGGCATGTGTCGGCACGGACCGCACACGGATGTCGTCCATGTGACACGGACTGGAGCAAACATTAATCACTAAATATCAATGGATTTTTATCCTTCCCCCGTCTCCGGCGATGCTGTCAGTCACCCTCACTGCCAGGGACGCTCATTAAGCTCATGAATATTCACTGCCCTGAGTCTAACTGTGGAACCGGAAGCAAGAAGGACAGCCGCGCTGAAGCCTGGTGTGGATAGAAGGTCATGATGTCCTATCCGGATGTCACACTGACAGGGACAGCAGCTCTGGAGAGAGGTGAGTATACAAAGTCATGGTGTCCTATCCGGATGTCACACTGACAGGGACAGCAGCTCTGGAGAGAGGTGAGTATACAAAGTCATGGTGTCCTATCCGGATGTCACACCGACAGGGACAGCAGCTCTGGAGAGAGGTGAGTATACATAGTCATGGTGTCCTATCCTGGAGAGAGGTGAGTATATAAAGTCATGGTGTCCTATCTGGATGTCACACCGACAGGGACAGCAGCTCTGGAGAGAGGTGAGTATACAAAGTCATGGTGTCCTATCCGGATGTCACACTGACAGCACAGGGATGACACACACTGGCCAATAAAACGGACCCTCGCACATGTGCATTATTTGCACGGACGTGTGAAAGGGGCCTGAGGTTTGTGCCGACGCTGAGTATTTTGTTACAGAAATTTCTACACCAAATCCGCATCTTGTGTATTTCTACATTAAGTCACTGACTTTACAGGGCTGGAAAAAAGCTGAAAGTTGACACGATGAACGACTGTAGCAGTGGAGTTGGGTGTCTACTGTGGCGGTGGAGTGGCGGAGGAGTCGGGTGTCTACTGTGGCGGTGGAGTGGCGGAGGAGCCGGGAGTCCACTGTGGCGGAGTCGTAGTTGAGTCGGAGTCCATTGTGGTGAAGTCGTAGTCCTCCATTGTGTTGGAGTCAGGGTTCATTGTGGCGAAGTCGTAGTTGAGTCGGAGTCCATTTTTGTGGAGTTGGGAGTCTATTGTGGTGGAGTCGGAGTCCTCCATTGTGTTGCGGTAAGGGGTCATTGTGGCGGAGTCGTATGTCGGGTGTCTACTGTGGCAGAGGAGTTGGGAGTCCACTGTGGTGGAGTTGTAGTTGAGTCGGAGTCCATTGTGGTAGAGTCGGAGTCCTCCATTGTGTTGGAGTCAGGGTCCATTGTGTTGGAGTCGTAGTTGAGTCGGGTGTCTACTGTGGCGGAGGAGTTGGGAGTCCACTGTGGTGGAGTCGTAGTTGAGTCAGAGTCCATTTTTGTGAAGTTGGGAGTTCATTGTGTTGGAGTCAGAGTGCATTGTGGTGGAGTCGGAGTCCTCCATTGTGTTGCAGTAAGGGGCCATTGTGGCGGAGTCCTAGTTGAGCTGGGAGTCCACTGTGGCGGAGTCGTAGTTGAGTCGGAGTCCATTGTGGTGGAGTCGGAGTCCTCCATTGTGGTGGAGTCAGGGTCCATTGTGTTGGAGTCGTAGTTGAGTCGGGTGTCTACTGTGGCGGAGGAGTTGGGAGTCCACTGTGGCGGAGTCGTAGTTGAGTCGGAGTCCATTGTGGTGGAGTCGTATTCAGGGTAATTGAGGAGTCATAGATTTGGTTGCCATCTCCGCGTCCTCGGCACTAAGTTCCTCTCGGTCGTGTGAGACCCATCATGGTCGGAGTCGCCGTTTAGTCTCAGTCTACATAAAAATTACCCTTTACCTAAAAGCGGCGTCTGTGGTGACCTCCCTGGACGTCTATGGGAAAAGCGTTGTGACCTCCCTGGACGTCTATGGGAAACGCGTTGTGACCTCCCTGGACGTCTATGGGAAACGCGTTGTGACCTCCCTGGACGTCTATGGGAAACGCGTTGTGACCTCCCTGGACGTCTATGGGAAACGCGTTGTGACCTCCCTGGACGTCTATGGGAAACGCGTTGTGACCAGTGACAGAAAATCCACCATGAAAAGCCTCCAACCCCAGCCCTGATGTGACCTCCCTGTTGTTTCCAGTGGGGACGACGTGGAGGACAAACACCGAGGCCTGAGGTGATTTTTGGGGGCTTTATTGCAGTTTGGTCCTGGGATTTCTCCCATATTCAGTGCTCCACAGAGAATGGCGTTTTTCTCACTTGTAGGAAACTGCAGGCTACAAAAAGCTGCATCATGTGAACAGGCCCAGAGCTGTCTGAGGGGAATGACACTGTGTCCCCGCATGTGTTATACTGGGATGTTCCTTCCTAACTTGTTGCTCTTACACCCCCTCGGGGGGCGCCATGTTTGTCCCCGGCAGGTGCAGGGTTTCTTTCCTTCCTTCCTCCCCCGTCTCTACCTTTCTGGTTCCGGGGCTGCACTGACATATTGTAACGCACCGGCTCCGCACCCTGCACAGACCGGCTCCGCACCCTGCACAGACCGGCACCGGCGGGACCAGCACCATGGCCAAGGCCTGTAAGAAGTACTTCGGCCAGAAGACGGTGAAGGAGGTCGCCATGGACGATTACCTGGGGAGACTGGGGCTGTACAGAAAGCTGACGGCCAAGGACGGGACCTGCCTGTTCAGAGCGGTGTCCGAGCAGGTAATGGAAGGGCCACATGGTGCATGGAGGGGCCACACATGGGACATGGAAAAAAGCTGGAGGAGATGGAGGATCGTGTGACAGGTAAAGAGGGAAGATGGGAGATATGGAGGACAGACTGTGAGGTACAGGGTATGTGATGTGGGGTACAGACTGTGAGGTACAGGGTATGTGATGTGGGGTACAGACTGTGTGATGTGGGGTACAGACTGTGAGGTACAGGCTGTGTGATGTGTGGTGACAGGCTGTGTAATGTGGGGTACAGGGTGTGTGATGTGGGGTACAGACTGTGAGGTACAGGGTATGTGATGTGGGGTACAGACTGTGTAATGTGGGGTACAGGCTGTGTGGTGTGGGGTACAGGCTGTGTGATGTGGGGTACAGGCTGTGTGATGTGGGGTACAGACTGTGAGGTACAGGCTGTGTGATGTGTGGTGACAGGCTGTGTAATGTGGGGTACAGGGTGTGTGATGTGGGGTACAGACTGTGAGGTACAGGGTATGTGATGTGGGTACAGACTGTGTGATGTGGGGTACAGACTGTGAGGTACAGGCTGTGTGATGTGTGGTGACAGGCTGTGTAATGTGGGGTACAGGGTATGTGATGTGGGGTACAGACTGTGAGGTACAGGGTATGTGATGTGTGGTGACAGGCTGTGTGATGTGTGGTGACAGGCTGTGTAATGTGGGGTACAGGGTGTGTGATGTGGGGGTACGGGCTTTGTGGTGTGGGGGTACGGGCTGTGTGATGTGGGGGTACGGGCTTTGTGGTGTGGGGGTACGGGCTGTGTGATGTGGGGGTACGGGCTGTGTGATGTGGGGGTACAGGCTGTGTGATGTGCGGGTGCAGTCTGAGGAAGCTGCCCTTTTGACAGTGACACGTGTTAGGTGTCGGTGCCTCAGCCTTCCAGTCCTCCATGAGTCCGCCCATCCTCATCTTCATGCTTGATGGCCGCTTTACACGTCCCAATATCGTTCCGATATTGGATACGACGGCACGGGAGTACGCACTTTTTTGGCACTAGTTCAAGATCCCATAGGAGATGTCACACAGGGAGATATTGGCAGGCAACACAACTGCGATGTGTACGCCCCCTCATACGAGCGACCCAGGAACGACCATTTAACATGGGAGTGAATAGGGGAAGTTGCTCCAAATCGTTGTTGCGCTTTCACACAGCACGATCCTGCCAGATCGTCCATCCAATATCGGGCCGTTGGACAGCCTGCACAATTCCTCAATAATTCCCCAATGATATCGGTTTTGCATCGAATTGCTCATTTACACCACACGACGCACGAACCACATGACTTTTTATCGTTGTTGGACAACGATATCGGGACGTGTAAAGCGGCCATGACAGGCGTGCTTGGTAACTAACCTCTAATGCATTACACAGCGCCACCTGTGCCTGGGTTTTCCTCTGGGAGCGATTTCATAGGAGCTTTCATTACAATTACATTATAATTAAGCATATTAAGGATTGAAACTTGGGGTGCATATAATTTCAACTTTTTTATTTATGTGAGAGTACAGGCTGTGTGATGTGGGGTACAGGGTGTGTGATGTGGGGTACAGGGTGTGTGATGTGGGGGTACAGGGTGTGTGATGTGGGGTACAGGCTGTGTGATGTGGGGTACAGGCTGTGTGATGTGGGGGTACAGGGTGTGTGATGTGGGGTACAGGCTGTGTGATGTGGGGTACAGGCTGTGTGATGTTGGGTACAGGCTGTGTGATGTGGGGGTACCGGCTGTGTGATGAGGGATGCAGGGTGTGTGATGTGGGTGTACAGGCAGTGTGATGTGGGGGTACAGGCCGTGGTGTACGGGCTGTTTGATGTAAGGGTACGGGCTGTGTGATGAGGGATGCAGGGTGTGTGATGTGGGTGTACAGGCAGTGTGATGCGGGGGTACAGGCCGTGGTGTACAGGCTGTGTGATGTGGGGGTACCGGCTGTGTGATGAGGGGTGCAGGGTGTGTGATGTGGGTGTACAGGCAGTGTGATGCGGGGGTACAGGCCGTGGTGTACGGGCTGTGTGATGTGAGGGTACAGGCTGTGTGATGTGGTGTACAGGCTGTGTGATGTGGGGGTACAAGGTGTGTGATGTGGGGTACAGGCTGTGTGATGTGGGCTCCAGGCTGTATGATGTGAGAGTACAGGCTGTGTGATGTGGGGTACAGGGTGTGTGATGTGCAGGTACAGGCTGTGTGATGTGAGGGTACAGGCTGTGTGATGTGGGGTACAGGCTGTGTGATGTGGGGTACAGGCTGTGTGATGTGAGGGTACAGGCTGTGTGATGTGAGGGTACAGGCTGTGTGATGTGGGGGTACAGGCTGTGTGATGTGGGGTACAGGCTGTGTGATGTGGGGTACAGGCTGTGTGATGTGGGGTACATGCTGTGTGATGTGGGGGTACGGGCTGTGTGATGTGGGGGTACAGGCTGTGTGATGTGCAGGTACAGGCTGTGTGATGAGGGGTACAGGCAGTGTGATGTGAGGGTACGGGCTGTGTGATGTGAGGGTACGAGGTGTGTGATGTGGGGGTACAGGCAGTGTAATCTGGCAGTGTGATGTGAGGGTACAGGCTGTGTGATGTGCGAGTACAGGCTATGTGATGTGAGGTACAGGCTGTGTGATGTGGGGGTACAGGCTGTGTGATGTGGGGGTATGGGCTGTGTGATGTGGGGTGTGAGCTTTGTGATGTGGGGGTACAGGCTGTGTGATGAGGGGTGTAGGGTGTGTAATATGGGGGTACAGGCAGTGTGATGTGGGGGTACTGGCAGTGTGATGCAGGGGTATAGGCCAGGGGTTAGGGGCTGTGTGATGTGTGGGTACAGGCTGTGTGATTTTTGGGTACGGGCTGTATGATTTGGGGTACAGGCAGTGTGATGTGGGGGTACAGGCTGTGGGGTATGGGCTGTGTGATGTGGGTGTACAGGCTATGTGATGAGGGGTGCAGGGTGTGTGATATGGGGGTATGAGCTGTGTGAGGGCAAATGATAGCGGTGGTACCATGTGAAATGGGGGAACCATATGTAGAGGGGGTAGAGTGAGGAGGGGCATGAAAGTTGTTGACCGTATGGGGCCATTGTCCATATCGCAGGTACATTGGTAATACAGACAGCGCATAGGCCATGGTTTAGATGGGGGGGACGGTTTGAAGGATATTTTCATAAGGAAAAACAGTGTTGCAGCTCTAGTTTGTGGAGGAGGGATGGTGTCACAGTATATGAAGGGGACAGTGATGAGGGCATGTATAGTGAGAGACAGTGTGGGGGGGGGGGGGCACTTTTTGGGCAGGGAATATAGTGGGGCAAATACTTATCCAAGTGTATAACAGAGAAGGGGAGAGGATGAAGGCAGCTCACTGATATTTCTTATTTAGGTGTAATTATATTGATGCTGTTATTTCTAAGGGCATTGTGCAGGAATGTGCCGCAGAGGAGCAGAGAGGCTGGAAGTCTTCAGAGACGAGCTGTGGATGTGAGAGTCATCATGGTGTCTGAACCAGATGAAGAACAATCGGATGAGCCAAATCCAATCAGAGAAAAAGTCAACCAATCAGGTACCTGGATGTAAGGGAGCGTTCATACTCAGTGGCGGACCTTCAGCCTGCCGGGCCCTGGTGCAGCTTTCGGTGAGGACCGGGGGGGGCGGGGGCTGCTGGCAGAGGGGAATTGCGTGCGGCTCTTGCCTGCACCGAGCCGCGCATTGTAGATCTGGGAGCCGCGGCTGGAGAGGAGGGGCGGAAACAGCCAAGGGAAGCAGGAAGCTTCCCTCGGTTAACCTCCTCTCCTCTGACATGGGGTAACGGGGGGCCCCCTACAGGTGCTTGAGGGGCCCCCTACCCGGTGGGGGCCCTGGTGCAGCTGAACCAGCTGCACCACGGTAGGTACTGGATAATTGACGCTTCTAAATGACCGCCGGCCTGTTATATGAAGCCGATCATCAGTCGTTTAATAGCCTTTGACTGCAGACTTGTGAATCCTCATCATGCGCACTGTGTGCTATCAGGGTGTCGGTAGTGAGAGCGGGCTGTCGTGTGACCACAGCGGTGTGATTTGCACACTTCTGGCCACATTCTGACTAGATGTACAGGGCCTGGCTTCACTTACATCACAAGACAAACCTGGACCACCCCTTTAACGTGCTCCTTCTGTGCACAAGTTATAATATTGTTCTCGGCAGCACATGTCTATGCAGGACTATGCTGCAGAGAACAATGAGCTTGTAACGTATTTCACCCAATGGACAAACGTTTTGCTCGTGCACCAGATGATCAGCAGCCTGTGTTGTGTAAATGCACCATAAGGAGTACTTTTATGTTCAGATAGTGGTTCAGCATTCATGTAGTGGCTCCATTCAGAGCCCCTGCAAAACAGCATTTGATTGTAGACGCTGATAGAGATATTGACTATAATGATGCAGATAGTCACCGTGTGCTCTGTCCACCATCATTTTTGTCCACAAGACAATCAAGCAGGCGTCTGATTAGCTCCAAATTTATGTTGCAGCAGGACACCAAGCCCAAATGTACAGCGAATGTCCTTAAAGGGGCTGTCAACTAGGGGTATATGACCAAAAATGATATCTGACAGCTCACTGTGACTCCATCTGTATCATATTGTGCATGGCCCCACCAGCACATTCTCCTGAATCCCTGATAGGGTGCAACACTATAGTTGTAAACATGATTACCTGGTTAGGAACCCATAGAAAATAACTGTCAGTTTCTACCAAATGTACAAAGGTATTGTGAAGTAGATTTTACTAACAGCTATTCATTTTGCTATGTATACATAATGCCATCTCTTTTAAGATGCATATGGTTATATGTGTATCTGCATAAATGTATTGATCATTGTTCTGGTGATGTATTCATGTACTGATGATAGTTTTGGTGATGTAGTCATTTACTGATGGTGGTTCTGGTGATATACTCATGTAATGGGAATGGTTCTGGTGATGTAGTCATTTACTGATGGTGGTTCTGGTGATATACTCATGTAATGGTAATGGTTCTGGTGATGTAGTCATTTACTGATGGTGGTTCTGGTGATATACTCATGTAATGGTAATGGTTCTGGTGATGTGGTCATTTAGTGATGGTGATTCTTGTGTTGTACTCCTGTATTGATGGTGGATCGGGTGATTTGTTAATTTACTGATTAAGGTTCTGATTATATACTCCTGTACTGATGAAGGTTCTGGTGTTGTATTCAAGTACTGATAATGACTCTAATGATTTGTTCATGATGCATTTAAATCAGACGAGAAACAAATCTTCATCTTGGTGGGGCACCAAAAGGCAAATTTGCACAGGGCACCATTCAGCCTAAGGCCGGCTCTGTCCGCACCTACTATACAAATCCTGTGAATCTACCTGAAATGGCCAGGACGAGAAGAGGATGCATAATGGAGCCACTGCCTGCTTTGCTTGTACTCAGGGGCAAAAAGGACAAAATACAGATGTTTAAAGGGATTGTACAAAATAAAAATAAAATGTCTGCTTTCTGCATAATAAAGTGTCCTCAGGTTATATGTGGTGCTGAATCTCGGCCTCACTGACCTGACCAGGCTGAGATGCAGCGCCACATACACGACATAAGCACAGGGAAGATCCCAGCATATATAACCCCTTTATTAATGAGTCTGGGCTCACACCAGATGACAATGCTACAAATAAACATACAGTACATTGTGTATAATACACATAGCCGGCCTTTCCTATGTGCGAGTGGATCGGTCACACAGGGCGCGGGGCGTTGCAGGGAGCAAGTCGCTTTCACTTTCTACTGCGCCAGGTCCGGCACTTAACTGCAAAATGGGCCGCTGGCATTTTAAGATTCCAGCAGAGTCCTGTGTGCGTGCACGTCCTCTCTGACAAGGGCCTCTGCACAGGGCTCTCTGCTACTGCCCAGTATCAGCGTCCAAACATGATTTCTGTGGGCGGAGTCCGCCCTCTACTCACCAGTCACTGCAGGCTCTAGTGATTGCTGATCCACCAATCAGACAGCAGGAAACAATCACTAGAGCCTGCAATGTCTCTAACCTGCTCTCTGATTGGTGCACAAGCCGTCACTGTAGGTTACAGTGTGCCCTGCTTTGTCTGCATCAGCAATAGGAGAGCAAGAGGCAGTGAGCAACAGACTGCGCGGAACCGCGGAGGAGGTGCTGCTCCTCATTATGTGGGAGAAACTTCCTACACCAGCTGTAACAGCAAAGTCAACTATCTCCCTGCTGCTTACATGTGTGTATATGGGAGTATGTATGGGGGGTGTATATGGGTGTCTGTGTGTGTATATGTATGTTGAATGTATATAAGTGTGTATGTGTATATGTATGTGGGTTGTATGTAGGTGTCTGTGTGTATATGGGGTGTGTGTATGTATGTGTGTATGTGTATATAGGTGTCTGTGTATGTGGGGTGTATATAGGTGTCTGTGTGTATATAGGTGTCTGTGTATGTGGGGTGTATAGGTGTCTGTATATAGGTGTCTGTGTATGTGGGGTGTATATAGGTGTCTGTGTGTATATGGGGTGTATGTGTATATGGGTGTGTATATGTGTGTGTGTGTGTATGTGGGTGTCTGTGCAGGGCCGCCGTTAGGGCCTTACAGGCCTTACTCCAGTAAGGGGCCTGCCAATCCCTGGAAGGGACGTGGCTACAGGGGGGCCGTGGCCATTTTGAGCAAGGAGGTCCGCCCACCCCCCCCAGGCCAGCACGCATGCGACACACAGTGACAGATTGAAGCTGTGTCTGGAGCGCGGGTACCTGCCTGCCCCGCCTACCCGCCCGCCCCGCCTGCCTCTGTGGAGCTGGTCCAGCCGCCCTCCGAGCTTTTGCTTTGTGTGCGCCGCCTCGCCTGGCAGAAGGGGAAGACGTGCGGCCCGGGGTCGGGTCGATTCTGCGCAAGGCAGCGGCTGCACCGCAGGACTCCATGATGCTACCTGCTGAGCTCCCCCTGCAGCTGCAGGCGCTGGTGCAGCAGGGACAAGGGACATGTGGCAAGAGGAGGGACGAGGCCAGCCAGGAGCGGAGCAGCACAGCCAGAGCTAGGTGAGTGACCGGAGTGGAGTACAGATGACTGTGTGAGCAGGACAGGTGGTTGACGGGGGGAGGAAACAAGTGAGTGTGAGAGGGGGTGGCTCACAGGTGAGTGACAAAGGGGGACAGGTTAGTGATGTGGAAACAGGTGAGTGAGTGTGAGAGGGGGCACAGGTGAGTGACAAGGGGGTAGGTGAGTGATGTGGGGGACAGGTGAGTGAGTGTGAGAGGGGGCGGCTCACAGATGACTGACGGGTGGCAAACAGGTGAGTGATGGGGGATAGGTGGGTGTGATGGGGAAACAGGTGAGTGAGTGTGAGAGGGGGCACAGGTGAGTGACAGGGGGGACAGGTGAGTGTGAGGGGAACAGGTGAGTGAGTGTGAGAAGGGGCGGTTCACAGATGAGGGAGACAGGTGAAACAGGTGAGTGAGTGTGAGAGGGGGCACAGGTGAGTGACAGGGGGGACAGGTGAGTGTGAGGGGGACAAGTGAGTGAGTGTGAGAAGGGGCGGTTCACAGATGAGGGAGACAGGTGAGTGATGGGGGGAACAGGTGAGTGATGGGGGGGAACAGGTGAGTGAGTGGGGGCGGCTCACAGGTGTTGCTCTGAAAACAATATTTGTCTGGAAGCCCCAGGTTTAAAGTCTGTTCACACTGTGCTTTTTTTGCGCTTTTTGTGCTTTTTTGTGCAGACGCTTTTTGCAGCGTTTTGCACCCACGCAAAAAGTGAAAAAAGGCCCATAAACAAATGTGGTGCATTCACACATCGCGTTTTTTTATGGGCTCATTTCTCCCCCTAAAGCGCAAGAAGGAAGTGATGTCACACAGGGGAGGAAGAATCCTGTTCCTCCTCCCCTGTGTGACGTCTGTGACAGCCCCTTTTGGTTTTCATAGTGTATTAATATTCACTGTGAAACCTACATTAAACTAATACAAATGTGTTAAAAATAATAAAAATGGAATAGTTACCCTCCGCCAGGTGATAGGGAGCCGACACAACCACAGGTACCGACCCAAATGGGCTGTGACAGATGTCACACAGGGGAGGAGCACAGGATTGTTCCTCCCCTGTCTGACATCACATCCTGCAGCGTCGGCGTATTCCCGCTGGAATTGCGCATTGTCTGAACGGCGATACCCAATTCAATTCCAGTGGAAATAATGGCTCCTATGGGAGAAGTCGCAGGTGCATAAAGAATTGACATGTTGATTCTTTTTACGCCCGCTCTTTCTCCCATAAAAGTGCAGTGTATATTGACGCAGCATCTACACGGAAAAGTGACAGTCCATTCACTCTGCGGCAGACACAGATGCACTTGCGCTTTTTTGACAAGCGCACGCAAAAAATTGCGCAAAAAAAAGCGCAGTGTGTGAACGTAGCCTTATACTTGTGTGTTATGTGCGGCTTATGTGACTTTAACAGAGTCTCCTCAGGGCACAGTTTTATGTTTCTTGGGTTTATATAGTTCTTCTGATGTCATGTTGTAGCTCTATATGTTGGGAATTGGTTCCCAGCAGGGGCATCTCCTTATTGTAGTTCAGTCCTCATTGTCCTGTTCTCACTGTTGTTGTCCAGTCCTCCCTGTCCCTGTCTAGTCCTCATTTTTGGGTTCACCATTGTCGGGCCTCACTGTTCCATCCTCATTCTCCAGTCCTCACTGTCGCCAGGTCCTCAGTGTCGCCAGGTCCTCAGTGTCGCCAGGTCCTCAGTGTCGCCAGGTCCTCAGTGTCGCCAGGTCCTCACTGTCGCCAGGTCCTCAGTGTCGTCCATCCCTCACTGTCGCCAGGTCCTCAGTGTCGTCCATCCCTCACTGTCGCCAGGTCCTCAGTGTCGTCCATCCCTCAGTGTCGCCAGGTCCTCAGTGTCGTCCATCCCTCACTGTCGCCAGGTCCTCAGTGTCGTCCATCCCTCAGTGTCGCCAGGTCCTCAGTGTCGTCCATCCCTCACTGTCTCCAGGTCCTCAGTGTCGTCCATCCCTCACTGTCTCCAGGTCCTCAGTGTCGTCCATCCCTCACTGTCTCCAGGTCCTCAGTGTCGTCCATCCCTCACTGTCGCCAGGTCCTCAGTGTCGTCCATCCCTCACTGTCGCCAGGTCCTCAGTGTCGTCCATCCCTCAGTGTCGCCAGGTCCTCAGTGTCGTCCATCCCTCACTGTCGCCAGGTCCTCAGTGTCGTCCATCCCTCAGTGTCGCCAGGTCCTCAGTGTCGTCCATCCCTCACTGTCTCCAGGTCCTCAGTGTCGTCCATCCCTCACTGTCGCCAGGTCCTCAGTGTCGCCAGATCCTCAGTGTCGTCCATCCCTCACTGTCTCCAGGTCCTCAGTGTCGTCCATCCCTCACTGTCTCCAGGTCCTCAGTGTCGTCCATCCCTCACTGTCGCCAGGTCCTCAGTGTCGTCCATCCCTCAGTGTCGCCAGGTCCTCAGTGTCGTCCATCCCTCACTGTCTCAAGGGCCTCAGTGTCGTCCATCCCTCACTGTCGCCAGGTCCTCAGTGTCGTCCATCCCTCAGTGTCGCCAGGTCCTCAGTGTCGTCAATCCCTCAGTGTCGCCAGGTCCTCAGTGTCGTCCATCCCTCACTGTCGCCAGGTCCTCAGTGTCGTCCATCCCTCAGTGTCGCCAGGTCCTCAGTGTCGTCAATCCCTCAGTGTCGCCAGGTCCTCAGTGTCGTCAATCCCTCACTGTCGCCAGGTCCTCAGTGTCGCCAGGTCCTCAGTGTCGCCAGGTCCTCAGTGTCGTCCATCCCTCACTGTCGCCAGGTCCTCAGTGTCGCCAGGTCCTCAGTGTCGCCAGGTCCTCAGTGTCGTCCATCCCTCACTGTCGCCAGGTCCTCAGTGTCGTCCATCCCTCACTGTCTCCAGGTCCTCAGTGTCGTCCATCCCTCAGTGTCGCCAGGTCCTCCGTGTCGTCCATCCCTCAGTGTCGCCAGGTCCTCAGTGTCGTCCATCCCTCAGTGTCGCCAGGTCCTCCGTGTCGTCCATCCCTCACTGTCGCCAGGTCCTCAGTGTCGTCAAATCCCTCACTGTCTCCAGGTCCTCAGTGTCGCCCATCCCTCACTGTCGCCAGGTCCTCAGTGTCGTCCATCCCTCAGTGTCGCCAGGTCCTCAGTGTCGTCCATCCCTCACTGTCGCCAGGTCCTCAGTGTCGTCCATCCCTCACTGTCGCCAGGTCCTCAGTGTCGTCCATCCCTCACTGTCTCCAGGTCCTCAGTGTCGTCCATCCCTCACTGTCTCCAGGTCCTCCGTGTCGTCCATCCCTCAGTGTCGCCAGGTCCTCAGTGTCGTCCATCTCTCACTGTCGCCAGGTCCTCCGTGTCGTCCATCCCTCAGTGTCGCCAGGTCCTCAGTGTCGCCCATCCCTCACTGTCGCCAGGTCCTCAGTGTCGTCCATCCCTCACTGTCGCCAGGTCCTCCGTGTCGTCCATCCCTCACTGTCGCCAGGTCCTCAGTGTCGTCCATCCCTCACTGTCGCCAGGTCCTCAGTGTCGCCAGGTCCTCAGTGTCGCCAGGTCCTCACTGTCGCCAGGTCCTCACTGTCCCAGGTCCTCAGTGTCGCCAGGTCCTCAGTGTCGTCCATCCCTCACTGTCGCCAGGTCCTCAGTGTCGTCCATCCCTCACTGTCTCCAGGTCCTCAGTGTCGTCCATCCCTCAGTGTCGCCAGGTCCTCGTGTCGTCCATCCCTCAGTGTCGCCAGGTCCTCGTGTTCGTCCATCCCTCACTGTCCCAGGTCCTCAGTGTCGTCCATCCCTCACTGTCTCCAGGTCCTCAGTGTCGTCCATCCCTCACTGTCGCCAGGTCCTCGTGTCGTCCATCCCTCATGTCGCCAGTCCTCAGTGTCGTCCATCCCTCACTGTCGCCAGGTCCTCGTGTCGTCCATCCCTCATGTCGCCAGGTCCTCAGTGTCGCCATCCCTCAGTGTCGCCAGTCCTCACTGTCGCCAGGTCCCGTGCGCATCCCTCACTGTCGCCAGGTCCTCGTGTCGTCCATCCTCACTGTCGCAGTCCTCAGTTCGCCATCCTCACTGTCGCCAGGTCCTCAGTGTCCGTCCATGGAGGTCCTCAGTGTCGCCAGGTCCTCATGTCGCCATCCTCATGTCGCCAGGTCCTCAGTGTCGTCCATCCCACCTGTCGCCAGGTCCTCAGTGTCGTCCATCCCTCATGTCGCCAGGTCCTCAGTGTCGTCCATCCCTCATGTCGCCAGGTCCTCAGTGTCGTCCATCATCCCTCATGTCTCCAGGTCCTCAGTCTCGTCCATCCCTCATGTCGCCAGGTCCTCAGTGTCGTCCATCCCCATGTCGCCCAGGTCCTCGTGTCGTCCATCCCTCACTGTCGCCAGGTCCCTCATGTCGCAGTCCTCATCCCATCCTCACTGTCGCCAGGTCCTCAGTGTCGTCCATCCCTCACTGTCGCCAGGTTCCTCCATGTCGTCCATGCCCTCATGTCGCCAGGTCCTCTCAGTGTCGTCCATCCCTCACTGTCGCCAGGTCCTCAGTGTCGTCCATCCTCACTGTCGCCAGGTCCCGTGTCGTCCATCCCTCACTGTCGCCAGGTCCTCAGTGTCGTCCATCCTCCTGTCGCCAGGTCCTCACTGTCGTCCAGGTCCTCAGTGTCGTCCATCCCTCACTGTCGCCAGGTCCTCCGTGTCGTCCATCCCTCATGTCGCCAGTTCCTCCGTGTCGTCCATCCCTCACTGTCGCCAGGTCCTCAGTGTCGTCCATCCTCAGTGTCGCCATCCTCATGTCGCCAGTCTCAGTGTCGTCCATCCCTCACTGTCGCCAGGTCCCGTGTCGTCCATCCTCACTGTCGCCAGGTCCTCAGTGTCGTCCATCCTCATGTCGCCAGGTCCTCCAGTGTCGCCATCCCTCATGTCCCAGTCCTCAGTGTCGTCCATCCCCAGTCGCCATCTCAGTGTCGCCATCCCTCACTGTCGCCAGGTCCTCATGTCGTCCATCCCTCACTGTCGCCAGGTCCTCATGTCGCCAGGTCCTCAGTGTCGTCCATCCCTCACTGTCGCCAGGTCCTCAGTGTCGTCCATCCCTCACTGTCGCCAGGTCCCAGTGTCGCCAGTCCTCAGTGTCGTCCATCCTCACTGTCCAGGTCTCAGTGTCGTCCACCGTCATGTCGCCATCCTCATGTCGTCATCCTCAGTGTCGCCAGTCCTCAGTGTCGCCAGTCCTCATGTCGCCAGGTCCTCAGTGTCGTCCATCCCTCACTGTCGCCAGTCCTCAGTGTCGTCCATACCCTCACTGTCGCCAGGTCCTCAGTGTCGTCCATCCCTCAATGTCGCCAGTCCTCAGTGTCGTCCATCCCTCAGTGTCCGCCAGGTCCTCAGTGTCGTCATCCCTCATGTCGCCAAGTCCTCAGTGTCGTCCATCCCTCACTGTCGCCAGGTCCTCCGTGTCGCCAGGTCCTCAGTGTCCGCCAGTCCTCAGTTCGTCCATCCCTCACTGTCGCCAGGTCCTCAGTGTCGTCCATCCCTCATGTCGCCAGGTCCTCAGTGTCGTCCATCCCTCACTGTCGCCAGTCCCAGTGTCGTCCATCCCTCACTGTCGCCAGGTCCCTCAGTGTCGTCCATTCCCCTCATGGTCGCCAGGTCCTCAGTGTCGTCCATCCCTCACTGTCGCCAGGTCCTCAGTGTCGCCAGGTCCTCAGTGTCGTCCATCCCTCAGTGTCGCCAGGTCCTCAGTGTCGTCCATCCCTCACTGTCGCCAGGTCCTCAGTGTCGCCAGGTCCTCAGTGTCGTCCATCCCTCAGTGTCGCCAGGTCCTCCGTGTCGCCAGCTCCTCAGTGTCGTCCATCCCTCAGTGTCAGCCGGTCTCCAGTGTCGCAAACGTTGCTGCATTTTTGCAGGAATCAGTGTTGTGCAAAAATCTTTTCAAAGCATTTCATGCTAGATTTCTTGGATAATTACTTTGATGATTTGGAGACTAAAGGCCCCGTTACACATAAAGATGACCCAGCGACCCCACCAATGATGGGGGTCGCTGGAACATCGTTATCTGATCGCTGGTGAGCTGTCACACAGGCAGACTCATCAGCGATCAGGGACCTTGCTGGTAACCAGGGTAAACATTAAGTAACTAAGCAGAGCGCTGTGCTTAGTTACCCGATATGTACCCTGGTTACCAGCTCCCATCGTGTACTGTGCAGCACTGGTAGGTCATTGATCTTGGTCTCCCGCTGTCACACACACCGTTGCTGACCGCCCAGCGTGAGACCAACGATCGAAAAATGGTCCCGACCATTCTCCAATGCTCAGCGAGCTGATCGCTGATTGTTGCTGGATGTCACATGCAGCGGATTCGCTATGAGGTCGCTGCAACATCAGAAAACCGGTGACGTTGCAACGATATTGTTAGCGATATCGTTGCATGTAACGGGGCCTTTAGTTTGTCAGCCCCTGGCATTCACTCATTCGGCACCATCATCTCTATCGTTCTGTGGCTGCGCCATTCTGTGCACAATTCTCCTGGTTCAGTGTTCTCATATCTTTAGATTCTGGCAATCAGTGGTTCGGTGTCAGTTATTGGTAGTCAGTTTTACATTCCCTGGTATCCGAGTTAGGTTTGCCAATGCTGTGTGATGAAAACCAGCCGCATACCATGATGTTCCCACTTCCACACTTCACTTTGGCTGGTGTTTTGGGGGTGATTTCCTTTTGGCCTCCAAACATGGTGTGTTTTATGACCTCCAAATAATTCAGTTTTGGCCACTTGTGACCAGACTATATTCTTCAGTATTTCACAGACTTGTCTAAGTGTTGTAGAGTAAACTTTAAACGCTCTTAAACCTGCTTTTTGTTTAGCAATAGAGTCTTGCGTGGTGAGCGTGCATACAGGAGCGTGCATACAGGAGCGTGCATACAGCAGCGTGCATACAGCAGCGTGCATACAGGAGCGTGTATACAGGAGCGTGCATACAGGAGCGTGCATACAGGAGCATACATACAGGAGAGTGCATACAGGAGCGTGCATACAGGAGCATACATACAGGAGCCTGCATAAAGGAGCGTGCATACAGCAGCGTGCATACAGGAGCATACATACAGGAGCGTGCATACAGGAACATACATACAGGAGCGTGCATACAGGAGCATACATACAGGAGCGTGCATACAGGAGCGTGCATACAGGAGCATACATACAGGAGCGTGCATACAGGAACATACATACAGGAGCGTGCATACAGGAGCGTGCATACAGGAGCATACATACAGGAGCGTGCATACAGGAGCGTGCATACAGGAGCATACATACAGGAGCATGCATACAGGAGCATACATACAGGAGCGTGCATACAGGAGCGTGCATACAGGAGCGTGCATACAGGAGCGTTCATACAGGAGCGTGCATACAGGAGCGTGCATACAGGAGCATACATACAGAGCCGAGTGTGTACGAGGTGTACGGAGCAGAGCCGAGTGTGTATGAGGTGTACGCAGCAGAGCCGAGTGTCTACGAGGTGTGCGGAGCCGAGTGTGTATGAGGTGTACGCAGCAGAGCCGAGTGTCTACGAGGTGTGCGGAGCGGAGCCGAGTGTGTATGAGGTGTACGCAGCAGAGCCGAGTGTGTACGAGGTGTACGGAGCGGAGCCGAGTGTGTATGAGGTGTACGCAGCAGAGCCGAGTGTGTACGAGGTGTACGGAGCAGAGCCGAGTGTGTATGAGGTGTACGCAGCAGAGCCGAGTGTCTACGAGGTGTGCGGAGCCGAGTGTGTACGAGGTGTACGGAGCAGAGCCGAGTGTCTACGAGGTGTACGGAGCAGAGCTGCGTGGGTAGGAGGTGTACGGAGCAGAGCCGCGTGCGTACGAGGTGTACGGAGCGGAGCCGAGTGTGTGCGAGGTGTACGGAGCAGAGCCGAGTGTGTACGAGGTGTACGGAGCAGAGCCGAGTGTGTACGAGGTGTACGGAGCAGAGCCGAGTGTGTACGAAGTGTACGGAGCAGAGCCGAGTGTGTACGAGGTGTACGGAGCAGAGCCGAGTGTGTACGAGGTGTACGGAGCATCGCTGAGTGTACGAGGTGTACGGAGCAGAGCCAAGTGTGTACGAGGTGTACGGAGCAGAGCCGAGTGTGTACGAGGTGTACGGAGCAGAGCCGTGTGTGTACGAGGTGTACGGAGCGGAGCCGAGTGTGTACGAGGTGTACGGAGCGGAGCCGAGTGTGTACGAGGTGTACGGAGCGGAGCCGAGTGTGTACGAGGTGTACGGAGCGGAGCCAAGTGTGTACGAGGTGTGCGGAGCGGAGCCGTGTGTGTACTAGGTGTACGGAGTGGAGCCGCGTGTGTACGAGGTGTACGGAGCGGAGCCGAGTGTGTACGAGGTGTACGGAGCGGAGCCGAGTGTGTACGAGGTATGTATACCAGTGGTAGCCCCCCGTGGATTCCGCTCCTATAGTCTCAGCCGCCTTTGCCAGCAGCATTCTTCTCCAGAGTCTCTTCTGCCGCTGTCTGCATTCTGCAGCTCAGCATGGAGGGGCACGATGTCATCACTGTGCTGATATGTGCAGAGCGACCGGAGGAGACCGGAGCGGCAAGAACAAAGGTGAGGAGAAAGAGAGATCTGGACGGCCAGACACTCCGCTTGGCTGCGGTGCCACCCATATGGCAGTGTGGCTCCATTGAGCTGCTTGCATTATTTGTGTGCTTCAGGATGCTTGTGTATATACCAAGAATCCTCAGACGCACAAAAATGCAACATTTTGCATTTGAAGGGTATTTTTAAAAAGCGCAAGGGAATGCAATCGCACCTTAGCCCTAACAACGTGTAATGTACTCACTGTCAGGAGCAGCTCTTGCTGGTTTCGGCAGTCGCTGTTCCTGTAAGGCGCCTTCACATAGGAGTTTTTTTTAAATGTGGCAGTTGTGGTAAAAAAATCCGCATCTGCCGCATTTTCCGCCGAGCGGCTGCACTTGCTGCTTATTTGCGGCAAGACCCATGCATTGTCTATGGGGCTTGCGGTAAGTGTGCGGCAATATATATATTATAGTCCATGATATGTACTAAAGGGGGCCCACTGAGACTTTTTCGCCCGGGGCCCACAGAAACCTGGAGCCGGCCCTGGGTGCAGTGCATTATAATATAGGACTGTGGGGTGCAGTGCATTATAATATAAGACTGTGGGGGTACAGTGCATTATAATATAGGACTGTGGGGTGCAGTGCATTATAATATAGGACTGTGGGGTGCAGTGCATTATAATATAAGACTGTGGGGGTACAGTACATTATAATATAGGACTGTGGTGTGCAGTGCATTATAATATAGGACTGTGGGGTGCAGTGCATTATAATATAGGACTGTGGGGTGCAGTGCATTATAATATAGGACTGTGGGGTGCAGTGCATTATAATATAGGATTGCGGGGTGCAGTGCATTATAATATAGGACTGTGGGGTGCAGTGCATTATAACATAGGACTGTGGGGTGCAGTGCATTATAATATAGGACTGTGGGGTGCAGTGCATTATAATATAGGACTGTGGGGTGCAGTGCATTATAATATAGGACTGTGGGGTGCAGTGCATTATAACATAGGACTGTGGGGTGCAGTACATTATAATATAGGACTGTGGGGGTGCAGTGCATTATAATATAGGACTGTGGGGTGCAGTGCATTATAATATAGGACTGTGGGGTGCAGTGCATTATAGTATAGGACTGTGGGGTGCAGTTCATTATAATATAGGACTTGTGGGGTGCAGTTCATTATAATATAGGACTGTGGGGTGCTGTGCATTATAATATAGGACTGTGGGGTGCAGTGCATTATAATATAGGACTGTGGGGTGCAGTGCATTATAATATAGGACTGTGGGGTGCAGTGCATTATAATATAGGACTGTGGGGTGCAGTGCATTATAATATAGGACTGTGGGGTGCAGTTCATTATAATATAGGACTGTGGGGTGCAGTTCATTATAATATAGGACTGTGGGGTGCAGTGCATTATAATATAGGACTGTGGGGTACAGTGCATTATAATATAGGACTGTGGGGTGCAGTGCATTATAATATAGGACTGTGGGGTGCAGTGCATTATAACATGACTGTGGGGTGCAGTGCATTATAATATAGGACTGTGGGGTGCAGTGCATTATAACATGACTGTGGGGTGCAGTGCATTATAACATGAATGTGGGATGCAGTGCATTATAATATAGGACTGTGGGGTGCAGTGCATTATAACATGACTGTGGGGTGCAGTGCATTATAACATAGGACTGTGGGGTGCAGTGCATTATAACATAGGACTGTGGGGTGCAGTGTATTATAACATAGGACTGTGGGGTGCAGTGCATTATAACATAGGACTGTGGGGTGCAGTGCATTATAATATAGGACTGTGGGGTGCAGTGCATTATAATATAGGACTGTGGGGAGCAGTGCATTATAATATAGGACTGTGGGGTGCAGTGCATTATAATATAGGACTGTGGGGTACAGTGCATTATAACATAGGACTGTGGGGTGCAGTGCATTATAATATAGGACTGTGGGGTGCAGTGCATTTATAATATAGGACTGTGGGGTGCAGTGCATTATAATATAGGACTGTGGGGTGCAGTTCATTATAATATAGGACTGTGGGGTGCAGTGCATTATAATATAGGACTGTGGGGTGCAGTGCATTATAATATAGGACTGTGGGGTGCTGTACATTATAATATAGGACTGTGGGGTGCAGTGCATTATAATATAGGACTGTGGGGTGCAGTGCATTATAATATAGGACTGTGGGGTGCAGTGCATTATAATATAGGACTGTGGGATGCAGTGCATTATAACATAGGACTGTGGGGTGCAGTGCATTATAATATAGGACTGTGGGGTGCAGTGCATTATAACATAGGACTGTGGGGTGCAGTGCATTACAACATAGGACTGTGGGGTGCAGTGCATTATAACATAGGACTGTGGGGCTGCTGTGCATTATAATATAGGACTGTGGGGTGCAGTGCATTATAACATAGGACTGTGGGGTGCAGTACATTATAATATAGGACTGTGGGGTGCAGTGCATTATAATATAGGACTGTGGGGTGTAGTGCATTATAACATAGGACTGTGGGGTGCAGTGCATTATAATATAGGACTGTGGGGTGCAGTGCATTATAATATAGGACTGTGGGGTGCAGTGCATTATAACATAGGACTGTGGGGTGCAGTGCATTATAACATGACTGTGGGGTGCAGTACATTATAATATAGGACTGTGGGGTGCAGTGCATTATAATATAGGACTGTGGGGTGCAGTGCATTATAACATAGGACTGCAGGGTGCAGTGCATTATAATATAGGACTGTGGGGTGCAGTGCATTATAATATAGGACTGTGGGGTGCAGTGCATTATAATATAGGACTGTGGGGTGCAGTGTATTATAACATAGGACTGTGGGGTGCAGTGCATTATAACATAGGACTGTGGGGCTGCTGTGCATTATAACATAGGACTGTGGGTGCAGTGCATTATAATATAGGACTGGGGGGTGCTGTGCATTATACTATATGGAGGACTATATGGAGCCAGTTCTACTGTATGGAAGCCATTATAATATTTGGAGGGCTGTGTGGGGGGCATGATAATACTTGGAGGGTTATGAGGAAACCTTTCATTCTTGCTAGAGTACTATTTGAGGGCTGCGTTCTGGGCCATCATACAGTTTGATGAGGTGTAAGGGCCAATATACTGCATTTAGGTCCATTACACTGTATGGATGGCTATGTGTGGGTCAAAGTTGGGGATCATACTGTGCCGGGGTAGTTGAGAGAGGTACAGTAGGGTCATCATACTGTGCGTGTGGAGGAATTCACTGGGGAGGGGGGGGGGGGGGATCATACAGTGTTTGTGGGGCTTTTTTGTTGACATCATACTTTATGGGGGCAATGTAAGGTGAATATAGGGGTTTAAGTGGGAGAATTACTTTGTAAGGGCTGTAAAGTTGTGAGATGTACCTATGTGACCTAGCCAAATATTATTTTTCTTCGGGGGGGGGGCTCAATGATTTCTATGTTCACTCCTAGTGTGCAGGTTGCATTGTCCTTTCACATGCGCCTCTGCTGCAGGACTGATTGGCCATAATTACACCCCCGGTCCAGTGTTGCCCCTCGGTACATACAGGCACCCAGGTGTACCAGAGATAATAGACTGGCAATCAGTGCTGCCTCCTGTTCTATAAGGATGCAGGACTGTGTCTGCCTACAGGAGCACCGCTCTGCCACCATCATTGTGTGTCTGTAGCTTGTGCCAAGCCGCCATTACCATTACTGATGCTTGTTCTGGATTATCCTGTGTGGTTCTTGTATGTACATGTGATGGCGCTGACATCCTCGGGTTTGGACATCTTTTCTCTCTTTTTCTCTAAATTAAAATGTCTTCTATTGTGCTTTTTTTTACAGGATAGATATAAATCTGTATATACCAGCAGAGAGGCTAGGTTCACCCCTGGCTGTGATATCACCTATTGTGAATGGTGGATCCTGTGTTATCTACTGTATATAGAGGTGTTATCAGTCATTGTACAGGAGGAGGAGGTGAGCTGTGATATCACCTATTGTGAATGGTGGATCCTGTGTTATCTACTGTATATAGAGGTGTTATCAGTCATTGTACAGGAGGAGATGAGCTGTGATATCATCTATTGTGAATGGTGGATCCTGTGTTATCTACTGTATATAGAGGTGTTATCAGTCATTGTACAGGAGGAGGAGGGGGTGATATCACCTATTGTGAATGGTGGATCCTGTGCTATCTACTGTATATAGAGGTGTTATCAGTCATTGTACAGGAGGAGGTGAGCTGTGATATCATCTATTGTGAATGGTGGATCCTGTGTTATCTACTGTATATAGAGGTGTTATCAGTCATTGTACAGGAGGAGGAGGTGAGCTGTGATATCATCTATTGTGAATGGTGGATCCTGTGTTATCTACTGTATATAGAGGTGTTATCAGTCATTGTACAGGAGGAGGAGGTGAGCTGTGATATCACCTATTGTGAATGGTGGATCCTGTGCTATCTACACTATATAGAGGTGTTATCAGTCATTGTACAGGAGGAGGTGAGCTGTGATATCACCTATTGTGAATGGTGGATCCTGTGTTATCTACTGTATATAGAGGTGTTATCAGTCATTGTACAGGAGGAGGAGGTGAGCTGTGATATCATCTATTGTGAATGGTGGATCCTGTGTTATCTACTGTATAGAGGTGTTATCAGTCATTGTACAGGAGGAGGTGAGCTGTGATATCACCTATTGTGAATGGTGGATCCTGTGTTATCTACACTATATAGAGGTGTTATCAGTCATTGTACAGGAGGAGGAGGTGAGCTGTGATATCACCTATTGTGAATGGTGGATCCTGTGTTATCTACTGTATAGAGGTGATATCAGTCATTGTACAGGAGGAGGAGGTGAGCTGTGATATCACCTATTGTGAATGGTGGATCCTGTGTTATCTACTGTATATAGAGGTGTTATCAGACATTGTACAGGAGGAGGAGGTGAGCTGTGATATCATCTATTGTGAATGGTGGATCCTGTGTTATCTACTGTATAGAGGTGATATCAGTCATTGTACAGGAGGAGGAGGTGAGCTGTGATATCACCTATTGTGAATGGTGGATCCTGTGTTATCTACTGTATATAGAGGTGTTATCAGTCATTGTACAGGAGGAGGAGGTGAGCTGTGATATCATCTATTGTGAATGGTGGATCCTGTGTTATCTACTGTATATAGAGGTGTTATCAGTCATTGTACAGGAGGAGGTGAGCTGTGATATCACCTATTGTGAATGGTGGATCCTGTGTTATCTACTGTATATAGAGGTGTTATCAGTCATTGTACAGGAGGAGGTGAGCTGTGATATCATCTATTGTGAATGGTGGATCCTGTGTGATCTACTGTATATAGAGGTGTTATCAGTCATTGTACAGGAGGAGGTGAGCTGTGATATCACCTATTGTGAATGGTGGATCCTGTTATCTACTGTATATAGAGGTGTTATCAGTCATTATACAGGAGGAGGTGAGCTGTGATATCACCTATTGTGAATGGTGGATCCTGTGTTATCTACTGTATATAGAGGTGTTATCAGTCATTGTACAGGAGGAGGAGGTGAGCTGTGATATCATCTATTGTGAATGGTGGATCCTGTGTTATCTACTGTATATATAGAGGTGTTATCAGTCATTGTACAGGAGGAGGAGGAGAGCTGTGATATCAACTATTGTGTTATCTACTGTATGTAGAGGCAGGATAACACAAAAGAACATTTTTGTGAAAAAAAATGATTTTTTTCCTATTCACGGCTCAATGTATGAAGCACCTGGGGGAGTGCAAGTCCTCACCATGCATCTAGATAAATTCCTTGGGGTCTAGTGTCCAAAATGGGGTCACTTGTGGGGGATTTCTATTGTTTAGGTACATCAAGGGCTAACCAAACACAATATGACACCCAGTGGCGTAACTTCAGGCCCATGGGCCCCGATGCGGGGCTCCAACGGGGCCCTCAATTATTGCAAATCTTTAATACTATTGGTCTTTTTCAATAGGCCAAAGAAACTTTTGGGGCCCCCCTAGGCTGCAGGGCCCGGAGCGATCGCAACTCCTGCACCTATTGTAGTTATTACGCCCCTGATGACACCTGCAAACCATTCCTTAGAAATCTACTCTCCAAAACAATGCTCCTTCCCCACTGAGCCCTGCTGTGCACCCTGTCAGTGGTGTTCTGACACATATGGGGTATCCGTGTACTCAGGAGAAATTGCCCAACAAATATTTGAGTCCATTTCATCCTTTTGCCCTTGTGAAAATGACAACATTTTCAGAACGTTCTTGTGGAAAAAAATGTATTTTTTTTTTCATTTTCACGGCTCAATGTATGAAGCAAAGTGCTCGCCATGTAACTAGATAAATTCCTTGGGGGGTCTAGTTTCCAAAATGGGGTGACTTGTGTTTTTTTTCACTGTTTAGGCACCCCAGGGGCTCTGCAAATGTGACATGGTGTCCGCTAACAATTCCAGTCAATTTTCCATTCACAAAGGGAAATGTGGCTCCTTCCCTGCTGTGCATCAAAGCAGTGGTTTTCTGCCACCTATGGGGGATCTGCGTCCTCAAGACAAATGGCACAGCAGATTGGATGCTCCATTGTCTCCTGTTTCCCTTGTGAAAATTCAATATATTTCAGGTTAAAATTACATTTTTGTTGGAAAAGGAAAATAGTATTTTTTTTCCTTCCACTTCGCTTTAGTTCCTGTGAACACCTGAAGGGTTAATAAACGTCTTAAATGTGGTTTTGAGTACCTTGAGGGGTGCAGTGTTTAGAATGGTGTCACTTTTGGGTGTTTTCTGTCCTATAGGCCCCTCAAAGTCACTTCAAAAGTGACGCGGTCCCCAAAAAAATAGATTTTTTTTTAAGTTTTGCTGAAAAAATCAGGAATTGCTGATAAACTTTGACCCCTTCTAACTTCATAACAAAGAAACTAATTAGTTTCACCCCTTGTGCTGATGTAAAGTAACATGTGGGGAATGTTATTTATTAACTATTCTGTGTGATCTAATTCTCGGGATGAAGGGCAAAAAAAATCAAAAGTTAAAAATCACAATTTTCATCAAATTTCGGATTTGTTTGCACAAAGTATCGCCCTGCCTTCACCACTAATATGAAGTCTGATATGTGATGAAAAAACAATGTTAGAATCACTGGGATCTGTTGAAGCGTTACAGGGTTGTAACCTCATATAGTGACACCGGTCAGAATGGCCAAAAAAATGGCCGCGTCATCAGGGTCAAAACAAGCTCTGGTGGTGAAAGGGTTAACGGCATTGTCTTATGCCACCTATGTTGTTCAATATAATGTGGCTGAGGAGGCCAGAGGGAGGTCACATGATCTGTGGTGTCACATGATCATTCCATCTGCTCTCCTGGTCTTAGAACACGATGACATCACACTTCTGTGATCTCACAAGTTGCATCAGAGGCTTTCTATAGACTGACACAGCTTTAGAACCCATTTGTGTAGAGAGGCTGCCAGTACTGAGTACAAGCTACAAACCTGTGGACTCCTCATCAGGACAATGTGGAGAATATTGTTATTCATCATTGTGCGCCAATACGGAGACTTCCACCAGAATCCCTCAATAAAACAGGTAAGAAAATCACAATGTAAACACTATTCTATTGAATGTGACCCAAAGTGACGTCTGTGGAGGTTTTGTGGCCACCGCTTGTCCAACAGCTGGGGTCAGGTGTGTTGATGGTACAGACTTATTCATGTTGGTGACTTGTCTATAGGATGGAGATAGTTTGTGTTGTTATAAATGAAAAGTCTGTCTAGAATTTGTCACCACAGCGAGTTGAATGAAACCCTACAATGTAGATAATATACAGTTGTGCTCCATAGTTTACACACCCCGGCAGAACGTTTGGCCTTTTTGTCAGAGAATGTGAATGATAAACACAAAGGCTTTTTCCACTCATTGGGTTAGTGCAGGGGTGGGCAGCTCCAGGCCTCGAGGGCCGTACACAGTGCAGGTTTTCTGTATATCCCTAGCATTTGACAGTTGGTAATGTAATCTCCTGCACAGGTGATGACTCCAACTGTCAAATGTAAACTGGGCAGCACCAGCAACATAAAATATGGGCGCAAAACCATAGGGGCAATGTCCAAAAAGCCCCATTGAACCAGGCAGCACTCCCAACATCAAAGTGAATAAGTGGATACTTTACTGATCCATGGCAACGTTTCCATGGTGACCGCTCTTTATCAAGCAATGTGCTGACAGTCAGCTTAGTCCTAAGTCGTGTTAACACAGGTGTAATCAATTAAACAATCAAATTGTTTAGCATATGTAACCATCACCATAGTAACAGCCAAGGAGCTTCTTAAGTTTAGATCATGTGAATATGACCAGATCACTGGATAACCTATAAGAGCTCATCAGTGCATATACAATATAATGCGTATGTTTCATTTATAAGATGATCATGACACAATCCTTATGAGGGTACTATATCTGTACAGTTAAGAAATAATAGCATACTGTACTGCATTCAATGCGGTGTATGTCTCTGCCGTCTCCGCGTTGTTTGCTATCACCGTGTGCCTCCTCATGATGTGTATCCGCTCCAGCCAATCCCCGCAGGGCGCCTGAGCATGCGCACTGGACACTATGCTCACCGTCGCCATTATCATCCAGGGCAGCACTGCCCTCAGCATATAATGTATACAATGTACTGCCAAATGCCTGGAGTCACGGACAGGGCCGGCCTTAGGCTGAATGGTGCCCTGTGCAAACTTGCTCTTTTGTACCCCCATGCCATTGTCTACTCAGAACACACGAGCAGACATGTTTGTACATGAACTGTTCATGGGCTGCCAGGGTCAGAAAGGATCAGGGTCCAAGCCCCAGGACATGTGTCCCCTCCTACCTGCCATTACCAACCGCCCCCCCATATGTAGAGCGGTTATCAGTTATTGTATAGGAGGAGGTGAGCTGTGATACCACCCATTGTGAATGGTGGATCCTGTGTTATCTACTGTATATAGAGGTGTTATCAGTCATTGTACAGGAGGAGGAGGTGAGCTGTGATATCACCTATTGTGAATGGTGGATCCTGTGTTATCTACTGTATATAGAGGTGTTATCAGTCATTGTACAGGAGGTGGAGGTGAGCTGTGATATCACCTATTGTGGATGGTGGATCCTGTGTTATCTACTGTATATAGAGGTGTTATCAGTCATTGTACAGGAGGAGGAGGTGAGCTGTGATATCATCTATTGTGAATGGTGGATCCTGTGTTATCTACTGTATATAGAGGTGTTATCAGTCATTGTACAGGAGGAGGAGGGGAGCTGTGATATCACCTATTGTGAATGGTGGATCCTGTGTTATCTACTGTACATAGAGGTGTTATTAGTCATTGTACAGGAGGAGGTGAGCTGTGATATCACCTATTGTGAATGGTGGATCCTGTGTTATCTACTGTATATAGAGGTGTTATCAGTCATTGTACAGGAGGAGGTGAGCTGTGATATCACCTATTGTGAATGGTGGATCCTGTTATCTACTGTACATAGAGGTGTTATCAGTCATTGTACAGGAGGAGGAGGTGAGCTGTGATATCACCTATTGTGAATGGTGGATCCTGTGTTATCTACTGTATATAGAGGTGTTATCAGTCATTGTACAGGAGGAGGAGGTGAGCTGTGATATCAGCAGTGCTTTTTTGTGTGCGGTACATACCAGTACGCCGTACCGGAAAATCTGAAGACCGGCGGTACATAAAGGTACGGCGTACCGGAAAATGCACCGCCTCTATCTCCGCTGCTGCCACCAGGTCCGTCGGCAGTGTTCGGTGTCTTTACCTCCCTCCCCCAGACTCCATATGAAAACTGGAGTCTTTGTGGGGGAGGGAGGGTGTCGCCGCTGGCAGTGCATTGGCGCCTGGCCGCAGCGCCCGCATGTACTGTGCCCCGCTCCCGGCCCCCCAGCGCTGAGAGCGATCACGCTGACAGGAAGCCGCTGGGAGCTCTGCTGCTTTCTGTCCCATGATGGCTCCAAGTGCTGGTGTGGTGCTGGTGGCTCCTCCACCCAGCCGGCCCCCCATGGACCCGGAGAGGGGAGGGAAACTGTGCAGGGGATAGGGGACAAGGGGGGCAAAGGAGAAGAGGACAGGGGGCAGAAGGACAGGAACAGGGGGACAGAGAAGAGGACAGGGGGGCAGAAGGACAGGAACAGGGGGACAGAGGAGAAGAGGACAGGGGGGCAGAAGGACAGGAACAGGGGGACAGAGGAGAAGAGGACAAGGGGGCAGCAGGACAGGAACAGGGGGACAGAGGAGAAGACGAGCAGCTGGAGGGACAGAGGAGAGGAAGACAGGGTGGCAGAAGGACAGGAACAGGGGGACAGAGAAGAGGACAGGGGGGCAGAAGGACAGAAACAGGGGGACAGGAGAAGAGGACAGGAGGGCAGAAGGACAGGAACAGGGGGACAGAGGAGAAGACGAGCAGCTGGAGGGACAGAGGAGAGGAGGACGGGTGTGCAGCAGGACAGAGGAGTGTAGGACGGTGGTGCAGGAGGACAGAGGAGCAGCAGGAGGGACAGAGGAGAGGAGAACGGGGGTGCAGAAGGACAGAGGAGAGGAGGACGGGGGTGCAGGAGGACAGAGGAGAGGAAGACAGGGGTGCAAGAGGACAGAGGAGAGGAGGACGGGGGTGCAGGAGGACAGAGGAGAGGAAGACGGGTGCAAGAGGACATCCGTTTTTTGGTCCGTTTGGCAACTGCTGTGCGAGTGTCCGACATTTTTCTCAGATCACATCCGTGTGCAATCCGTGTTTTTTCTCAGCAGCTATTACTGTATAATCATTTACAGGAACATTTTACAGTTGTCTCAGCTACAGAATGAGAATGTATCCGTGAAAAAAACAGATGCCCCTCGGATGGTTCGTGTGCTGTCAGTGTGCGGCCCGTGATTTTGTCGGACCCGTAGACTTGCATTGGTGAGTCTCGTGTGTGAATCGCAGACTGTCGCAGCATGTTGTGACTTTTTTCTCATCCTAAATCTGGATGAGAAAAAAAGCGTCCGACACTCGCCAATCTGCTCTCAGAGATTGATTGCAATGCGAGAAAATCACACATTGCACCCATCAGAGTTTCACGCCAGTGTGTCCGTACCCTAATACTAAAATCCATATAGTAATCCTACAGTGTAGGGCAGATATTTTCATTTAGACAGAATTATAATGACACTCTTATTTTTAAGGGCACCATGTCAGGATGTGCTGCAGAAAAGTGGAGAAGATGGAAGTCTGCAAAGACGTGAAAAGTCATCATGGCGTCAGGACAAGATAAAGAAAAGTAAAAGACGACCCCGATCAGAGACAAGGTCATCTATTATAAGGTACCTGGGTGTAAATGATTATTTGTGATAATAACATTCTCATCAGTACTGAGGTTCATGTTTGGTCTGATGAGGACTGGTAACAACAACTCCCAGTAGTTCTTACCATTAGTAAGGACATACTGGAAGTTGTAGGTTCATGAGATACAAATATGTATATGGGTTTGCCCTGACATTACAATTGATGTACATGTTTTTGTAGAGATGGTGGTTCTGATAAATTTCTGGAATTTCTGTACTGATGAGGGTTGTGATGCTGTGTTTCTGTACTGATGTGGGTTCTAGTTATGTATTTCTGTACCTCTTGTGGGTCTGGTGATGTATTCCATTGTCTCCTGTTTCCCTTGTGGAAATTCAATATATTTCAGGCTAAAATTACATTTTTGTTGGAAAAGGAAAATTGTATTTTTTTTCCTTCCACATCGCTTTAGTTCCTGTGAACACCTGAAGGGTTAATAAACATCTTGAATGTGGTTTTGAGTAACTTGAGGGGTGCAGTGTTTAGAATGGTGTCACTTTTGGGTGTTTTCTGTCCTATAGGCCCCTCAAAGTCACTTCAAAAGTGACGCGGTCCCCAAAAAATAGATTTTTTTTAAGTTTTGCTGAAAAAATCAGGAATTGCTGATAAACTTTGACCCCTTCTAACTTCATAACAAAAAAAACTAATTCGTTTCACCACTTGTGCTGATGTAAAGTAACATGTGGGGAATGTTATTTATTAACTATTCTGTGTGATCTAATTCTCGGGATGAAGGGCAAAAAAAATCAAAAGTTAAAAATAGCCAGATTTTCACAATTTTCATCAAATTTCGGATTTGTTTCCACAAAGTATCGCCCTGCCTTCACCACTAATATGAAGTCTGATATGTGATGAAAAAACAATGTTAGAATCACTGGGATCCGTTGAAGCGTTACAGGGTTATAACCTCATATAGTGACACTGGTCAGAATGGCAAAAAATGGCCGCGTCATCAGGGTCAAAACAAGCTCTGGTGGTGAAAGGGTTAACGGCATTGTCTTATGCCACCTATGTTGTTCAATATAATGTGGCTGAGGAGGCCAGAGGGAGGTCACATGATCTGTGGTGTCACATGATCATTCCATCTGCTCTCCTGGTCTTAGAACACGATGATATCACTTCTGTGATCTCACAAGTTCCATCAGAGGCTTTCTATAGACTGACACAGCTTTAGAACCCATTTGTGTAGAGAGGCTGCCAGTACTGAGTACAAGCTACAAACCTGTGGACTCCTCATCAGGACAATGTGGAGAATATTGTTATTCATCATTGTGCGCCAATACGGAGACTTCCACCAGAATCCCTCAATAAAACAGGTAAGAAAATCACAATGTAAACACTATTCTATTGAATGTGACCCAAAGTGACGTCTGTGGGAGGTTTTGTGGCCACCGCTTGTCCTATAGCTATGGTCAGGTGTGTTGATGGTACAGGCTTATTCATTTTGGTGACTTGTCTATAGGATGGAGATATTTTGTGTTGTTTTAAATGAACTATGAAAAGTCTGTCTAGAATTTGTCACCACAGCGAGTTGAATGAAACCCTACAATGTAGATAACGTACAGTTGTGCTCCATAGTTTACACCCCGGCAGAACGTTTGGCCTTTTTTTCAGAGAATATGAATGATAACACAAAGGCTTTTTCCCACTCATTGGGTTAGTGCAGGGGTCGGCAGCTCCAGGCCTCGAGGGCCGTACACACTGCAGGTTTTCTGTATATCCCTAGCATTTGATAGTTGGTAATGTAATCTCCTGCACAGGTGATGACTCCAACTGTCAAATGCTAAGGAAATCCAGAAAACCTGGACGAGGCCTGGAGCTGCCCACCCCTGGGTTAGTGATTGTGTGAAGCCATTTACTGTCCAATCACTGTGTTTCCTCTTCTTAAATCCTAATGACCCTGATCAGAAGTTCACATCCCCTGGTGATTTAGGCCTGATAACATGAACAGAAGATGACACAGATGGGTTTGATTGGTAACATCCTCCCCTGTAGATGAGCACAACTGTATGTATCATCCTGGCAGTGTCCCCATGTAGCAATGATACAATGCCCCTATCCTCATTTACACAGGACTGCTCCTATTATTGCTCCAGGAGGACAGGGACCTGACACTATGGCCACTTATGAACCCCGGTATTGTCAGCCCTATAGAGATGACCGGACAGTCTATAATATGGAGAAAACCTGATGACACCATGATCTATTTAGAGTTGGAGCCGCAGATTATTATGACTAATGATCATGTTACAGATCTCAGTGAATGCGGCTAATGGCTTCATATCGGGGCTGGAGACATTGATCACTGAATATTAATATTCATTCTGTTTGTGTGTTTTCCGTAGTCTCCGCACACAATGTCGGCCGTCCATGATTTTATGGATACGTTTGTTGACAACTCAGGTGGTTACAACTTGGGTCCTGGCGGAATTCTGTATATTTAGGTAACAAACATTTAAAGGGACCTTGTCAATGAGATTGTACATATAGAAATAGTGGTGGGGCTGTATAGGAGCTCATCCCCAATATAACATGTAAAGGGACCTTGTCAGTGAGATTGTACATATAGAAATAGTGGTGGGGCTGTATAGGGGCTCATCCCCAATATAACATGTAAAGGGACCTTGTCAATGAGATTGTACATGTAGATATAGTGGTGGGGCTGTATAGGGGCTCATCCCCAATATAACATGTAAAGGGACCTTGTCAATGAGATTGTACATGTAGATATAGTGGTGGGGCTGTATAGGGGCTCATCCCCAATATAACATGTAAAGGGACCTTGTCAATGAGATTGTACATGTAGATATAGTGGTGGGGCTGTATAGGGGCTCATCCCCAATATAACATGTAAAGGGACCTTGTCAATGAGATTGTACATATAGAAATAGTGGTGGGGCTGTATAGGAGCTCATCCCCAATATAACATGTAAAGGGACCTTGTCAATGAGATTGTACATGTACCGTGTTTCCCCGAAAGTAAGACCCTGTCTTACATTTTTTTGGGGGCCAAAAGTGGCCCCCGGTCTTACTTTCGGGGGGGGTCTTATATTGGGTACCCCAGCAGTGTGGCCTACAGGCCCCCTCCTGCTGGGACACTGCGGGAGCGGGTCGCACGTCACGTGCGCCCGCTCATTACATATGCACTGCATCCCCCTGTCAATCAGCGACAGGGGGAGCAGTGCATTATACGGTATATATGGGCCCCCTCCTGCTGGCACACTACCCCCCTGTTCTGAGGCCCCCCCCTGCTGCTGCAGACATCTTATTCTCCAGGGTCTTCTTGCAGCAGCCAGCGCGTCCGTCCTCTGTCCTCGGCTGTCTCCCGGATCATGTGACCCGTCGCAGCGCATGACGTCATCGCGACTGCGACCGGCCGGTCACATGATCCGGGAGACAGCCGAGGACGGAGGACGGACGCCCTGGCTGCTGCAAGAAGACCCTGGAGGGTAAGATGTCTGCAGCAGCAGCAGCAGGGGGGGTCTCAGAACAGGGGGGTAACACTGCGTCCAACCTGCCAAATCCTATGCTTTTAACGGAACCCCCCTGAGCACAGCTAATAGCGCTAATGTGACCCTAGCCTTATCTTATGCTTTTTTGTGCTGTGTTTTCCAGTTGCCGGCCATCTAATGAGCTGAAGAATACACCTGTTACAAAATCAAAGCAGAAAGCACAGTGGCTACATAACAAAAAAGCATGCTTGATTTTTTTGTAACAGCTGTGTTTTTGAGGCTGGAAAAAAACAGCACAAACAAATATGCACAGTGTGCACTTAGCCTATGGGTACCGTTACACATCGCAACATTGCATGCAATTTCACTTGCAATTTGCTGGTTGCAGTGAAATCATGGACACATTGTTCTATCTTGTTGCCGTGTACAAGTGGAACAATGTGTCCATGATTTCACTGCAACCAGCAAATTGCCAGTGAAATTGCCTAGCAATATTACCGCTTGTGACGGTACCTTTAGAATGAAAAAGCCTCCAACCACATCAAGGTGTATCTTTAAGGGCAACTTCACACTGCGGCGTGATCTGGTCCGGTCCTGTCCGGGAGGACCCAGACAGCCGCGGACCGGATCTGCACACAGGACTGGGGGGCTATTATACTCTCCAGTCCGGTGTGCAGCGCACGCAGTTCCCGCCGCTGATAAGTCAGGACCTGTCAGCGGCTGCAGCTGCGTGCGCTGCACACCGCGGCTGTCTGGGTCCTCCCGGACAGAACCGGACCGGATCACGCCGCAGTGTGAAGCGGCCCTAATATGGCTGATCCCTAAACACTATTGTCCGTGTGTCAATCCAGCCTCATCTGAATGTGAAACGTGAACCAAGCAGAGCTCACAATTTAAACCTTATGTGAGACATATGGGTGCATACGGATGCCGAGTCCTGCAGGGGCCACACACTCCAATACGTATTCAACAAATAAGGCCGCACACCTGTGGGAAGAGGACATGAGTGTTATGGACCTGTCTCGCGTAACGACGCATCAGCGATCCCAAAAACGATGTGTAGAGATCGGCTGGTGCAACGTTTCCACATCGCTGGTAAGATGTCAAACAGGTGAAAAACGACTTTAGTAACGATCGAGAATTATACCGAGGTCGTTGTGAATTTTCTCTCCATAGCATAGCATTGAGATCGAGTGACCCAGAGCAGTGTGTAACTATCAACCATCTCACAGCAGGAGCCAGATCGTTGGTGCGTGTCACACAGAACGAGATCGTTAGCGGGATCGCTGTTACGTCGCGAAATCTGTGACGTTACGACGATCTCGTTAGCGATTTCGTTGTGTGAGACAGGGCCTTTACTGACCATCTATACTTAAGTCACTTTGATGTAGTTTGAGGCTTTTGTGCCGTTCAGACAAAATTTGCTAAGTACCTGATGTTTTTAATGACCACATCAATACTGAAGTTCAGGCATGCATTAATCGCAGTGTGCAGCTGCACCATGTGTGTATATGACTCTAATGGGCGCATGACAGCAAGTATGAAATGCGAATACTGATGGTTAGGGGAAAATTGCTGGAACCACCAGAGCTCGACCATATAGAATATTACATTATGGCCCAGTTCACATCTAAGGCTGGCCTGCATTTGTATGCATTTTTACTGCTAAAAAAGCATCCAAACGCCTGCATTAACGCACCCATAGGCTGCAATGCAAAAAACATTGCAAATGCATGCAAAAACGCAGCAGCCCACGTTTTTGCAAAATGACATGCGTTTTTGCATGTGTTTGCAATGTTTTCTGCATTGCAGCCTATGGGTGCCTTAACGCATGCGTTTGGATGCGGTTTTAGCAGTAAAAAACGCATGCTAACACAGCCAAAATGCAGATGTGAAAAGGCCCTGTGTGTCCATCTGGTAGTATATGACAAAAAAAAAAAAAAAAGTATAGAATAGTATATTAGACTGCACTATTCCCATTCAATGGTGTCCTGCACAGGACAGAACTAAAATATTTAGATTTTTTTATCAGTAGCTGTTAGGGTACCGTTACATGTCGCGACATCGCAATGCAACATCGACCAAAAGTCACTTGGTGTGGTCAGTTGCAGTTGATATCGTTCGTGCGTTGTGTCGTGTAACAGGGCGATGCGACTGCAATAAATCGCAGGGACGACATTGCAATGAGATTGTGCATGTTGTTCAATTGGGGCGATGTTGCATGATCGCTCCGTGTGAGGACACAATAGCGATGTTGCCAGCAACTTCCCCTATTCACTACAATGTTAAGAATCGCTCGCTGGGTTGCTCATACGCATCGCACGTAAGTTGCGTACAACATTCTAGTTGCGTTACCTGCCGATATCTCCCTGTGTAACATCTCCTATGTGATCTTGGACAAGTGCCAAAAACGTGCGCGCTCCCGTGAAGTTGCAGGCGATATCGAAACGATATTGCGACGTGTAACGGTACCCTTAGAATCCATAGGAGTCAACAGTTTAACATCCTAGTGTAATCACTAAATAGAGGCCTTATAGATTTAAAGGGATATTAAAAAAAGAAAAACAGCTTATCCTCGATCCCAATGATAGGAGATATTTTTCCGTCACTATATATAGTGTACTGAAAAATGGGAAAATATTCCAAGTGCGGTGAAATTATTGTGAATCGCAGACTGTCGCAGCATGTTGCAACTTTTTTCTCATCCTAAATCTGGATGAGAAAAAAAGCGTTTCACGCCAGTGTGTCCGTACCCTAATACTAAAATCCATATAGTAATCCTACAGTGTAGGGCAGATATTTTCATTTAGACAGAATTATAATGACACTCTTATTTTTTTAGGGCACCATGTCAGGATGTGCTGCAGAAAAGTGGAGAAGATGGAAGTCTGCAAAGACGTGAAAAGTCATCATGGCGTCAGGACAAGATAAAGAAAAGAAAAAGACGACCCCGATCAGAGACAAGGTCATCTATAAGGTACCTGGGTGGAAATGATTATTTGTGATAATAACATTCTCATCAGTACTGAGTTTCATGTTTGGTCTGATGAGGACTGGTAACAACAACTCCCAGTAGTTCTTACCATTAGTAAGGACATACTGGAAGTTGTAGGTTCATGAGATACAAATATGTATATGGGTTTGCCCTGACATTACAATTGATGTACATGTTTTTGTAGAGATGGTGGTTCTGATAAATTTCTGGAATTTCTGTACTGATGAGGGTTGTGATGCTGTGTTTCTGTACTGATGTGGGTTCTAGTTATTTATTTCTGTACCTCTTGTGGGTCTGGTGATGTATTCCGAATACATCACCAGGCCCACAAGAGGTACAGAAATACATAACTAGAACCCACATCAGTACAGAAATTACAGAAATGTATCAGAACCACCATCTCTACAAAAACATTCATCAATAGTACATCAATGGAAGGAGCAAGGGGATGGAGGATGGAAGGAGCAGGGGATGGAGGATGGAGGGAACATGGGGACAAAGGATGAAAGGAGCAGGAGAATGGTGGATGGAAGGAGCAGGGGGTGGTGGATGGAGAGACCAGGTAGATGGAGAATGGAGGATGCAGGAGGATGGAGGGAACAGGGGGATGGATGAAGAGATCACAAGTGAATGACAAGACATAGGGCTGCACCCCTCCCCAAACTCGGCAGGCGCCTGACAGCACTGATTCCCCCCCCCAGTGCTCTCGCCTCGGGGAATGCGTACCAGGAAATTTTTTTTTACAAAAAAAGCACTGGATATCAGGATAACACAAAAGAACATTTTTGTGAAAAAAAATATTTTTTCCTATTCACGGCTCAATGTATGAAGCACCTGGGGGGGTTCAAGTGCTCACCATGAATCTAGATAAATTCCTTGGGGGTCTAGTGTCCAAAATGGGGTCACTTATGGGGGATTTCTATTGTTTAGGTATATTAAGGGCTAATCAAACACTACATGCCACCTGTAGACCATTCCATCAAAATCTAAGCTCCAAACAGGCTCCTTCCCCACTGAGCCCTGCTCTGCACCCAATCAGTGATTTTTCACCACATATGGGGTATCCATGTACTCAGGAGAAATTGCCCAACTCATTTTGGGGTTTATTCATCCTTTTGTCCTTGTGAAAATGACAAAATTGAGACTAAAAGAACATTTTTGTGGAAAAAAAAGTATTTTTTCATATTCACAGCTCAACATATGAATCACCTGGGGGTTCAAAGTGCTCGCCATGCATCTAGATAAATTCCTTGGGGGGGTCTAGTTTCCAAAATGGGGTCACTTGTGTTTTTTTTCACTGTTTAGGCACACCAGGGGCTCTGCAAATGCGACATGGTGTCCGCTAACAATTCCAGTCAATTTTGCATTCACAAAGGGAAATGTGGCTCCTTCCCTGCTGTGCATCAAAGCAGTGGTTTTCTGCCACATATGGGGTATCTGCGTCCTCAATAAAAATGCCACAGCAGATTGGATGCTCCATTGTCTCCTGTTTCCCTTGTGGAAATTCAATATATTTCAGGCTAAATTTACATTTTTGTTGGAAAAGGAAAATTGTATTTTTTTTCCTTCCACGTTGCTTTAGTTCCGGTGAACACCTGAAGGGTTAATAAACGTCTTGAATGTGGTTTTGAGTAGCTTGAGGGGTGCAGTGTTTAGAATGGTGTCACTTTTGGGTGTTTTCTGTCATACAGGCCCTTCAAAGCCCTTCGCGGTCCCTAAAAAAATTGATTTTTTTAAAGTTTTGCTGAAAAAATAATGAATTGCTGATAAACTTTGACCCCTTCTAACTTCATAACAAAAAGAATAATTAGTTTCACCCCTTGTGCTGATGTAAAGTAACATGTGGGGAATGTTATAAATGAAGTATTCTGTGTGATCTAATTCTCTGGTTTAAGGGTGAAAAAATCAAAAGTTAAAAATAGCGAGGTTTTCCCAATTTTCACCAAATTACGGATTTGTTTCCACAAATAAACGCACAAAGTATCGCCCTACCTTCACCACTAATATGCAGTCTGATATGATGAAAAAGCAATGTTGGAATCACTGGGATCCGTTGAAGCGTTACAGGGTTGTAACCTCATATAGTGACACTGGTCAGAATGGCCACAAAAATGGCCAGGTCATCAGGGTCAAAACAAGCTCTGGGGGTGAAAGGGTTAACGGCATTGTTTATGCTATTCAATATAATGTATCTTAGTACAGGGATGTAATGTATAGATATACTGTATAGATTATACATAAATCAGGCTGATGTGCACTGGGGTGTGTCAGTGCACTTGGAAGAAGCAGTTCCGGTGCACTGACACACCCCAGTGCACATCAGCCTGAAAAAAAGCGACTACAGGTCCAGACAAAATTGTGAAAACCTTCATTAGAATCAGGATTGATACAAGGCTAACTCAACCCACATCGCATTCACCAAGTGTGGACAGTTATCTATTAGATAATTGCCGTAGCGACTTCCGTCGCGTCCGGTGCTACTTCCGTGGCTTTGTTCGCGTGGCTTGGCACTTTCTCCAGGACTTTCGACGTGGCCACGTAGCGAACAAAGCCACGAACATCCCCCCCTGAGCATGGGGCTGTAGTGTACACCGCTATGGTATACTACAGCTCCATGCCCAGCCCGTCACCCCCTATGCCCCCGCCGCCCCCGCCGCTGTCACCCCCTATGCCCCCGCCGCTGTCACCCCCTAAGCCCCTGCCGCCGTCACCCCCTAAGCCCCCGCCGCTGTCACCCCCTAAGCCCCCGCCGCTGTCACCCCCTAAGCCCCCGCCGCCAAGCCTCTGTCGCCCCGCCGCAAGCCTCTGCCGTCACCCCCTAAGCCCCCGCCGCTGTCACCCCCTAAGCCCCTGCCGCTGTCACCCCCTAAGCCCCCGCAGCCAAGCCTCTGTCGCCCCGCCGCCAAGCCTCTGCCGCCGTCACCCCCAGCCACCGCCGCCGTCACCCCCTAAGCCCCCGCCGCTGTCACCCCCTAAGCCCCCACCGCCGTCGCCCCCGCCGCCGTCGCCCCCGCCGCCGTCACCCCCTAAGCCACCGCCGCCGTCGCCCCCGCCGCCGTCACCCCTTAAGCCCCCGCCGCCGTCGATCACTTACATGCCTTCTTCTTCATCTGATCCTCCGTCCGCTCCAGGAGTCCATCGTCCGGCCCATGCGTCCTCTTTGTCACCCCCTAAGCCCCCGCCGCCAAGCCTCTGTCGCCCCGCCGCCAAGCCTCTGCCGTCACCCCCTAAGCCCCCGCCGCTGTCACCCCCTAAGCCCCCGCCGCTGTCACCCCCTAAGCCCCCGCCGCCAAGCCTCTGTCGCCCCGCCGCCAAGCCTCTGCCGCCGTCACCCCCAGCCACTGCCGCCGTCACCCCCTAAGCCCCCGCCGCTGTCACCCCCTAAGCCCCCACCGCCGTCGCCCCCCGCCGCCGTCGCCCCCGCCGCCTTCACCCCCTAAGCCACCGCCGCCGTCACCCCCGCCGCCGTCACCCCCTAAGCCCCCGCCGCCGTCGATCACTTACATGCCTTCTTCTTCATCTGATCCCCCGTCTGCTCCAGGAGTCCATCGTCCGGCCCATGCGTCCTCTTTGTCCGGCCCCGGGGGTCTTCTCTCTTCTTTCCGGCATCTCCGGCTCCGACGTCCTCTTCACTTCTCATAGCGATAGAATGGATGAAAAATCGTCCATTCTATGTCTATGGGAAATGAGGCGCTATTCTGATTGGTCGCCGTCAGCACAGAGCGACCAATCAGAAGAGCGCCTCACTTCCCATAGAGATACATAGCGGTGTGTCGGCGATTTTATGGCCGGGCCCCTGGTTCTATTTTCGGCAACGGGCCTCGGCTCTGATCGGTCGTTCCACGGCTCCGGCGACTCGCTTCGCGGCCATTGCTCGCGCCTTAGCAATGGCTCGCAATCATTGCGAGTCGTTGCTGATGCGCCAGCTATCGCCGCGAAGCGCTCATTGCGAGTTTCCGCCCCCGTGGAACGACCGACCACAGCCGAGCCCCGTGGCCGAAAATAGAACCAGGGGCCCGGCCACAAATTTCCCGATACACCGCTAATGTATCTCTATGGGAAGTGAGGCGGTATTCTGATTGGTCGCTGTGTGCGGCCGCCGACCAATCAGAAAATCGCCTCACTTTTAGCGGTAAATTTGAAAATCTAAGTCCTCCATTCTATTTCTATGGAAGTGAGGCACTATTCTGATTGGTCGGCGCCAGCACACAGCGACCAATCCGAATACCGCCTCACTTCCCATACAGATAGAATGGACGATTTTACGTCCATTCTATCTCTATGGGAAGTGAGGCGCTATTCTGATTGGTCGGCGGCAGCACACAGCGACCAATCAGAATACCACCTCACTTCCCATACAGATACATTAGCGGTGTATCACGAAAATTTCTGGCCGGGCCTCTGGTTCGATTTTCGGCCACTGGGCTCGGCTCTTGCCGGTCCAGGAAAATCCCAAGGGACCGACGTGCCGGACTTAACGACTCTGCAACTACTCACCTATCTATCTCTCTCTCTCTCTATCTATCTATCTATCTATCTATCTATCTATCTATCTATCTATCTATCTCTATTTATTTAATTATCTATCTCTATATCTATTTCTCTATGTATTTATTTTTCTATCTATATTTTTATCTATCTATCTATCTATCTATACTATCTATCTATCTATCTATCTATCTATCGAACTATCGCTCTATCTATCTATGTATCTATCGGTGCTACGACCGACCACAGCCGAGCCCCGTGGCCGAAAATAGAACCAGGGGCCCGGCCACAAATTTCGCGATACACCGCTAATCTATCTCTATGGGAAGTGAGGCGGTATTCTGATTGGTCGCTGTGTGCGGCCGCCGACCAATCAGAAAAGCGCCTCACTTTTAGCGGTACATTTGAAAATCTAAGTCGTCCATTCTATGTCTATGGGAAGTGAGGCGCTATTCTGATTGGTCGGCGTCACAACACAGCGACCAATCACAAGATCGCCTCACTTCGCATAGAGATACAATGAACGATTTTTGCCCATTCTATCTCTATGGGAAGTGAGGCGCTCTTCTGATTGGTCACTGTGTGCTAACGCGGACCAATCAGATTAGCGCCTCACTTCCCATAGACATAGAATGGAGGATAAATCGTCCATTCTATCTCTATGCCAAGTGAGGCGCTCTTATGATTGGTCGCCGCCAGCACACAGCGACCAATCCGAATACCGCCTCACTTCCCATACAGATAGAATGGACGATTTTACGTCCATTCTATCTCTATGGGAAGTGAGGCGCTATTCTGATTGGTCGGCGGCAGCACACAGCGACCAATCAGAATACCACCTCACTTCCCATACAATACATTACGTGTATCACGAAATTTCTGGCCGGGCCTCTGGTTCGATTTCGGCCACTGGGCTCGCTCTTGCCGGTCCAGGAAAATCCAAGGGACCGACGTGCCGTACTTAACGACTCTGCAACTCTCCTATCTATCTATCTCTCTTCTATCTATCTATCTATCTATCTATCTATCTATCTATCTTCATCTATTTAATTATCTATCTCTATATCTATTTCTCTATGTATTTATTTTTCTATCTATATTTTTATTTCATATCTATCTATCTATCTATCTATCTATCTATCTATCTAATCGAACTATCGCTCTATCTATCTATGTATCTATCGGTGCTACGACCGACCACAGCCGAGCCCAGTGGCCGAAAATAGAACCAGGGGCCCGGCCACAAATTTCGTGATACACCGCTAATCTATCTCTATGGGAAGTGAGGCGGTATTCTGATTGGTCGCTGTGTGCGCACAGCCGACCAATCAGAAAAGCGCCTCACTTTTAGCGGTACATTTGAAAATCTAAGTCGTCCATTCTATGTCTATGGGAAGTGAGGCGCTATTCTGATTGGTCGGCGTCACAACACAGCGACCAATCACAAATCGCCTCACTTCGCATAGAGATACAATGAACGATTTTGCCCATTCTATCTCTATGGAAGTGAGCGCTCTTCTGATTGGTCACTGTGTGCTAACGCGGACCAATCAGATTAGCGCCTCACTTCCCATAGACATAGAATGGAGGATAAATCGTCCATTCTATCTCTATGCCAAGTGAGGCGCTCTTCTGATTGGTCGCCGCCAGAACACAGCGACCAATCAGAATACCGCCTCACTTCCCATAGAGAATAATAGCGGTGTTTCAAGCGAACTATAGCCGGGCCCTTGGTTCTATTTTCGGACACGGGTCTCGGCTTTCGTCGGCTATCTATCTATCTATCTATCTATCTATCTATCTATCTATCTATCTATCTATCTATTTCTATCTATGTATCTATTTCTATCTATCTATGTATCTATATCTATCTATGTTTCTATTTCTTTCTTTCTATCTATCTATCTATCTATCTATCTATCTATCTATCTATTTCTTTCTATCTATCTCTATCTATCTATCTATCTCTATCTATCTATCTATCTATCTATTTCTTTCTATCTATCTCTATCTATCTATCTCTATCTATCTATCTATCTATCTCTATCTATATCTCTCTATCTATCTATCTATCTATCTATCTATCTCTATCTATATCTCTCTATCTATCTATCTATCTATTTCTTTCTATCTATCTCTATCTATCTATCTCTATCTATCTATCTCTATCTATCTATCTATCTATCTATCTATCTATCTATCTATTTCTATCTATCTATCTATCTATCTATGTTTCTATTTCTTTCTATCTATCTATCTATCTATCTATCTATCTATTTCTTTCTATCTATCTATATCTATCTATATCTATCTATCTATCTATTTCTTTCTATCTATCTCTATCTATCTATATCTATCTATCTATCTATCTATCTATCTATCTATCTATCTATTTCTTTCTATCTATCTCTATCTATCTATTTCTATCTATCTATATCTATCTATCTATCTATCTATCTCTATCTATATCTCTCTATCTATCTATCTATCTATCTATCTCTTTCTATCTATCTATCTATCTATCTATCTATTTCTATCTATCTATTTCTATCTATCTATGTATCTATTTCTTTCTATCTATCTATCTATCTATCTATCTATTTCTTTCTATCTATCTCTATCTATCTATCTATCTCTATCTATCTATCTATCTATCTATCTATTTCTTTCTATCTATCTCTATCTATCTATCTCTATCTATCTATCTATCTATCTATCTCTATCTATATCTCTCTATCTATCTATCTATCTATCTATCTATCTATCTATCTATCTATCTATCTATCTATCTATCTCTATCTATATCTCTCTATCTATCTATCTATCTATTTCTTTCTATCTATCTCTATCTATCTATCTCTATCTATCTATCTCTATCTATCTATCTATCTATCTATCTATCTATCTATCTATCTATTTCTATCTATCTATCTATCTATCTATGTTTCTATTTCTTTCTTTCTATCTATCTATCTATCTATCTATCTATTTCTTTCTATCTATCTATATCTATCTATATCTATCTATCTATCTATTTCTTTCTATCTATCTCTATCTATCTATATCTATCTATCTATCTATCTATCTATCTATTTCTTTCTATCTATCTCTATCTATCTATTTCTATCTATCTATATCTATCTATCTATCTATCTATCTCTATCTATATCTCTCTATCTATCTATCTATCTATCTATCTATCTCTTTCTATCTATCTATCTATCTATCTATCTATTTCTATCTATCTATTTCTATCTATCTATGTATCTATTTCTTTCTATCTATCTATCTATCTATCTATCTATCTATATCAATCTATATCTATCTATATCTATCTATGGCGAAGCGGCCATTCTGAGTAGTTGCAGGGGCTCCCGCCCCGGCGACGACTGACAAGCGCCGAGCGCCGTGCCCGAAAATAGAACTAAGGGCCCGGCCATAAATTCCTCTAAACACCGCTATGCATCCCTATGGGAAGTGAGGCGCTATGCTGATTGGTCAGCGCACCACACAGCGACCAATGAGAATAGCGCCTCACTTCCCATAGACATATCATGGACGACTTTGAGTTTCACATTTAGCGATGAAAGTGAGGCGCTATTCTCATTGGTCGCCCGCAGCACACAGCGACCAATGAGAATAGCGCCTCACTTACAGCGGTAAATGTGAAACTCAAAATATTCCATGTATTTTAAGTATGGCGCCATACAGCGCGCCGCTCTTCTGATTGCTCGCCGCCTTCAGCGCGCCGAACAATCGGAATAGCGGCGGCCGCTATGCCGCCATATTTAAAATATACTCAGTAAACTATACACAGATTCTAGAATCCCGATGCAATCGCATCGGGCTCACAGCTAGTATATATATAAAAAACATGTTTAACCCCTTCAGGACCCAGCCTATTTTGACCCTAATGACCAGACCGTTTTTTTGTCCATTCTGACCAGTGTCCCTTTATGATGTAATAACTCTGGAACGCTTCAACGGATCCTAGCGATTCTGAGACTGTCTTTTAGTGACATATTGGGCTTCATGTTAGTAGTAAACTTAGGTCGATCATTGTTGCGTTTGTTTGTAAAAAAAATTGAAAATTTGGCAAAAATGTAGAAAATTTCACAATTTTCAAATTTAGAATTTTTATTCTGCTAAACCGGAGAGTTCTGTGACACAAACTAGTTAATAAATAACATTTCCCACATGTCTATTTTACATCAGCGCAAATTTGGAAAAAAAAAAAATTTTGTTAGGACGTTATAAGGTTCAAAGGTCATCAGTAATTTCTCATTTTTCCAGCAAAATTTACATAACCTTTTTTTTTAGTGACCACATCACATTGGAAGTCCCTTTGAGGGGCGTACATGACAGAAAACACCCAAAAGTGACACCATTCCAAAAACTGCACCCCTCAAAACTACTTTTAAGAAGATTATTAACCCTTCAGGTGCTTCACAGTAACTAAAGCAACGTGGAAGGAAAAAATGTGCATTTTAATTTTTCCAACAAAAATGTTCTTTTAGCCTCAATTTTTTCATTTTCACATGGGCGACAGGATAAAATGCATCTCAAAATGTGTTGGGCAATTTCTCCTGAGTACACCGATACCTCATATGTGGTCATAAACCACTGTTTGGGCGCACGGCAGGGCCGGAAGGGAAGGAGCCACATTTGACTTTTGGAGCTAATTTTCTATTCAAAAAGTCAAATGTCGCTCCTTCCCTTCTGAGCCCTGCCGTGCGCCCAAACAGTGGTTTATGACCACATATGAGGTGCCATGTACTCAGGAGAAATTGATCAACAAATTTTAGTATCCATTTTATACCATTGCTCATGTTAAAATGAAAAAATTGGGGCTAAAAGAACATTTTTGTGAAAACAAAAGTACTTTTTCATTTTACGAATCAATTTGTGAAACATCTGGGGTTCAAAGTGCTCAACACCCATCTAGATAGGTTCCTTGGGGGCTCTAGTTTCCAAAATCAAGTCACTTGTGGGGGAGTTCCAATGTTTAGGCACACAGGGCGGCTCTCCAAACGCAACATTGTGTCCGCTAACAATTTGAATGGAAAATTAGCTTCAATTGTTAGCGGTCACCATGTTGTGTATAGAGTGCCCCTGTGTGCCTAAACATTGGAGCTCCCCCACAACTTGAACCCCAGGGAACTTATCTAGATGCATAATGATCACTTTAAACCCCCAGGTGCGTCACAAATTGATCCGTAAAAAGGAAAAAAATACATTCTTTTGTACAAAGAAAAAGTACTTTTTCATTTTTACAGATCAGTTTGTGAAGCACCTGGGGGTTTAAAGTGCTCACTATGCATCTAGATAAGTTCCCGGGGGATATAGTTTCCAAAATGGGACACTTGTGCGGGAGCTCCAATATTGAGGCACTTAGGGGCTCTCCATACGTGACATGGTGTCCGCTAACAATTGGAATCATAATGACCCTGATCAGAAGTTCACATACCCTGGTGATTTAGGCCTGATAACATGAACAGAAGATGACCACAAATGGGTTTGATTGGTCAATAAAGGTAACATCCTCCCCTGTAGATGAGCACGACTGTATGTATCATCCTGGCAATGTCCCCATGTAGCAATGATACAATGCCCCTATCCTCATTTACACAGGACTGCTGCTATTATTGCTCCAGGAGGACAGGGACCTGACACTATGGCCATTTATGAACCCTGGTATTGTCAGCCCTATAGAGATGACCGGACAGTCTATAATATGGACAAAACTTGACACCATGATCTATTTAGAGTTGGAGCCACAGATTATTATGACTAACAAGGATGACGTCACCTCTACCCAACTATCTGCTGCAAGTAAAATCAGAGCAGATCATATAAATTATTATAAAATATATTATATTTTTATATAGTATATTTTATGTTATTTTATATGTTGTATAATAATTTACAATATATTTATATTGTATTACATATATATAATGTTTTTATATGTAGGTATGTGTGTATTGTATTATATTATATGTAGTATATTTTTTTTTTTATAAATAATATTATTTATATATTTTATTTTTGTACATTATTATATTTTTTATATATTATATTTTATATATACCGTGTTTCCCCAATATAAGTCCCCCCCGATTATAAGTCCGACCAGGGGTGAGGGGGGCCGGCTAATATAATCCCCTCCGAATATAAGTCCGCCTGGGGGGAGGGCCTGCCAATATAAGGCCTTACCTTTGCCCCCCGCTGTTTGTAATAGGTTATATATGTATATATATATATATATTTATATAACAATAATATATATAAAATATATGATATTTATAAATATAATTTAATTTATAAAAATATATTATATATATATATAATATATATATATATATATATATATATATATATATATTATAATATTCCCGTGATCAATGCTCATCATGAAACTTACAAGAATTATAATTTATAAAAAATATTTATATGGACAAGATAATACACCGTATTTTTCGCTTTATAAGACGCACCTGATTATAAGACGCACCCCCAATGTTGGTGAAGGAAAAGAGAAAAAAATTATTTTTAATGTTAAATGGGGTCCATCTTATAATGCCAGTGTCCGTCTAACAAATCATATAGCGTATTATGTCCCACATAGCCCCCTCATCCTGGTAAATGGTCCCTCATCCTAGAATTAGCCCCCTTAATCTGGATATGGCACCCTTATATTGGATATAGCCCCCTTGCACTTGCCCACGTCCCCCATAGCTGGCCCACGTCCCCCACTGCAGGCACACGTCCCCCCACTGCAGGCACACGTCCCCCCTTGATGGCACACGTCCCCCCCTGCAGGCACACGTCCCCCACTGCAGGCACACGTCTCCTCTTGATGGCACACGTCCCCCCTTGATGGCACACATCCCCCCTTGATGGCACACGTCCCCCTTGATGGCACACGTCCCCCCCTGCAGGCACACGTCCCCCCTTGATGGCACACGTCCCCCCCTGCAGGCACACGTCCCCCCCTGCAGGCACACATCCCCCCTTGATGGCACACGTCCCCCTTGATGGCACACGTCCCCTTTATGGCACACGTCCCCCTTGATGGCACAC
>JARQOC010000004.1:615679479-615923083 GCA_033576535.1 Allobates femoralis
TAGGACCATGTCTCTGTATGGTCAGACACATCCATTACACAGTACACAGCAGGGACACATATATAAGATTATCCCAGCACAGGAGATGTGGTATGATCAGACCATGTCCCTGTACGATCAGACACATCCATTACACAGTACACAGCAGGAACACATATATAAGATTATCCCATCACAGGAGATGTGATGTGATAGGACCATGTCCCTGTACGGTCAGACACATCCATTACACAGTACATAGCAGGGACACATATATAAGATTATCCCATCACAGGAGGTGTGGTATGATCAGACCATGTCCCTGTACAGTCAGACACATCCATTACACAGTACATAGCAGGGACACATATATAAGATTATCCCATCACAGGAGATGTGGTATGATCAGACCATGTCCCTGTACAGTCAGACACATCCATTACACAGTACATAGCAGGACACATATATAAGATTATCTCAGCACGGGAGATGTGGTATGATCAGACCATATTCCTGTACGGTCAGACACATCCATTACACAGTACATAGCAGGGACACATATATAAGATTATCTCAGCACAGGAGATGTGGTATGATCAGACCATGTCCCTGTACAGTCAGACACATCCATTACACAGTACATAGCAGGACACATATATAAGAATATCTCAGCACAGGAGATGTGGCATGATCAGACCATGTCCCTGTACGGTCAGACACATCCATTACACAGCACATAGCAGGGACACATATATAAGATTATCTCAGCACAGGAGATGTGGTATGATCAGACCATGTCCCTGTACAGTCAGACACATCCATTACACAGTACATAGCAGGACACATATATAAGAATATCTCAGCACAGGAGATGTGGCATGATCAGACCATGTCCCTGTACGGTCAGACACATCCATTACACAGTACATAGCAGGGACACATATATAAGATTATCTCAGCACAGGAGATGTGGTATGATCAGACCATGTCCCTGTACAGTCAGACACATCCATTACACAGTACATAGCAGGACACATATATAAGAATATCTCAGCACAGGAGATGTGGCATGATCAGACCATGTCCCTGTACGGTCAGACACATCCATTACACAGTACATAGCAGGGACACATATATAAGATTATCTCAGCACAGGAGATGTGGTATGATCAGATCATGTCCCTGTACGGTCAGACACATCCATTACACAGTACATAGCAGGGACACATATATAAGATTATCTCAGCACAGGAGATGTGGTATGATCAGACCATGTCCCTGTACGGTCAGACACATCCATTACACAGTACATAGCAGAGACACATATATAAGATCTCAGCACGGGAGATGTGGTATGATCAGACCATATTCCTGTACGGTCAGACACATCCATTACACAGTACATAGCAGGGACACATATATAAGATTATCTCAGCACAGGAGATGTGGTATGATCAGACCATATTCCTGTACGGTCAGACACATCCATTACACTATATAGCACTATATATGTATATAGTATATGTACACTATATCCTCCGGGGGGATGGACAGCAGCAAGATGGAACGCTCCCCACAGGATGAGCGGGAGTCCCCGGAGCCAGGAGCCGCACAAGATGTTCTGAGGCAGCTGCGGTTACCTTATGGTGTGGATAAACAGTTCATAAGAAGGCACGGACACTGTAAGTCTCTGTAACGGGTCTTTACTGTAACCAGCAGGCAGTACATGGCATACAGTGGTTGAGTAGTAGACCGGGTGGACTCAGCAGTGATGGTGTCCCTCAGAGATCCGCAGTGTTCCTCCATTCTAGCTAAGTGTTGCTGTTGTCGCCCAGGAATACCAGATCGGATACGGGGAGGCTGCTTCAATCCCTATCCGGGGTATACGTTCCGGATGTTTTGGGGAGCCTTGGGTCCCTCGGTGGGTACACCGCTGGTTAGATGACGGGATTTGGCGGGTGGTGGGGTGCTCCTGTGAAGCTGCTCCTCCACTCTTCTGGTTCGCGTAGCAGAGGTGAACTGCTGCCAGCTTCGGTACCAGCAGACCGGCTGTAGGTGGGCACGGGATGATTTTGGACCCGCATGATGATGCCCGTTGATCGGTTGGTAATGCAGCGGGGACGGTGCTCAGTGAGGGAAACGGCCAGGGGGCCGCACGGGACTGTGCGAGCCCCCTCTCCTAGGTTACTTCGGAGAGTTCCCTCTTCTCCTACCTTACTCCTCAGACTCCAGACTCATCAAGACTGACTATCTGTATCAGTTCTCCACTACACACTACCTCTACACTCCGCCCACCAGGACCTGATTGGCCCTTTATGCTAGGTGATGCATGCAGGGTATGGATCTCTGAGTTAACCGTGTGATTGCTGAGTCATAGAATATTGCTGCTGCATTTATGGCTGCAATACCCTCCTGTGACGCACTCGCTGCGGGGCGCCACAATATTGAATATAGTGCAAACAGATGACATACAGCAGAGTTTACAGCAAATGCAGATAATATACCATGAGAGGTGTGGCATTAAGATGAGAAGTTCAGTTCAGCAGATATGACAGGAAGCCTGTATGAAGAGAGGATGAATGTTACTGCCATTGAACTAACCATACCACTTAGCAGCAATGACACTTCGCATAAGATGACACATGCTGCGCTCCACTTTGACACAGGGAAACATGTTTTTTGTTGAATTGCATTTTGTTTTGTTTTACTGCTTTTCACCAATTAAAAACCTTTTATCGTATTTATTCAGGGAGGTGAGATGATGACATTTCTGACATTTTATCAAAAAATGTACACAGGTTTTTGAATGTATCGTATCGATGTCATAGTGTTGCTGTGTGATAAGGTTTGCCTTTGCTGAAGCTTGTCCTCCCTCTCTTCCTGTAGCTGCTCTGATGTCAGTAACCCCTCCCTTTTTCCTCACTTTATGTTCGTCAGCCATCTTGTTCTGGTTCACAGTTGTCTTTTTTTACTTACCGTATATACTCGTGTATAAGCCGACCCGTGTATAAGCCGACCCCCCTACTTTTGCCCCCAAAACCTGGGAAAATCTATTGACTCGCGTATAAGCCGAGGGTGGACCCAGCACAGGTATACAGCCCCCAGCAGTGGTATACAGGCCCCAGCAGTATGATATACAGCAGCCCCCAGTGGTATATACAGCAGCTCCCAGTGGTATATACAGCAGCCACAGTGGTATATACAGCAGCCCCATTGGTATATACAGCAGCCCCCAGTGGTATATACAGCAGCCCCAGTGGTATTGCAGCCCCTATATACAGCAGCCCCAGTGGTATTGCAGCCCCAGTGGTGTATACAGCAGCCCTATATACAGCAGCCCCAGTGGTATTGCAGCCCCAGTGGTATTGCAGCCCCTATATACAGCAGCCCCAGTGGTATTGCAGCCCCAGTGGTGTATACAGCAGCCCCTATATACAGCAGCCCCAGTGGTATTGCAGCCCCAGTGGTATTGCAGCCCCTATATACAGCAGCCCCAGTGGTATTGCAGCCCCAGTGGTATTGCAGCCCCTATATACAGCAGCCCCAGTGGTATTGCAGCCCCAGTGGTGTATACAGCAGCCCCTATATACAGCAGCCCCAGTGGTATTGCAGCCCCAGTGGTATTGCAGCCCCTATATACAGCAGCCCCAGTGGTATTGCAGCCCCAGTGGTGTATACAGCAGCCCCTATATACAGCAGCCCCAGTGGTATTGCAGCCCCAGTGGTATTGCAGCCCCTATATACAGCAGCCCCAGTGGTATTGCAGCCCCAGTGGTGTATACAGCAGCCCCTATATACAGCAGCCCCAGTGGTATTGCAGCCCCAGTGGTATTGCAGCCCCTATATACAGCAGCCCCAGTGGTATTGCAGCCCCAGTGGTATTGCAGCCCCTATATACAGCAGCCCCAGTGGTATTGCAGCCCCAGTGGTGTATACAGCAGCCCCTATATACAGCAGCCCCAGTGGTATTGCAGCCCCAGTGGTATTGCAGCCCCTATATACAGCAGCCCCAGTGGTATTGCAGCCCCAGTGGTGTATACAGCAGGCCCTATATACAGCAGCCCCAGTGGTATTGCAGCCCCAGTGGTATTGCAGCCCCTATATACAGCAGCCCCACACAAATGCTGGCACACGTCCCCCCTGTTGTAAGGCCCCCCCCCTGCTGATTACTTACCATCCCTGGTCTTCAGCAGCACCTCCGCGCCGGTCCTCTCTGCTCCGGTCCTCCGCGATCCCGTCCTCTGTGCTCCGCTCCACGGCTGCATCCGGGTTCCCCGCGCGTTGCAGAAGCGATGACGTCATCGCTTCTGCGACCCGGCCGGTCACATGATACAGCCGGGGAACGGAGCACAGAGGACGGGATCGCGGAGGACCGGAGCAGAGAGGACCGGCGCGGAGGTGCTGCTGAAGACCAGGGATGGTAAGTAATCAGCAGGGGGGGCCTTACAACAGGGGGGGACGTGTGCCAGCATTTGTGTGGGGCATTATCTACAGATATGCACTGCTCCCCCTGGCGCTGATTGACAGGGGGATGCAGTGCATATGTAATGAGCGGCCCCACGTGACGGGGCCGCTCATACAGCAGCCTCCCCCACCTCCTCCTGCCTCCCCAGCCCGACACAGCCCCCACCCCACTCACCCCTGTATAGTGACTCGTGTATAAGCCGAGGGGGGGACTTTTCAGCCCAATTTTTGGGCTGAAAAACTCGGCTTATACACGAGTATATACGGTACTTTACGGCGCATAACACAAGAATTCAGCTGAAAATAAACCACTTCTGCAATCTTCATACATGCCTCTGCTGCCTATTGAGGAGAGCCATAGGATCAAATACTTAATTAACCTTAAGACATAAGGGCATGGGAGAAACGATCCATAGAGTGAAATATTTTACATTGCTTGGTTTAGACCTAAACATGGCTGCCATTTCCAGTTCCATCACACCATGCCATGCTATGTAAGATGGTGGCTGGATCTATGACTACATCCTGTTCTAATAAGATGTTCCGGGAGGAAGCTGAATTCCATAGAAGGACTAACCAATCATAGAACGACACATTGCCTGGAGATACTCGATCAAGACCACACTCCCTGATGACCTCATGGATCCACCCATGGACTAGCCTATTATCCAAGCCAATAACCAATGAAAACATCTGAGTAGGGCTGGCCGAGCCCCTTACTAAGTTTTTATAAGTTCATGCCTATTTGTCATGCTTCCGGGGGAAGAGTGGACCCACTGGGCCGTGGTACCCAACTCCCCTGGGTGAGCTGATCCTAGTTTACCCAACCCCTATACAGGGAATGTCAGGGGCAAGCCCAGGGGGTCTAAATACAACAGCAGCTAGTACCAGGGGGGCACGTAAGGTTAGCCTATGCTAAGGCACAGCGAAGGATTCCAGGTAACAGAGAACAAGGCTAGGAGTGCAGGAATAGTGCTACCTGCGAAGAGCACAGCTAAGGATTCCCAGTAGCAGAGCACAAAGAGGACCTGACCAACAGTCAGCAAAGCAGAAGCTCAACTAACTCAATAATCAGGCACCTCAAATTGTAAAGGTAATATTTCATAATAATATTAATAACAAGTTGCTGCTCCTGTCCTAATTTATATAGACCAAGTGCCCGGCTATGAAAAGTATGACACCAGACACACAGAGTCAGATGTACACTCTTCCTTGGTCAGACCCAAGCTCCAAGTGCCTGTTTATTACAATAGACTGGACATTTTGTTCAATAAGGGGCTCGGTCAGCCCTACTCAGATGTATTCATTGGTCAGTGGGTTAGTCCATGGGCGGATCCATGAGGTCATCAAGGGGTGTGGTCTTGATCGAGTATGTTATTCTGTGATTGGTCAGTCTTGCCTGACCTCCAGCTTCGGTGATTGGTCAGTCTTCTTTGGACTCCATCTTGCTCTCAGCACATGGTGTGATGTGGCAGGAAATGGCAGCCATGTTTAAATCACAAATTATACAATGTAAAATAATACACTCTATATATCATTTCTCCCATGCCCTTATGTCTTAAGCTTAATGAAGTATTTTGATGTTAAGGCTCTCCTTAACAGTCCCCCCTAAATACTTTATTAACCAATTCCTACCAGAGCCTGTCACATCTGCCCAATGTGCCTTCAACTCTGCCCGCTAGCTGAGAATTGCTAACCATTTGACCCCCTTGGTACAGACTTCGCATATATGAACCATTTGATGTGTCCTACCTATCATAACTCAGAGGAATGGGGGACCGTCTAGTTGGGGACTGTAAAAGACTGAAGAGGGCGTAGCCCTTCTATGTCTACAGAATAACTAACCTCATAAGCTAGGAAAGTGGGCACTGATGTTTCCCAATCATCTTCCTTAGGCGGCCGTCACACGCTGCTATATCGCTAGCGATACTGTTAGCGATCACGTGCACGCGCGATCGCTAACAATATCGCTCACATCGCTGGTGAGCTGTCACACAGACAGACTCACCAGCGATGCGGAGCAGCGAGATCGCTGGTTACTATGGTACACATCGGGTAACTAGGAGCCGCGCGTCGCTTAGTAACCCGACGTTTACCATAGTTACCATCTCCCAGCATAGGCTCTGCTGCTGGGAGATCATTCATCGTGGTGTCATACACCACGATGAAGCAGATCGTGAAATCGTTCATCGCTAGATATGAGCTCCGGCTCCCATATCTGCGATGTCACGATCAAGCGATTTTACATAGTAAAATCGCTTGATTACATGCAACAATGCCAAAACGATATCGCTTAAGCGATCAAAAAGGAGATCCCTTAAACGATATCGGGCAAGAAATCGTAGCGTGTGACGGCCGCCTTACACAGGGAAGGACACAACAAACAATGATAGCTGCAATAATTTAAGATGACAAGGATAACAAAGCCTATCTAATCCAACCATCTCTGCCATCCCTTCATTTACAGAAAGTATTCGTCCCGGGGATCTTCTACACCTGAATTCCTTTATAATTCTGATTGTAGAGAGTTCAGTTTCTGTACGGCTGCTGTAACCTTCCCGGTGGGACCTGTATTATCTGGAATACGTACAATTTTACAAACACCTCCTTACTTTGCTAATAACATGTCCAGGTCCATTCTATTTTGGAGCACCATTATTGATGTAGGGCCTAGTTGGCCTGTTAAACCTTGAAGGTCTTCTGTAGTATAATTGACGAATCTCTGTTATTCATAGATGTAATTGATCTGGATTATACTCTTACTTATGGCCATTAGGGGTGAGATAAAGGATTTAAAACCTGCTTTAACTTGATCTCTGGCTTAAATACATGCGATATGAACCATTCCTATGAACAATTCTTATGAACAATTGTTATGAACGATTCTGGGTACATCAGGAGGTATATAGGATCGCGCTATCTGCGTCCTCTGGCCTTTCCTACCTGCTTCACCTCAGTTCCCTACCGGGATACTCAGAATTGTATCACAACACTCATGGATGGATCTTTCTGTCTCAGGGCCATATTTTACCACCAGGGATTATTTGATAACGTTTCCCTTTACACATGAACCCGATTACCTTGAAAATAACATAAAATAACGTTAAATAGCGCTTTTACGGCTACATATACCAGTTATTAGAGTAATGTCAGTTATACTCAGTGTTATCTACCCTTGAACTAATGGTTGGCTCAGGAACGTGAATATTTCTCCCTCACTGAGTCTTCATTTATATCATGTTCCTGTAACCATTTTGCCTTAGTTTGGATATTCCATATGTATATCAGACATAACGTGGAGTTATAAGGTCATATATGTGACAGTGTATCACTATGTGGTGTATGTCAGTGACTATCATTATCGGAGTTCATCATCTGCTGGTGGGGAGTCTCCGACAGTTGCCGCGTCCTTTTCCCTCAGTCTCCACTGAAGTTGCTGTAATTCAGAGACGCTGGATCGGCCATCTAATCTCGTCTCACAGCTCTTTCCCGCATCTTCTCAGGATCACCCGGTCTCCTGACATGAGACCATGCGCTCCTGAATCTGATTTAGGATCTGGAATTGAAGAACACATCTCTTTATCACACTATTTAAACAATTATTTAAGGCTTGGACATCGCTGGTGATTTCATCTGTGGGAAATAAAACACAAATTCTGAAGAACATTGCCTGTAATTCTCCTTACTTGAAGATAGCAACACAGTGTTTAACCCTTTCTTAACTGGATACTCATCTCACTGATGCTAATATTGCAGCAGCTATCTATTGACCTGTAGTTCTTACCCCCCCTAGGTGAGAGGCTCATCAGGTTCCATTCATTTAATATCAGACTAATCCCTTTTACACTTGTGTCCACACTTACTTTATAGAAAATACAATCCTGTCCTAGGTGTTGGATCAAGAATTATCTTATTTTAACTTATTTACTGAGGAGGAAAATTAAACAAAAACAAACATTTCATCTATGTCTTGCCCGTCTTCTCTACCTTGCACCTTTTATGTTAATCTCCCATTCATATTGTCCACTGTCTTATGCATGATACGTATTGCAGAAAACTGCTGACTCCCAGATACTGTAAAATACCCTTAAGGGCCTGTCACACGTGTCAATGTCGTCAGCGATCTGATCGCTGACGACATTGACGGCTGATCGCTGGTGAGCTGTCACACAGACAGACTCACCAGCGATCAATTGACCAGAAACATCGTGGAAACGATTTAAATATCGTTTCCACGATGTCTTGCTCCCGCTGCCAGCCTGCTGGAAGCGGGAGCAGGCTGGTCTCCAAGGTAAACTGCGGGTATCTAGGCAGCGCGCGCTGCCTAGATACCCGACGTGTACCTTAGTTACCAGCCTCCTCCGCTCACCGGCTGGTATCTAAGGTACACAGCGGGTAACTAGGGACCCTAGTTACCCGCTGTGTACCTTAGATACCAGCCGGTGAGCGGAGGAGGCTGGTAACTAAGGTACACGTCGGGTATCTAGGCAGCGCGCACTGCCTAGATACCCGCAGTTTACCTTGGATACCAGCTCCCAGCGCTTGTGATAGGTGCTGGGAGCTGGAATATCGCTACTCCCGGTGTCACACGCAGCGATGCTGCGTGTCCACCGGGCGACAATCGCCAGGTTTTAGGATAGATTCTAAAACATGGCGATCATCAACCAGCGATTTATCGCTGGTTGATTCAGTATGTCACACGCATCAATATCGCTGCAACGTCACGTGCAGCCGATATCGTGCAGGCGATATTGATGCGTGTGACAGCCCCTTGAATGACCTCCACTATAACATATGCAGCTTTTCCTCATCAGAAGCCTCATTGTTACATACCACCTTCATCGTGAGCTTCTCAGAAGTAACGTAGTTTCTGCACCGGATCCTGAAAAGAGATTACCGCAACAGGCACACCCGCATACACCTAATGTGCATCTGTCTTTATCATCTATCTGCAATCACTGTAATGGTAGAGTGGACGAGGGGTGCATTCGTGGTTCTGCGAGGTCACTACAGATTCTCTTCCATCGTACCAGTCACACATCGTACAAGACTGGGTGTAGTCGGCCACCTTGGTACCCTGGTGCCACCCAAACCTTGTCCACTAAAATACAGGTAGCAGTTATGGTACCTTTACACGCCGCGACGGCAGGCTAGATACATCCCGCTACAGGCTACAAATGTAGCTTGTAGCGCCAATATCGCCCGTCGTAGCGGCGTCTGAAGACGTGACGCTACAGCCGGCGACAGATACATCTGTTTATGGGCTCTGCTCGAAAACTGATGGCTACAACGCCGATGGTAGCAAGCTGTATCGGCGTGTAAAGAGGCAACGGAAGGGAACTCTGGACACCCGGGGCTGTAGCTGCAATGTAGCTAAGGCGTGACCCAGGCTCCGGGATACCGCGCCCCATCACCGATCATTGGAGGAAGCTCCAGCATGACGATTGGTAGTCGCTGCCTAGGGCGGCATATTTAAGGAGCTGACGAGTCACACTACACAATCGCTCGAGCGTGCTGTATTACTCAGCCTCCTGCGATGCCTGGCCAATCATGATGATATTGCGCTGTCCTATCATCGTACGGACGGCTCGTTATCCACGATTGTGGCACGCCTACGTGCTGTCCCTGCTGCACCAGGTCCGCCCATATTAGCTTGTTGTAGCGCTGTGTAAACGTGGTACGCTAAGCTACAGCTGGCTACTTGACACACCCGGCGATGTAGCTAGCTACAGATGTAGCGTGGCGTAGCGCACCTTGTGGCGGCGTGTAAAGAGGGTGCGTTGACCGTTTGTAGCCGTTTGAGCGTGCTCGTGCACGTGAAGTAGCGGGATGTATCCAGCCTGCCGTCGCGGCGTGTAAAGGTACCATTAATGACAAATGAGTTAGCTCTTGGGTTACCTGAGCCATCATTGAGAAGAGAGTCGTGGCAGAGAAAGCTTACCGCCTGGTGTCTACAGACCTTCCTCAGCTGGCTCCCTGTGTGTTGCACTCCTTTCCATTTGATCACCTGTTTCTGCGGGAATAAGAACATCAGGAGTGACAGGGGCCGCTGGTGCCCGGTTCTGCCCTGGTGTCAGGGTCTGCACTGGTGCCCGGGTCTGAGACTCTCGACTCTAGGCCTCTTCACAGCTTCCGGCAGTTGCACCTGTGCGAGCATTACCTCTGGCTTGAGCGCCAGCTCAGGTGTGAGCTGTACCTGCACTCTACCAGACTTATCTGATCACAGGAGAGCCTCCATACAGGCTCATACACTCTCTGCAGTCTCTGTAGGTCGTTATGTGACTATAGGAAAGATCTGCAGATCATCTTATGGTGGGGTTACACGTCCCGATATTGCCGCGATATCGGAGGCAACGCCGCGGGAGCGCGCATTTAGTGCACGTTTCTCCCTGCATCGCATCGCCAGTTTACACGCCGCGATATCGGGATGCAACGTCCCTCCGATGTCTACGCCCACCAACCCAGGAACGACCAGTTAACATGGGAGTGAATGGGTGACGTGAGCGTAGACATCGGAGTTGGGCTGTCACACGCAGCGATGCTGGTACAACGGCCTTGCGATATCGGCGAGTTGAATAGCTTTGCTATTCAACTCCGATATCGTTTTGGCATTGTTCCAGCATCGCGTTGGATGCTAAAACAATACAACGCGCACCCGATATCGGCTCCAACTCGCGACCCACGTGACTTTTTGTCGGAGTTGGGTCGGAGTTGGACGCCGATATCGCGGCGTGTAAACCCACCATTACCCTTTGCCAGCTACCCATTCCAGTGATTGCAGATCCCCATCTACCTCCTCATGGCGATATGTGAAGAGGGAGTGGTTTTGCTTTATTACCTCCTGTTGTGTAATCACAGCACATCCAGTGGTAGAATCCACGAACATCTGTAAAATAACTCAAGATCTGCATTAGTAATGAGCTCATGTGGGACATGTTCACACATGTCTGCTCTGTCCTCTATTTAAGACAAAAATATAAAGAAAAGACTTAAATATAAAGACGTAAATAAATTATTAATAACTTTAAAAACTTTAAAAAAGCAGGCACTAACTTTCCATCTCTTTCCCCCCTTTTTGAATCCAATATCCAAAGCATATCTGGATTCAAAAACTATGTTGTTATCTGAAGTTCACATTTGGAGCCTGAAAAGATCATGAAAAGGTCCCACTCCATAGAGTATACATAACTATGAATACAATAAGGCGATGTGCACATGATGAACATTACATGTGGGGTGTAAATTTTCTGCATCAAATCTGCATCTTCTGGCAAAAAGAGAACACACGAAATCTGAAAGAACAATAAAAAATGAGATAACGTGCACAACACTTCTGAAGTCTCAGCAACTTCACTGGCGCCAGAATAGATGTGAAGATGTGTGACAAATTATACAGCAAAAAGCACAATAAATCTCACCATGTGCACAAAGCCCAAATACTGTGTGATGTGTAACTTTAGTCCTGTGGGCTCGTCAACCCCCCTCCAGGTACAGGTCTCTGGCTGCTGGATTGAAAATATATCAGTGCAGAGACATGGCATAGAAATGCAAATCACCTGGAATTGATTTGCTAATTAGGTAAAACTCAGCAGACTGTTTGTTCCAGTATCTACAGTATCATGAATAAAACTACATTCATGTGAAAAAAAAGATGTCCATTATTAAAATATTTGGGGTTGAAGCAGTAAGAATTAAAAACTATTGATAATTACTTTTACCAATACCCTAAAGTGAGACTATAAAAATAAACTAAAACATGATCTGGGAAGAATTAGATGTTAAAATGTGGATTAAAAGATACAATGAAGCAAGTGGCCTGTGCCTGGCTGCCAGACTAGATGGTGGGGGCAGTGTCTCTCTGTGGGACTGGCTTTGTTTGCATCAAGTCTCCCCCCCCCCCCCCCCAATTCAAACAGTATCTACAGGTCATTCACACTTCCTGTTGGATAGAGAGAGGTCATGGACATAACTCCTGCATTTTTTTTTTTTTTCCATTTTTGCACTTTTCCCATGGAGCCATAATGATGGAATCTCCACACTTTTCCCCTGGATTATCCATTCACCATTGGCAATTTTTTATTATTATTATTTTTTTTTTTTTTTATCATCTCATCTTTTCTCTGAGGTATGTCACTTTGTCTCCCTTGCCAATTATATCTATATTTATTTATTTAATTCCAAGTAATACTTCATTAATATATGCATTCACATCTTTTACCTTTCCCATGTAGCGATTTCTTAGGCTGGCTTCACACTTGCAGATGGATCTGCAGCGTTTTGCAGATGCATCTGCAAGTGTGAGCATGCTGACCGCGGCCCCTATGTTTATAATAGGGCGCACGCGGTGTGAAAGCTCTCATTCACTCCTATATGTGTACTGTCAGCAGGCGTATGCCTGCTTACAGATCACACACTCCCGTCCGCACTGTGGACGCGAGATGTAGCGTCCATGCTGCGGGCGGGAGAGTGTGATCTGTAAGCAGGCATACGCCTGCTGACAGTACACATATAGGAGTGAATGAGAGCTTTCACACCGCGTGCGCCCTATTATAAACATAGGGGCCGCGGTCAGCATGCTCACACTTGCAGATGCATCTGCAAAACGCTGCAGATCCATCTGCAAGTGTGAAGGCAGCCTTATAGCTTTCAGCACATGGTTATATCTGACCAGCACGCTGGACTTATCTGAACAAGGGAACTTGTATGTGCCTTATTTTTATTATTTATTTTTAATTACCAGTATACTCATGTAATCATTCAATCTCTCTGCATTAACTCATCACATGTCTCTATGTGAGAAGGGGGTGGGGTGGCTACCTTTTCTTTTGGGTCTGAAACTAGCAGTGTGTATGCTCAAAACTGGTCAGACAACTTTTAGTCCTTACACATCACTTCCTGTTTGAGTCAATTGTCCACACTTTTTGTCTCTAACCATGTGGCCTTCTCTCGGCGGCCATCTTTGCATGGACACAAGTATATTCCCAGATTCTCAATCTGAGGCAATCCTAACCCATCTTTCCCACACATTCTCTTATACTCCAGCATTTCTGTCTTAACACTATTTAACCTCTCATTTCTCTGCTGTCTTACATTTGTTTTAGTATATCTGTAATATTTTCATTTACTCGACGAGTTTCTCCTACTTGCCCTATGCTATCATCTCTTAAGGGCACAAAAACCAAGAACCTATAATATTTATATCACTAGTGACCACAAGGCCCATTTACCAGAGCACATACCATCACAAAATGGCTGACACCAGAGAGCACATTCCATCACAAAATGGAGTTCAGCAGAGCACATGGCCACATGCCACCATCACCAACCGTGAACATGATACATTCTTGTAACACACATTACTTAAAAACTCTGTCCTTTCTTCCATTTTCTTCCTCTTCTACCCAATTTTCTCTATACAAACTGTAAGAGACTCTCTCATGCCCCTAGCAGTAGATAACAATCCATTACCATCCAGAACACCTTGTCTCTTCTTTTACCCAATCTTCACTGCACTTCTGCCCTTCCACACAACTTCATAAACTATTTGCATCATTTAACATGACTTTTCCCTTAATGTACACAGATCTATCTTGCCATCTGAATTAGGCTTAGGGCCTATACGACACAACTGCATTAACTTCTCCATCTTTCTCTATATAGATTAAGATAATGGACACAAAACAAATACTTAAGACTGGGGAGATGACAAACCTGACACAAGACCTTCACAGCCGTCTACCCTTCCCTGTCTGACTTCCATGTTCTGCATATCCAGCCATGTACTGAGTCCTTTACTCTAAGTTACATGCCCCTATGGGAGTCCACATTACTCAATCTAATGCAGAGTCATTACTCGATGCTTATCTTTCAGATAAACAGAATCTTTCAGATAAACAGAGTCATTACTCGATGTCTCTCCAGAACTGAAAATCGTACCACTTTGATCTATCTCACCTCCAGACACTGCTCAAAAACCCTCTTACCCTACCAGTCCTCTCCCCTAACACAACACATAGGCAGCAGCAACTTAGCATGACGGTTCTTCCGCAATCAAATGGCCAGCAGCGGAGAAATCCCCTCTGCCGTCTCAGATACCCTGAAGACCGGATGCGGTCAGGCAATCTGCACAGGGTACCCGAAAAACAGGTAAAGTCAACAGATTATAATAAAATCAGCAGACTTACCGTTTTTGTTAGGGAGGTGATCAGTCTCCTGGCTCGGGGTACTCAGTGTGTACTGCCGTCTTCTTCACCGGTCATTCAAGGTTTGGGGATTCGCATATACTGGCCCCACGTTGGGCGCCAAAATTGTAAAGGTAATATTTCATAATAATATTAATAACAAGTTGCTGCTCCTGTCCTAATTTATATAGACCAAGTGCCCGGCGATGAAAAGTATGACACCAGACACATAGAGTCAGATGTACACTCTTCCTTGGTCAAACCCAAGCTCCAAGTGCCTGTTTATTACAATAGACTGGACATTTTGTTCAATAAGGGGCTCGGTCAGCCCTACTCAGATGTATTCATTGGTCAGTGGGTTAGTCCATGGGAGGATCCATGAGGCCATCAAGGGGTGTCGTCTTGATCGAGTATGTTATTCTGTGATTGGTCAGTCTTGCCTGACCTCCAGCTTCGGTGATTGGTCAGTCTTCTTTGGACTCCATCTTGCTCTCAGCACATGGTGTGATGTGGCAGGAAATGGCAGCCATGTTTAAATCACAAATTATACAATGTAAAATAATACACTCTATATATCATTTCTCCCATGCCCTTATGTCTTAAGCTTAATGAAGTATTTTGATCTTAAGGCTCTCCTTAACACCATCAGTGGAAGTGGCCTGATATACCAGAGGAAGAGCAGCTATTGGTCAAGGGGAGTGTCAGGTTGGACCGTGCCGGCCCCTAGAGTCACAGGGGAGGAGTGCACCTAGTGTGCCGCTGATTGGTCACATGAATACGACCATTGTAATGTGCTCATGTGTGAGCCTGGTGGTCAGCTGACAGGAAGGGAACATGGTGATGGCTCCGAGACACAGCACGCCTGGACGCCGGATGCCTGGTCGGCAGAGGAGCAGAGGATGCTGACCTGGTAGAGGTGAGATGGGGAGTGGTGCCAGGGGACCTAACACTATTCAAATAAAGCTTACTTGGAGTTGCACTTTGGAGCTGACCAAGGAGAGTGTACCACTGATTCTGTGTGTCTGGTGTCATACTTTCATGCTGGGACTTGGTCTATATCTATTAGGCCAGGAGCAGGCAACTTATTAATATATCAAAATATTAACCATATCACTGTCAAGTTCAAGCTATTTGACAACATCTCTATGTGTGAGTAATGGTTAATGAAGACAACCCCAGAAGTGGTGTTCAGGCGCCCTATATTTGCAGCTTAGTTGTGGAGTCAGAATAGGGTGTGATATCAAATATATTTAGATTTTTATTTTGAATAATGGGAAAAGGGGGATTTAATTTTTTTAAAGTCTTTAACTGTGTTTATCATTTTGTATTAGTTCCATTAAGCAAATCACACCTGTGATCAAATAAGCTTTAATACTTCTGTATTTTAGTATATTATACATTTGGCAGTATTATATGTAGCCTTAATATTGTTGTAAGGGAGGCAACACATTTGACAGATTGACTACAGTATTAAATGGTTACATTTCAGCAATAAGAGCTTGATCTCTGAAGGCTGCGGCCGATCATTGCCTGCAGCGTCACATGACATCTCCCCCCTGGTGGTTAACACCTGTCCGGAGTTAAGAATGAATTTATCTTCTAATTTATGTAACATCCCCGGGGCCAACAAAACATCTCTCTAGAAGTGGAAAATCGCTTTAACCCAAGAGAATGTGGCCTCACCTGTGCTAATAAATGTTGGTCACACCCTTCTCTTCTGAGATTTACATACTTTAGCTTTCATTTCTTCCTTCTGCTTTCAGTGATGGCGTCTGCTGATCTGAGAGAAGAGCTGGACTGTGGCGTCTGTCTGAGCCTGTATATGGATCCTGTAACCCTGAGATGTGGACACAACTTCTGCCGGGGCTGTATGGATCAGATGCTGAATACACAGGACCGGTCTGGAGATTATTCCTGTCCTGAATGTAGAGAACAATTTCAGGAGCGGCCGACACTGAAGAGGAACATAACTCTGTGTAAAGTAATGGAGAATATCCGGTCTACTCAGCCACATCAGGAGGAGATCACCGGGATCCGCTGCACTTACTGTATTCACTCTCCTGCACCTGCTGTTAGATCCTGTCTACACTGTGAGGCTTCTCTGTGTGATAAACACCTGAGAGTTCACAGTAAAGGAGCAGAACACGTCCTGACTGATCCCAGCACTTCTCTGGAGACCCGGAAATGTTCTGTCCATAAAGAGGTGCTGAAGTATTACTGCACGGAGGACGCTGCCTGTATCTGCGTGTCCTGCAGTTTGGTTGGAGAACATCGGGGACACCGGGTGGAGACGCTGGATGAGGCCTCTGAGAAGAAGAAGATGAAACTGAGAAATGTTCTCCAGAAACTGGTCACAAGAATAGAAGAAACTGAGGAAAGAGTCCGGAGTGTGGAGGAGAAAAGGAGAAAAGCTCAAGAAAAAGCATCTGGAGAAGCCGAGAGAGTCACTGCCCTGTGTACAGACATCAGGAGACGGGTGGACGACCTGGAGAAGAAGATCCTGAGTGAGATCTCCAGGCGGGAAGAGAAGATGTCACTGTCACTGTCTGATGTGATCCAGAAGCTGGAGATAAAGAAAGACGAGCTGTCCAGGAGGATGAGGCACATTGAGGAGCTGTGTAACATGACTGATCCACTGACTGTCTTACAGGAACCGGACACCGGTGACTTGTGTGATCCTGAGGAGGAGGAAGGTGATGAGGACACAAGAGGACATGATGGAGGTGATGAGGACACAAGAGGACATGATGTAGGTGATGAGGACACAGGAGGACATGATGGAGGTGATGAGGACACAGTAGGACATGATGGAGGTGATGAGGACACAGGAGGACATGATGGAGGTGATGAGGACACAGGGGGACATGATGGAGGTGATGAGGCCACAGGGGGACATGATGGAGGTGATGAGGACACAAGAGGACATGATGGAGGTGATGAGGACACAGGAGGACATGATGGAGGTGATCGGGGTGCGGAGCTGATCTCACACATATCACACACATTATCTGATATAATAAGAGATATAAATGTGATCTTCTATGTACAGGATCCTGCAGACATATTACTGGATATAGACACGGCTGGTAATAATCTCCTTTTATCAGACGACCTGAAAACTGCGACCAGGACAGAAATAAGACAGAATCGTCCAGAAACAGCAGAGAGATTCCAGGATAATCATCAGGTGATGAGCAGGAGGGGATTTACCTCAGGACGACATTACTGGGATGTGGAGATCAGTGGATCGCAGGATTGGAGGGTGGGGATGTGTTATCCCAGTATAGACAGGAGGGGAGACCAGTCAAAGATTGGAGATAATAACAAGTCCTGGGGTTTATATGGAATGTGTAATAATAATATTTATTTAGTGACACATGACAGTGAAGTGATCCTATTACTTCACCAGATCTCCAGTAATAGATTCCGGATATATCTGGATTATGAGGCCGGGCAGCTGTCCTTTTATGAGCTGTGTGACCCCATCAGACACTTACACACCTTCACTGCCGCCTTCTCCGAGCCCCTTCATGCTGTGTTATATGTATATGGAGGTTATTTAAGTATTTCAGGTGGGAGCAGCTGTGAGGATCCATCCGCATAGAAGAAATCTACCCAGTGACATCAGAAATTACAGTGATCCTGACCTCACAAACTGACCCCCCCCCCACATCTTTAGACCTGTCCCTGCACCCCCTCTTATCATTTCTAGCCATCCCTTTTGCAGAAAAAAATCAATTTTGTAAAGTAGAGAAAACTTTATATTTACCTTGTCGTGTGTGAGTTCTCTGTTTCTGAAGAAGCCGCAATAGGCGGGGCCTGTCTGCTGCTGCCTTGTAATTATGCACGCCCCTCTCTGCTGGCTAAGAGCCTGCCCACGTCATGAAAGGGGGCGGGGCTCCGGTATGACACGATTTTAGCCCCGCCCCTTTCATGACGCGGTCAGGCTCTTACCAAGGCATCAGAGAGGGGCGTACATAATTACAAGGCAGCAGCAGACAGGCCCCGCCCATTGCCGCATCCTCAGAAAGAGAGAACTCACACAGGACGAAGTAAATATAATCTTTTCTCTACTTTACAAAATTGATTTTTTTCTGCAAAAGGGATGGCTAGAAATGATAAGAGGGGGTGCAGGGACAGGTCTAAAGATGCGGGGGGGGTCAGTTTGTGAGTTCAGGATCACTTTAAAATCTGTTTGGTGAAGATTCAGCCAATAAGATGCAGGCAGCAGTGGGTGTGGCCACAACTGATCTCTAACTGTTTTGTTCCGGAGTCAGTGTGGTGCGTGGTCAGTGCGGTGCGTGGTCAGTGTGGTGCAGGGTCAGTGAGGTGTAGTGCGTGGTCAGTGAGGTGTGGGGTCAGTGAGGTGCGGTGTCAGTGAGGTGTGGGGTCAGTGTGGTGCAGGGTCAGTGAGGTGTGGGGTCAGTGCGGTGTGGGGTCAGTGCGGTGCAGGGTCAGTGAGGTGCGGGGTCAGTGTGGTGTGGGGTCAGTGTGGTGTGGTGCGGGGTCAGTGTGGTGCGGGATCAGTGTGGTGTTGTGTGGGGTCAGTGCAGTGCGTAGTCAGTGCGGTGCAGGGTCACTGCGGTGCGGGGTCGGGTGTGGTGTGGAGTCAGTGTGGTGCAGAGTCAGTGTGGTGCGGGGTCGGTATGGTGCGGGGTCAGTGCGGTGCAGGGTCAGTGAGGTGCGGGGTCAGTGTGGTGCGTGGTCAGTGTGGTGCGTGGTCAGTGAGGTGCGGAGTCAGTGTGGTGCGGGGTCAGTGAGGTGCGGGGTCAGTGAGGTGTGGGGTCAGTGCGGTGCAGGGTCAGTGAGGTGCGGGGTCAGTGTGGTGTGGGGTCATTGCGGTGCAGGGTCAGTGAGGTGCGGGGTCAGTGTGGTGTGGTGCGGGGTCAGTGTGGTGTGGTGCGTGGTTAGTGTGGTGCGTGGTTAGTGTGGTGCGGGGTCAGTGTGGTGCGGGGTCAGTGTGATGTTGTGTGGGGTCAGTGCAGTGCGGGGTCAGTGCGGTGCAGGGTCGGTGCGGAGTCGGCGTGGTGCAGGGTCATTGTGGTTCGGAGTCGGTGCGGTGCAGAGTCGGTGTGGTGCGAGGTTGGTCTGGGCTACCGCTTCATTACCTGCTGTTCTCTTCTTCTCTCCCATCCGTTCTGCTGAAGATCCTATGGTGATGTCATGATCATGTGACCTGGCTCCACCCATAATCATAACATCACCACAGGTCCTGTAACTAGGCCCCCAGCTCATCAGCTGTGCTGTGATGATGGCTATGGTGGGGGCTGCAGTGTCTGGTGAGTGGAGAGGACTGCGGGGATCGGCTGGGGGGGGGGAAGCAGCGGCCGCCATATTTCCATACCCATCACTTGGGTGTGTAATTATGGCGGGGGAGGAAGTGACATAGGCGACATCCAGGAGGGGCCAACTCGCAATTATATAGATTAGATGTTTTGTTCATTGTAATAAATCAATGCTCAGCTGCAGATATTGTTATTGTTCTGTAAGATTCTGATCTATAAGATCTTCTCACAGAATCCAGACGCCTCCAAAGACTTTACAACAGAATTATCCTGAAAACAAATCATTGTTCTTGTTTTGCTTATAAATTGATTATTCCTGATGTTCTTCTTTGGTCTGAGGGCGTCTGTGAGACAGAATTTGTATTTAACAGGGCAGATCCCTCTCTCATATTCAGAGGGATCTTGTATGTGACTTTTATGTTTTATCTTTTTATTATAACTTTATTCTAAATAAATGTTCCTTTTATTCCAATCACCTGTTAAGATCTGATCTTTGCACGATTTTCCACAACTAAACCTTCCTATCCCCATGTTTAGTGATGGGCGAACCAGCTGATGTTTCAATTTGGCGGACCCGGCCGGGATTTTTTTAAAGTCCGAGTTCAGGGCCAGACTTGACCCGAACTTGAGTCCAAACCTTGAACTTGAATATTAATTAAATTATTATTATGAAATGGGGGATGTGAAAAAAAAAAAGAAAATGTGGACTAAACATCAGAATTATACTTACCGGATCCCCGCACTTGTATTGTCGGGGCCGCTCATTAACTTCCTGATTACTCCCTGGCGAGGGGCACAACAGCCAATCACAGACGCTGTCACAGAGAGTGGGCGTCTGTGATTGGTGTTGGAGTAACCTGGAAACAGACAATACATTTTAGCATCGACCGGGTAGGGGGGACCTGAAAACTAGTAAACGTAGTAACAACTGACCCTATACATTGCTCAGGCACCTCCCTAAGGGGTAGGATGCCTTAAGTACCTAGTGTCCTCTAGCCATTGGCACTAACAGACTGCGAACATTGTACCTTCAAGAGGAGGGGAGTGTGCACGTTCTCAGGAGTGCTGTGTGTCATTGCCAGGCCCTGAGAGCAGAGAGACGAGGTGTGAACTGGAACAGAAGCAGCAGGAAGCCGGAGCAGTAAGCGTGTCAGGGGTCCCTGTCACATGGAGTGCGGGGATGCCGGCGGTGTAATAATATCATCTCCAGCGAAGAAAACCTCTAGAGACATTTCCATCAATATGTCCAATATCTGTCACATGTAGAAACATATTTGAGGTGCAGTCGAGTTCACAGTTGCTGCTTCTTTCTTGCATTACTGAATCAGGATGCTGCAAAAATAACTAGAAAATAACAAAGATTCTCAGACAGCTGAGACCCCAACAAATCCCACCTCGTCCCATGTAGTGAAAAGACCCCATTCACCAATAGATAAAACAGAAGTCTCCTCATTGGAGATATCATAACCAAATCTCATCTTGTAGAGGATGCTGGGCGGTCACAGCATAAAATATTAAGATAAACCCACAAACATAACACGCTGTAAACCAGTACAAAGCGTACCCTGCCGCCGGACTCCCGGCACAATCAATGCTCTTAAATTGACCACCAAGGAGGAGCAAAGTAACAAACTGCACTCCGACCCCCACCCAGTAAACCAAAGCAATACAACTATTCTAATATCCTTTTTATTATTATTATTTATTATTATAGCGCCATTTATTCCATGGTGCTTTACATGTGTAGAGGCATGCATAGTCAAGTACAATATACATGAACAATATAAGGCACAGACAAGTACAGGAGGAGAGAGGACCCTGCCCAAGAGGGTTTACAGTCTACAAGGGATGGGTGAGGATACAGTAGGTGAGGATAGAGGACCCTGTCTGCGAGGGCTCACAGTCTACAAGGGATGGGTGAGGATACAGTAGGAGAGGAGAGAGGATCCTGCCCAGGAGGGCTCACAGTCTACAAGGGATGGGTGAGGATACAGTAGGTGAGGAGAGAGGACCCTGCCCACGAGGGCTCACAGTCTACAAGGGATGGGTGAGGATACAGTAGGTGAGGAGAGAGGACCCTGCCCACGAGGGCTCACAGTCTACAAGGGATGGGTGAGGATACAGCAGGAGAGGAGAGAGGATCCTGCCCAGGAGGGCTCACAGTCTACAAGGGATGGGTGACAATACAGCAGAAGAGGAGAGAGGACCCTGCCCATGAGGGCTCACAGTCTACAAGGGATGGGTGAGGATACAGCAGGAGAGGAGAGAGGACCCTGCCCATGAGGGCTCACAGTCTACAAGGGATGGACGAGGATACAGCAGGAGAGGAGAGAGGACCCTGCCCATGAGGGCTCACAGTCTACAAGGGATGGGTGAGGATACAGTAAGTGAGGAGAGAGGATCCTGCCCACGAGGGCTCACAGTCTACAAGGGATGGGTGAGGATACAGTAGATGAGGAGAGAGGACCCTGCCCATGAGGGCTCACAGTCTGCAAGGGATGGGTGAGGATATGTGGCACCCCTGCTGGGGATTGCCACAGGACCCACCGGTGCAAGGATGGATTTACACTTTGGTACACACAGCACACAACACCTTCCACTCCAGACCTGGAGGGGGAGCTCCACTTGCAGCCTTAAGCCAGATCCCCCTATAAAAGAGCCAGGCTTGAGGGGAGGAGTCAGTTAGCTTCAGTTAGTCTGCACTCAGCAGTGAAGAGAGCAGAATCCAGTGAAACAGCCTAAGAGAAGGTACTGGAAAGAGCCGGTTACTGGAGCCAAGCCAGGCCCAGAACCAAGGGAAACTGACCAGCTGTGCTGCACCCTAGAGAGAGGGACGGAGGCCAGTGAAGGAGTAGAAGGGAACTAAAGAAGGGAACATAAGAGGTCTCCCTTTTACTCACCCGGACACCAGAGTTTAACACTGCTAATCATCCATTGTAGCAGGAAAAGCCCAGAAGGGCCAGGAGGATCTAATCCCCTGAGGTAACAAATTAAGAGACACTCAAACCTGACCAAGTACAGGATCAGGGGCCCAGAAGGAGAATAGGGGTTCCCACAGGAGGTCCTCATAGTCGGTTACAGAGTAACTCCCTGAGAGGGAGAAGGAGCGGCGAGTTCAGTTATAGGCAGTGCTTACACCAAACCACCGCACACAGTGACAGAGGAGGCCTCACAACTCTCCAAGGTGAAAGTCCCAAATTGCACCGAGGACCTGGTTACCTTCCTGGACTGTACCTGTTACCGGACATCACTAAAAGGTACCGAAACAAAGACTATTGTGTGTGTGTGCCTGTTTCACCGCCGATGCCCACAGGGTTCACCGCAGAGACGCTACTACGACTCCCCTCATCCATTCCCGCTGCCCTGAGGTAAAGCTCCACCTGTGGGGAGCTGTAACACCCAAGCTGCATCACATCACCTCAGCAGCTGGTCTGCAGCGCTGGTATCTAAATTACCAGGTACCACAGGTGGCGCACGACAACATTCCACCCCCCCCCCCATCCGCCATCATCATCCCCATCACTGAGGGTCCAGGGCATGGAACCGGGAACCAACCAGCCGTGATCCCCCCCCCATCGAAGTACCATCCCATCCCGGTATCCGAGTACCCCCCTACCCTGTCGACTGCCTCAGATACAGTAGAATAGGAGAGAGGACCCTGTCCATGAGGGTTCACAGTCTACAAGGGATGGGTGAGGATACAGTAGGTGAGGGGAGAGGATCCTGCCCATGAGGGTTCACAGTCTACAAGGGATGGGTGAGGATTCAGTAGGTGAGAGAGGACCCTGCCCACGAGGGCTCACAGTCTACAAGGGATGAGTGAGGATACAGTAGGTGAGGAGAGAGGACCCTGCCCATGAGGGCTCACAGTCTACAAGGGATGAGTGAGGATACAGTAGGTGAGGAGAGAGGACCCTGCCCATGAGGGCTCACAGTCTACAAGGGATGGGTGAGGATACAGTAGGTGAGGAGAGAGGACCCTGCCCATGAGGCCTCACAGTCTACAAGGGATGGGTGAGGATACACTAGGAGAGGGTAGAGCTGGTCATGCGATGGTTTCATGGACTGAGGATCTCTGCAGGTTGTAGCTTGTCGGAAGAGGTGGGTTATTCAGTTTCCTTTTGAAGGTTTCCACGGTAGGCAAGAGTCTGATATATTGGGGCAGAGAATTCCAGAGTATTGGGGAAGCACGGGAGAAATCTTGTATGTTGTTGTGGGAAGAAGAGATAAGAGAGGAGGAGAGGAGGAGATCTTGAGAGGATCGCAGGTTGCGTGAGGGTAGGTATTGGGAGACCATGTCAGAGATGTATGGAGGAGACAGATTGTGGACGGCTTTGTATGTCATAGTTAGGGTTTTGAACCGGGGCCTCCAAGAAGTGGGGAGCTAGTGAAGGGCTTGGCAGAGAGGAGAGACTGGGAAATAGCAGGAAGGCAGGTGGATTAGTTGGGCAGCAGAGTTTAGGATAGATTAGAGTGGGGCAAGACTGCTAGAGGGGAGGCCAGAGAGCAGAAGGTTGCAATAATCGAGGTGGGAGATGATGAGGGTGTGCACAAGTGTTTTTGCAGTATCTTGATCAAGGAATGTATGGATCCGGGAAATATTTTTGAGTTGGGTTCGGCAGGGGGTGGAGAGGGTTTGGGTATGTGGCTTGAAGAAGAGTGCAGAGTCGAGGATCACCCCGAGGCACCGAGCATGCGGCACTGGGGCGAGTGAGCAGCCATTGGCTTTGATGGACAGGTCTGGTGGAGGGGGAGAGTGAGATGGGGGAAAGATGATGAATTCTGTTTTGTCCATGTTCAGTTTTAGAAAACAAGTTGAAAAGAAGGATGAAATAGCGACAGACATTGTGGGATTGTGGTTAGTAAGGAGGTGATGTGAGGTCCAGAGAGGGAGATCTGGGTGTCTTCAGCATAGAGATGGTACTAAAAGCTGTGGGACTCTATGAGCTGTCCCAAGCCAAAGGTGTAGATGGAGAAAAGTAGGGGTCCAAGAACTAAACCCTGGGGGACACAGACAGATAGGGGGGTAAGGTGAGGAAGTGATGTGGGAGAGGGAGACGCTGAATGTCCGGTCTGTTAGATATGACGAGATCCAGCATAGCGCCAAGTCTGTGATACTAAGAGATGAGAGAATCTGTAACAGCAGGGAATGGTCTACAGTATCGAAGGCAGAGGACAAGTCTAGGAGGAGGAGGAGGACAGAGTAGTGTCACTTGCTCTTGGTGGTTAGTAGGTCATTAGTGACTTAAGTTAGGGCAGTGTCAGTAGAGCGATGCATTCGGAAGCCAGATTGTAAGCGGTCAAAGAGGGAGGAGAGGTGGGAGGACAGTTCAAGTCGGAGTGCATCGATGCCCGTTTACAGATCTTGGTGGAGGGCATGGCGGGCAGGATAAAGGACACCAAGCATTTATTACAAAGTGTGTCTAAAATACGGTGGGATCAACAACCCAGGTGGATTACCTGCGATGTAGCACAATTACACTCTTCAATTGTCCATACTAAAGCTCTAGGGGTCTTGAATAACATCATGCACCACACTGAAGTATTTAGTGATGAAGAAAAGGAATTTCTTATGCTCTGTGTTGACCATCTATTGAAAAGTAATTACTTTAAATTTGATGATAATTTCTATCTTCAGTGCCGCGGTTGCCCAATGGGGGCGAGGTTCTCACCCTCCTTAGCAAATCTGTATATGATGGGTTGGGAGGACGAGTTTGTCTATACCCCCAATAATCCCTTCTTAAACAGCATTAGGTGGTACAGGAGATACATAGACGATATGGTCCTTATTTGGGCCGTGTCGTCCTGTGTGTCTCCCGCACCTACCCCTGATGATTTGTTACAATATTTCAACAGAAATGATTATAACCTATCGTTTACCCTTGAGATGCATTTCACATCTCTAAATATTATGGGTATAGAACGGGTCCACCGCCCACATAGGGGTGGGGACTGGGAGCGAGCACTCCATAATCGGGAACTTTATCGGATCCGTCAGTTAGATGGCCGCACTCCACATGGCCTCAACTACAGAAACGATTTATGCTATTTTTTATTAATGGAGGAACTAAAGAAAGGATCCTATAGGGAATTTATCATGTGGTTTAAAAAGATCAGCATATTCACATACATAAACAAGAGAATTTTGATTTCTGGGTATCGTGGCGTAAAGTACACACTGATATAAGTGACTAAGGTGGGGGTACATTCCATTCATAATATCTGGAGGTATTAACCTAATTTTCTCTCACAAAGTAACAATCTGAGTGTGAGGCACCGCCGGCATGTCCCCATGGCCGGGGCACATCACATGCAGGATCAGGGGATGATCCTGTGCACACTGGCCGGTTTGACTGTGATAATACTGTGTGAACCAACTTGAGACACAGGGTTTCATGTTACTAGTGAGCGGCTCATAAGATCAAGTAGGCCCTAAGGAAAGGGATGTAATGAGTGATTGCTGACAGCCCAGGTGGGTGTGTCACGTGGGTGTGTCCGGAGGATTAGCAGCCCAGCTGGATGAGTCAGTGTGGGTGTGGCCGGGACGATAAGAGTCAGCCAGCTGAGTGATTGAGGGTGATTCTGGAAGCTGAGAGTCGTGCTGAGAGAATCAGTACCAGCCAGAGAGCAGAGCAGTCCAGTCCAGAGCTCTGTGTGCATGGAATAATGGGAGCATGCTAGCTCCACGCCGGTGCCGAGGTCCGGGGTCGTGGCAGCACCTGGAGGGGGAAGCCATGGCTGAACCTGGTGGATACTGGTCCGGGCGTGGGGTGAAACACGTCCGGGAAAGGAGCCCGTGGGGATGCCTGGTGGAACCTGTGTCACAGGTAGCGAGACCCGGATCCGTGCCCGGTAAGAAAGCAGTTCTCAAATGCTTGTGTGAACTGTGCACCTGGTGTGTGAGATGTGCCAGGCGGGTATAGCCGCCCGAGGTCCGACTAGAACGTCAGTGAGGGACCTGTGTTAACTATATGTATATGAGGCCTTAGGTAATGGCCCTGAATGAGAGACGATGGCCTATATGTAAGAGCCATGTATAATGATGTGGAGAGAGAGTGACCCAGCTAGTATGGATGATATTGGAGGATTTCCGTCCCTGGGGGACGAGAGGGAGGCTTTCCCTGCTGCTTGCAGAGGGTACCCGTCCCTCAACCACGACCTCTAATGGTGTGGGTGTGCCTGTGGTGCCAGACACAGGGGTAATAGGGCTCCTAGTAGGTAACGGATGAGTTTCCCGGGTACTAAGGTTTGCCAATCCGTGTAATGGACCATGGAGGAGCCGCAGTCCATGGATGTATTATGATGGGCTGTGAGCGGATGTGTGGATGCATGGGATCCATGGATAGTGTATGATGGATCACATGGCATATATAAGGACCCGGTCAGGCAGGAATCCTGACTACGGGATATATATATATATGGAGTCATCAGGCTGGGTGACTAAAGCCAGGCGGCAGGTACCGCCATTGGGACCCATAGGGCCCGTTGATAAATATACATATGGTGAACTGATAAATGTATGTGTAAAGTGTATAAGGGCCGGAGGCCGTAGCTACCACGGGAGCAGGTGTTAGAGCTCCAATGGGGAGAGAGGTGGTTACCGGTCCCGGGTTACAATAATGGTATATGTGCAATGTGATATGTAATAGTAATGTATTATGTGACGTGTATGTGTTAAATGTTAAATGTACTAACCCGGTTATTGATACTGTTGAGAAATAAATGGGTAGTAACGTGAAAAATTATACACATGAGTTGGCGTCATTACGCAGCAAGCGAGTCCCCCGGCCGCTACCTCACACTGAGAAATAAAAAATAATACATAAAAAGTAAAATGAATTGGATGATCAATCTCTGATATGGTCAATGCTTGAACAATGTTCCAAATATACATGAGTATGATAATGTAATTCATGTATATTGTGCAGTTGTAATCATTTTTCTGTGTATGCTTCAACTCTATAAAGTGTGGAAAAATGTGAACGGGTTAACTCTTTATGTTCAGCTGTGGGTGGAGGTTTCTTTTTTATATATGTATGAGCTTTTGTATTTGCTAATGATTAAGGAAGTTGTTTCTTCCATAACGCGTCTAGCGCCCAGCGAGCGCTGAATGATTTTATTATAACTTTTAAATATATAAAGAGGAATCAGGAAGACAAGCACCGGTGGTCTTATCTTCATGTCTGCTAGGAGGAGGAGGACGGGGTAGTGTTGCTTGCTCTTGGTGGTTAGTAGGTCATTGGTAACTTAAGCTAGGGCAGTTTCAGTTGAGTGATGCAGAAGTTGATTGTACATTGATGTATTCATTGATGGGTCGATGGATGAATAGATACATAGATGGGTAGATAAATGGATAGGTACAGTAGTTCTGTAACAGATAGAAGCCCTGGACCTGCTGGGACTTGTAGTTCTGTAACAGATAGAAGCCCTGGGCCTGCTGGGACTTGTAGTTCTGTAACAGATAGAAGCCCTGGGCCTGCTGGGACTTGTAATTCTGTAACAGATAGAAGCCCTGGGCCTGCTGGGACTTATAGTTCTGTAACAGATAGAAGCCCTGGACCTGCTGGGACTTATAGTTCTGTAACAGATAGAAGCTCTGGACCTGCTGGGACTTATAGTTCTGTAACAGATAGAAGCCCTGGACCTGCTGGGACTTGTAGTTCTGTAACAGATAGAAGCCCTGGGCCTGCTGGGACTTGTAGTTCTGTAACAGATAGAAGCCCTGGGCCTGCTGGGACTTGTAGTTCTGTAACAAATAGAAGCCCTGGGCCTGCTGGGACTTGTAGTTCTGTAACAGAAGTCCTGGGCCTGCTGGGACTTGTAGTTCTGTAACAAATAGAAGCCCTGGGCCTGCTGGGACTTGTAGTTCTGTAACAGAAGTCCTGGGCCTGCTGGGACTTTTAGTTCTGTAACAGATAGAAGCCCTGGGCCTGCTGGGACTTGTAGTTCTGTAACAGATAGAAGCCCTGGGCCTGCTGGGACTTGTAGTTCTGTAACAGATAGAAGTCCTGGGCCTGCTGGGACTTGTAGTTCTGTAACAGAAGCCCTGGGTCTGCTGGGACTTGTAGTTCTGTAACAGATAGAAGCCCTGGGCCTGCTGGGACTTATAGTTCTGTCACAGATAGAAGCCCTGGGCCTGCTGGGACTTGTAGTTCTGTAACAGATAGAAGCCCTGGGCCTGCTGGGACTTGTAGTTCTGTAAAAAATAGAAGCCCTGGGCCTGCTGGGGCTTGTAGTTCTGTAAAAAATAGAAGCCCTGGGCCTGCTGGGACTTATAGTTCTGTAAAAATTAGAAGCCCTGGCCTGCTGGGGCTTGTAGTTCTGTAAAAAATAGAAGCCCTGGGCCTGCTGGGGCTTGTAGTTCTGTAAAAAATAGAAGCCCTGGGCCTGCTGGGGCTTGTAGTTCTGTAAAAAATAGAAGCCCTGGGCCTGCTGGGACTTATAGTTCTGTCACAGAAGCCCTGGGCCTGCTGGGACTTGTAGTTCTGTCACAGATAGAAGCCCTGGGCCTGCTGGGACTTGTAGTTCTGTAACAGATAGAAGCCCTGGGCCTGCTGGGACTTGTAGTTCTGTCACAGATAGAAGCCCTGGGCCTGCTGGGACTTGTAGTTCTGTAACAGATAGAAGCCCTGGGCCTGCTGGGACTTGTTGTTCTGTAACAGATAGAAGCCCTGGGCCTGCTGGGACTTGTAGTTCTGTCACAGATAGAAGCCCTGGGCCTGCTGGGACTTGTAGTTCTGTAACAGATAGAAGCCCTGGGCCTGCTGGGACTTGTAGTTCTGTAACAGATAGAAGCCCTGGGGCTGCTGGGACTTGTAGTTCTGTAACAGATAGAAGCCCTGGGCCTGCTGGGACTTGTAGTTCTGTAACAGATAGAAGCCCTGGGCCTGCTGGGACTTGTAGTTCTGTCACAGATAGAAGCCCTGGGCCTGCTGGGGCTTGTAGTTCTGTCACAGAAGCCCTGGGTCTGCTGGGACTTGTAGTTCTGTAACAGATAGAAGCCCTGGGCCTGCTGGGACTTGTAGTTCTGTAACAGATAGAAGCCCTGGGCCTGCTGGGACTTGTAGTTCTGTAACAGATAGAAGCCCTGGGCCTGCTGGGACTTGTAGTTCTGTAACAGATAGAAGCCCTGGGTCTGCTGGGACTTGTAGTTCTGTAACAGATAGAAGCCCTGGGCCTGCTGGGACTTGTAGTTCTGTCACAGATAGAAGCCCTGGGCCTGCTGGGACTTGTAGTTCTGTAACAGAAGCCCTGGGTCTGCTGGGACTTGTAGTTCTGTAACAGATAGAAGCCCTGGGCCTGCTGGGACTTATAGTTCTGTAACAGATAGAAGCCCTGGGCCTGCTGGGACTTGTAGTTCTGTAACAGATAGAAGTCCTGGGCCTGCTGGGACTTGTAGTTCTGTAACAGATAGGAGCCCTGGGCCTGCTGGGACTTGTAGTTCTGTAACAGATAGGAGCCCTGGGCCTGCTGGGACTTGTAGTTCTGTAACAGATAGAAGCCCTGGGCCTGCTGGGACTTGTAGTTCTGTAACAGATAGAAGCCCTGGGCCTGCTGGGCTTGTAGTTCTGTAACAGATAGAAGCCCTGGGCCTGCTGGGACTTGTAGTTCTGTAACAGATAGAAGCCCTGGGCCTGCTGGGACTTGTAGTTCTGTAACAGATAGAAGCCCTGGGCCTGCTGGGCTTGTAGTTCTGTAACAAATAGAAGCCCTGGGCCTGCTGGGACTTGTAGTTCTGTAACAGAAGTCCTGGGCCTGCTGGGACTTATAGTTCTGTAACAGATAGAAGCCCTGGGCCTGCTGGGACTTGTAGTTCTGTAACAGATAGAAGTCCCTGGGCCTGCTGGGACTTGTAGTTCTGTAACAGAAGCCCTTGGGTCTGCTGGGACTTGTAGTTCTGTAACAGATAGAAGCCCTGGGCCTGCTGGGACTTGTAGTTCTGTAACAGATAGAAGTCCTGGGCCTGCTGGGACTTGTAGTTCTGTAACAGAAGCCCTGGACTGTCTGGACTTGTAAGTTCTGTAACAGCATAGAAGCCCTGGACCTGCGTGGGACTTGTAGTTCTGTAACAGATAGAAGCCCTGGCCTGCTGGGGCTTGTAGTTTCTGTAACAGATAGAAGCCCTGGGCCTGCTGGGACTTGTAGTTCTGTAACAGATAGAAGCCCTGGCCTGCTGGGACTTGTAGTTCTGTCACAGATAGAAGCTCTGGGCCTGCTGGGACTTGTAGTTCTGTAACAAATAGAAGTCCTGGGCCTGCTGGGGCTTGTAGTTCTGTAATAGATAAAAGCCCTGGACCTGCTGGGACTTGTAGTTCTGTAACAGATAGAAGTCCTGGGCCTGCTGGGGCTTGTAGTTCTGTAACAAATAGAAGCCCTGAGCCTGCTGGGACTTATAGTTCTGTAACAGATAGAAGTCCTGGGCCTGCTGGGACTTATAGTTCTGTAACAGATAGAAGCCCTGGGCCTGCTGGGACTTGTAGTTCTGTAACAGATAGAAGTCCTGGGCCTGCTGGGACTTGTAGTTCTGTAACAGATAGGAGCCCTGGGCCTGCTGGGACTTGTAGTTCTGTAACAGATAGAAGCCCTGGGCCTGCTGGGGCTTGTAGTTCTGTCACAGAAGCCCTGGGCCTGCTGGGGCTTGTAGTTCTGTAACAGATAGAAGCCCTGGACCTGCTGGGACTTGTAGTTCTGTAACAGATAGAAGCCCTGGACCTGCTGGGACTTGTAGTTCTGTAACAGATAGAAGCCCTGGACCTGCTGGGACTTGTAGTTCTGTCACAGATAGAAGCTCTGGGCCTGCTGGGGCTTGTAGCTCTGTAACAGATAGAAGCCCTGGACCTGCTGGGACTTGTAGTTCTGTAACAGATAGAAGCCCTGGGCCTGCTGGGACTTGTAGTTCTGTCACAGATAGAAGCTCTGGGCCTGCTGGGACTTGTAGTTCTGTAACAAATAGAAGTCCTGGGCCTGCTGGGGCTTGTAGTTCTGTAATAGATAAAAGCCCTGGACCTGCTGGGACTTGTAGTTCTGTAACAGATAGAAGTCCTGGGCCTGCTGGGGCTTGTAGTTCTGTAACAAATAGAAGCCCTGAGCCTGCTGGGACTTATAGTTCTGTAACAGATAGAAGTCCTGGGCCTGCTGGGACTTATAGTTCTGTAACAGATAGAAGCCCTGGGCCTGCTGGGACTTGTAGTTCTGTAACAGATAGAAGTCCTGGGCCTGCTGGGACTTGTAGTTCTGTAACAGATAGGAGCCCTGGGCCTGCTGGGACTTGTAGTTCTGTAACAGATAGAAGCCCTGGGCCTGCTGGGGCTTGTAGTTCTGTCACAGAAGCCCTGGGCCTGCTGGGGCTTGTAGTTCTGTCACAGATAGAAGCCCTGGGCCTGCTGGGACTTGTAGTTCTGTAACAGATAGAAGCCCTGGGCCTGCTGGGACTTGTAGTTCTGTCACAGATAGAAGCTCTGGGCCTGCTGGGGCTTGTAGTTCTGTAACAGATAGAAGCCCTGGGCCTGCTGGGACTTGTAGTTCTGTAGCAGATAGAAGCCCTGGGCCTGCTGGGGCTTGTAGTTCTGTCACAGATAGAAGCCCTGGGCCTGCTGGGACTTGTAGTTCTGTAACAGATAGAAGCCCTGGGCCTGCTGGGACTTATAGTTCTGTAACAGATAGAAGCCCTGGGCCTGCTGGGACTTGTAGTTCTGTCACAGATAGAAGCCCTGGGCCTGCTGGGGCTTGTAGTTCTGTAACAGATAGAAGCCCTGGGCCTGCTGGGACTTATAGTTCTGTAACAGATAGAAGCCCTGGGCCTGCTGGGACTTGTAGTTCTGTAGCAGATAGAAGCCCTGGGCCTGCTGGGGCTTGTAGTTCTGTAACAGATAGAAGCCCTGGGCCTGCTGGGACTTATAGTTCTGTAACAGATAGAAGCCCTGGGCCTGCTGGGACTTGTAGTTCTGTAGCAGATAGAAGCCCTGGGCCTGCTGGGGCTTGTAGTTCTGTAACAGATAGAAGCCCTGGGCCTGCTGGGACTTATAGTTCTGTAACAGATAGAAGCCCTGGGCCTGCTGGGACTTGTAGTTCTGTCACAGATAGAAGCCCTGGGCCTGCTGGGACTTGTAGTTCTGTAAGAGATAGAAGCCCTTGGCCTGCTGGGACTTGTAGTTCTGTAACAGATAGAAGCCCTGGGCCTGCTGGGACTTGTAGTTCTGTAACAGATAGAAGCCCTGGGCCTGCTGGGACTTGTAGTTCTGTCACAGATAGAAGCCCTGGGCCTGCTGGGACTTGTAGTTCTGTAACAGATAGAAGCCCTGGGCCTGCTGGGACTTGTAGTTCTGTAACAGATAGAAGCCCTGGGCCTGCTGGGACTTGTAGTTCTGTCACAGATAGAAGCCCTGGGCCTGCTGGGACTTATAGTTCTGTAACAGATAGAAGCCCTGGGCCTGCTGGGACTTGTAGTTCTGTCACAGATAGAAGCCCTGGGCCTGCTGGGACTTGTAGTTCTGTCACAGATAGAAGCCCTGGGCCTGCTGGGACTTATAGTTCTGTAACAGATAGAAGCCCTGGGTCTGCTGGGACTTGTGGTTCTGTAAGAGATAGAAGTGACTCACCGTAGCCGGGGGTACACGTAGCGGGCGTTGTTTCTCCTCCAGTCACGGAACCGCGCCTGCGGTGGTGTAGGCCCGGTGGTCCAGATCAATAGGGGAATGGCGGAACAGTGGGGGAGATTTGTCTTCGTGACGCCACCTGCGGGTGTTCTGGTAACTTTACCAGCGCTGTTCGGGTCTCCGGGGGATGTTATACAGCGAGATGGGACGCTCCCCACAGGATGAGCGGGAGTCCCCGGAGCCGGGAGCTGTGCAAGATGTTGTGAGGCAGCTGCGGGGTGCTGCGCGCTGAATCCAGGAGTAACGTACAACCATACAAAGTCTCTTTTAGGTATCTTTACTGGGTGGTAATCAGGTACACTCGGACCGGGATAGTGAAGTCGGCACTTCTGGAGGTTCACAGCAAGCAGTGTTAGGCTTCCTTTCTCTAGTTCTGGTGCTAAGGTCGGGTGGATGTGGAATCCAGCCAGACCGGGCAGTGTGTTCAATGGAACTTGCTTCACCTGGTTATCAGCACTGAGGGCACTGTAAAAGGGTCTGAGCAGGATCAGTACTCTTCCCTGGGCTCTCGTGGATGGGTGCATCAGGTGGAACAGGTGGCTAAACCTCCTGTTGATGGTGCTGGTTCTCTGTGGTGGCTGGGTGGCTCTCACAGCTTCGGTTCCAGTAACCGGTTATTAAGGAAAGAGTCGGAATAACTCTGTGTTCCTGAGAGGTGTTCTCCTTTCCTAATATCCCAATTGCAGGGATTTCCACTTGCTAGCAGGCTGGTTAGGCCTAGTGTGTTCCTCATAGGGTGGAGGTTTCACACAGGCTAGCAGCTCTTGTAGCGACTGCACACACTCTCGAGTTTCTCCCTCCAAGACTCTATAGGGGGAACTGGTTCAAAGTCACCAGTGGAGCTCCCCCTAGAGGCTCGGGGTGAAACCAGGTGTTCTAAGGTGTTGTGGTGTTTGTGGGTTTTGCTGTGCTGTTACTTACTCCATTTGTGCCCTAAGGATTTCTGTGGTGCCCAACAGGTGCCAGGGTGCCACATTCCCCCTTAGTTAACCTCAGTTCTCCCGGCTGAGCAAAAAGTTCTTTTTACAACTTAACACTAAGCATTTTATAAACATTTTATTACAGAGTCTTAAAGAAAACACAAAAATCACTGAAAAGGAGTGAAAAATATGAAAAAGGTGAAAAGCAGTCCGTACGGCACTAGTCCATCTGCCGCAGGCTGGAAAAGGTAAAGTTAGTGGTCACACAAGTCCTGTGACAATTGTTCAAAGTTTATGAAAAGGGAAAAGGTAAAGTCCAGGGATACGTGGTAAACTTTATACATTCCCTACGGGTGTCTCTGCTTGGGAGGCCGGTACTAACCTTCTATACCTTACCAGGCGCTTTTCGTCCCCAACTTAGTATACTTGGGACAGAGCCCAGTTCCTCCACCCTTCTGTACACTACTTTTTACAGGTTTTGAAAACGGTTACTATTTACAACACTTACAGGTTACATTTTCCACTACATTTTTAAACCCATTCTCCAAGTTTGTGTGGGGGTTGGCCTAATGTACTACGTGTGGATCTGCGTAGTGTGGGTGTTTCCAAAGCTGTTGGTGTAGTGTACAAAGTGGTTGGTAATTCTCTATGTCTGCTTTTTGGTAGACCATAGTAAGTGCGGAGTCTATCAACTGGACTAACCTCTGTAGGTAGTTGAATAGGAATGGCTTCTCTTACTGTGGGACTAGCAGGTTGACCGATTACAGGAATCTCAGGTTCCAATATAATAGGCTGCAATTCTTGTACTTGGACTTCTTCTTGTTGGACTTGTTGGATTGGATTTGGTTGCTGATCTTCAACAGGTTGGTAGAAATGCATAACTGGTATGAGGAATGCTTCACCTAATTGTGGCCAGTCAGCTGGTAAGTATCCAATGTCTGTAAGGACTAGATTTTCTTTGGTTTCTTCATCTGTAGTTACAGTAGGGTAACTGGTTGTTTGTGGGATTAACTGTGGCGGACATTTCTTCAAATGATCCCTTGAAACAGTCGCAATAGTATTCCCATTGTCTTTACTTATAACACAAGTTTTTGAGTTGTCATAGTGTGACGGCATAACGGTGTAGGGTATAGATTCCCAACTGTTATCCAATTTGTTGGTTTTTCGCTTTCTTTTTAGCACTACATCACCTATAGCTAGCGGTTCAGCTGAGGCGTGCTTGTTGAAGTCTCTTTCTTGTTTGGTTCTACTGATTTCTAGGTTTCTTTCAACACTCTCTTGTACTTTTCTGTACTTTTCTTGGCGTTGGCTGACCCAGTCTTCATCAGAAGAGTCGTCTGTGGGTCCGATGGTTCCCATCTGTAAATCAATAGGCAGTTTACCTGGTCTTGCTCTCATTAAGTAAGCAGGTGTGTAGTTTGTCGAACTGACAGGTACGTGGTTGTAGATGTCCACGAGATCTGGAAGTTTCTCTGGCCATTGATTCCTCTCTTCAACTGGTAAGGTCTTGAGCATGTCAATGACTATGTGGTTCATCTTCTCACATAAACCGTTCATCTGGGGATGATAAGGTGTTGTGCGGATCTTCTTACACCCATACAGCCCTAAGAATTCTTGGAACAGAGCTGATTCGAAGGCTGGCCCTTGGTCAGTTAAGACTTGGTCTGGATACCCATGGGGGCGACAGAAGTAACTCTGGAACGCTTTGGCTGCGACTTCTGCAGTTAAATCCTTAACTGGGACGACTACCAGGAATCTTGAATAGTGGTCAACAATGGTGAGAGCGTAGGTGTACCCGGTTCGACTTGCGGTAAGCTTCACATGGTCGAGAGCAACTATTTCAAGAGGTTTGGTGGTAACAATTGGCTGCAACGGAGCTTTCTGAGTTAGATGGTCTTTCCTTCGAAGGTGACATGGTCCACAGTTTTTACACCATTTGTCAATTGAGCCTCGCATACCGACCCAGTAGAACCGATCCTTCAGGAGTCTCTCCAGCTTCTTCCATCCAAAGTGTCCGGCATCGTCATGGTATGCTTCAAGGATCATTTGGACTTCAGTCTTGGGAACTACAATCTGCCAGATTAGTTCGTGGGTTCTTGGATTGAGGTATCTTCTGCATAGTTTACCTTGGTAGACGAACAACCTTCCTTTCTCCTTCCACAGGCGTTTATCAGTTGATGAGGCATCAGAGTCCATGTTGGCGTGTTCTTGAGTGATCAGATCCCTTACCAGGCTGACATCTGGGTCGTTGGCCTGAGCCTCCTTCCAGTCATGGTGAGGTAACGGGTTCACGGTCCTCTCTACACGTGTCTGGTTTGCCTGGTGACATGTTGCTGTACCCGAACGGTGGAAAGCAGGTAGTTCAATCTCTTCTAGGTCATCTATGTCTTCTCCCTCTTCAGGAAGATGATGCATTCGGGACAGGGCATCAGCATTGCCGTTCTTGTAACCTGCCCGGTACTTTACAGTGAAGTCGTAGTTAGCGAGTCTTGCTACCCAACGCTGTTCTAGGGCTCCCAGCTTTGCAGTCTCTAAATGTGTTAGAGGGTTGTTGTCTGTGAAAGCTGTGAACGGGGCTGATGCCAGGTAATGCTTGAAACGCTCTGTGATCGCCCAGACCAGGGCCAGGAACTCTAGCTTGAAGGAGCTGTAATTCTCCGGGTTCCTTTCTGTGGGACGGAGCTTTCTGCTGGCGTAGGCTATCACCTTCTCCTTGCCCTGCTGACGTTGAGATAGGACTGCTCCTAAACCTTCATTGCTTGCATCGGTGTACAATAAAAACGGTAGATTGTAGTCGGGGTAGGTCAGGATTTCTTCTCTAGTTAAAGCATCTTTCAGCGTTTGGAAGGATTTGTCCTGTTCTGGGCCCCAGTGGAACGGGGGTCCCCTGATCTTGCTGTTTTTGGATTGACCTACTAAGAGATCTTGCATGGGGGCGGCTATCTTGGTATAGCCCTTGATGAATTGTCGGTAGTACCCGACCAGTCCTAGAAATTGACGTACCTCTTTGTGGTTGGTTGGTGCTGGCCAGTCCTTGATGACGGTGACTTTATCCGGATCCGGTGCTACGCCTTCGGCGCTTACCACGTGTCCTAGGTATTGGACCTTGGGTTTCAGCAGGTGGCACTTGGACGGTTTCAGTTTCATCCCGTACTTGGACAGTGACTCGAACACTTCACTCAGGTGTTGGAGGTGATCTTCATAGGTCTGAGAGTAGACAATGACATCATCAAGGTATAACAAGACAGTCTCAAAGTTCTTGTGGCCCAAACAACACTCCATTAGTCTCTGAAATGTTCCTGGGCGTTACACAACCCGAATGGCATACTGTTGAATTCGCATAGTCCCATAGGAGTAGTGAAGGCTGTCTTCTCACGATCCTCCTCTGCAACGGCAACCTGCCAGTACCCACTAGTAAGATCTAATGTGGAGAAGTAGTTGGCAGATTTGAGTGCAGCTAGTGACTCTTCTATGCGGGGTAACGGGTATGCATCCTTGTGTGTGACTTTGTTGATTTGCCTATAGTCTACGCACATCCTCATACTACCATCTTTCTTTTTAACCAGGACTAGTGGTGCGGCCCAGGGACTACAGCTATCCCTAATGACTCCTGCATTCTTCATGTCCTGAAGCATCTCTTTGGCTTTTTGGTAGTGAGTGGGTGGTATAGGCCTGTACCTTTCTTTGATAGGTGCATGGTTGTTTGTGGGGATATGATGTTGTACCCCTTTAATCCTCCCAAAGTCAAGTGGGTGTTTGCTGAACACTTGCTCATACTCCCGAACCACCCGGTATACTCCATGTTTCTGGTGAGAGGGTGTATTGTCAGTTCCCACGCTGAGGTCTTGGCACCATTTCTCTAACTGATCTTTGGAGTGAGGGGGTTCATCAGTGACAGTTTGGTTTGAGGATTTTACATCAATCACAGCATCATCTTTTACTTGGTACAATTTTGCGACAGTTGCATATCTTGGCAGTCTGACTTCGTCATCACCATAATTTAATATGCGTACGGGGACTCTCTCCTTTCTTACGTCGACTAACCCTCTGGCTGTCAAGAGCGTAGGACTACTATCAGACATTACAGGTTCTACTACAGCTTGGTAGTCCTGCCCTCTGAGGCCTATGGCTGCTCGACACCAGATCATCATTTCACTTCTGGGTGGTACCACAATTGGAATGGGATCTGTGACTCTTACTCTGCCAATTTCACCATTAGACATTTTTACCTGTTGTTGATAAACCAGAGCTCGGATCTGCTTTTGGATAGCCCTCTTTTCTCTGGGTCTACCAGCTTCAACACTCTGTTGGAGTAAAAACAACACTTCATCGATGCATTTGATCATGACATTGGTACCCAGTATTACATATGGATCCTTGTTGTTAGGCTTATCCTGAACTACTAGAATACCCTGGTTCTTCAGCTGCACCCTCCCCACCTTTACTGTAGCTTCCCATTGTCCCTCTATTGTAACTAATATACCATTAGTGGCTTCAACATTCCAATTGGGGTTAGGGGGTTCTAGCTTAACATCGGGCCAGAACTGCTTGTAAAGGGTACTGGGGATGGTTGTCACCTGGGATCCAGTGTCTATCAATGCGGATGTAGCGATGCCATCGAAGACGATTGGTAGGTATGGGCAGTCTCCCACATACTTGTGTTCCCAGTTGGTCGGTGGGCCTGGATAGTCTACTCCTGGGGTTGGCCCTTCTTGCCCAGGGGTCGCTCGTTTAAAGGACGGGATTGCAGGTTGCGTCCTCCTAAATCATTCTGCTGACTGGTGCGGCGTCTGTCAGGACTGCGGCGGTCTGCAGGTTTTCCTCGCGGCGGCTGTGTCCTTCTCCTCATCCACGGAACGTCGTCGGGGCTGTCAGCTAGTAGAATCTTGCTCGATGGCCTTGCATCTGTCTTGGGTCTTCTCCCAGCTTGTAGCTTGGCCACGTCCTTCATCAGCTGCTCGACATTAGCACACAGTTGTTCAAACCGGTCAGGTGTTGTAGTCTGTGCACTTGACTGAACCTCGGGGTTTGGAGATGCTGCTGCCGGCACGGAAGGGGTGTCAGTATGCTGCTGCGGTGAAGCGGGATCAGGCACTGCAGCGAGCCGTTGTCCCCAAACTGTTAAGTCTCTCAAGGTATCAAACTCCGCGCCAGGATTTTGTATGGACCAGGGGCGGAACTACACTGGTGCAGCCGGTGCAGCTGCACCAGGGCCCCGACCGGTTAGGGGGCCCCTTCAAGCCTGGAGGGGGCCCCCAGCCGACCCCCACAAGCCGCCGTCACCAGGCGGGAGAGCGCGGCTCTCAGCGCGGCTCTCCCAGGCGACCCCCACAAGCCACCGTTACCAGGCGGGAGAGCGCGGCTCTCAGCGCGGCTCTCCCAGCCGACCCCCACAAGCCGCCGTCACCAGCCGGGAGAGCGCGGCTCTCCCAGCAGGACCGGGCAGGAGAGCGCGGCTCTCCCAGAAGCAGCGGTAAAGGTACCTTTACACGCCGCAACGGCAGGCTGGATACATCCCGCTACTTCACGTGCACGAGCACGCTCAAACGGTTACAAACGGTCAACGCATCACCTTTACACGCCGCCACAAGATGCGCTACGCCACGCTACATCTATAGCTAGCTACATTGCCGGGTGTCTCAAGTAGCCAGCTGTAGCTCATTTACACACCGCTATAACCAGCTACTATGGGCGTACCTGGTGCAGCAGGGCCAGCACATAGGCGTGCTACAATTGTGGTTTACGAGCCGTCCGTACGCTGATAGGACGAGGCAATAACATCCTGATTGGGCAGGCAACGCAGGAGGCTGATTAATACAGCACGCTCGAGCAATTGTGTAGTGTGACTCGTCAGCTCCTTTAAATATGCCTCCCTATGCAGCGACTACCAATCGTCATGCAGCAGCTTCCACCAATGATCGCACATGGGGCGCGGTAACACGGAGCCAGGGTCACGCCTTAGCTACATTGCAGCTACATCGCAGGCTGTCCCGAGTTCCCTTCCGTTGCCTCTTTACACGCCGATACAGCTCGCTACCATCGGCGTTGTAGCCATCAGTTTTCGAGCAGACCTAGGAAACAGATGTATCTGTTGCCGGCTGTAGCGTCACGTCTTCAGACGCCGCTACGACGGGCTACATTGGCGCTACAAGCTACATTTGTAGCCTGTAGCGGGATGTATCCAGCCTGCCGTCGCGGCGTGTAAATGTACCATAAGAGAGCTCTCTCCCAGCACCAGCACCCCCCCCCGGTCCACACCTGCACCAGGGCCCCCGGGGGTGACGGTCCGCCCCTGGTATGGACCACCAGCTTGCTTGCTTTCTATCCTCAGATAGTCTTAGGCCCACAATGAATTGTCCAATTAACGCTTTGTTTTCGTCCCTGAAGCCATCAGGATCAACTTGTTTTAACAGTCTTAGTGCTTCTTGCAAGCGCAGCGAATAATCTAGAACACTTTCTTGTGCTCCTTGCTTACAATGATAGAATGACAGTCTTAGTTCAGCTTCGGTATGGCGTTCAAAAACCCGGGTTAATTTAGCGAATATCTGCTCCACAGACTCCTGAGTTTCTACAGACCAGTTGCGGCTCTGCAGTTCAGCTGCGCCCGTTAACTGTCCCATAATAACTGAAGCTCTCTGCTTACCGGTCATAGCATACATGTCCAGCGCCTGGCATATCTTCCTCTGGAATGTCTCCAAGGTACTGGGTGTACCGCTGTATTTAGGTAACCAGGTCGCATTCGGAACGTAAGGCAGAGATATCGGCATAATCGGAGCGGGTTGTTGCGGCATACCGCCGGCCTGTTGCTGTCCATCAGGAAGCGCTGCGTTGTTGGGACCCGGGATACTCATCGTGGCTCCCCCTTAATTAAGCGCGGCCAGTCCTTCGGTTTCAAACGGAAGTCTTGGGCCCGCGGTGAGGAGTGAGGCACCTCGGGAGTTTCCGGTTCCTGCTGCGTCCGGGGGAAGTCGTCAGAGCGTGGGGGCGGGGCCTATCTTCGCGCCCTTCGCACAGTAACGCCCCTTCTTTTCCCGCCTTTCGCGCAACAATGGCGGTTCAAATTTACAGTTTGATATTTACAGTCATTAAATAGCACACAATACCCGTGATAACGGGCCTGCTCGTATCTTGTTCGTGATCGCCAAGTTCTGACTCACCGTAGCCGGGGGATACACGGAGCGGGCGTTGATTCTCCTCCAGTCACTGAACCGCGCCTGCGGTTGTGTAGGCCCGGTGGTCCAGATCAATAGGGAAAATGGCTGAACATTAGGGATAGTTTGTCTTCGTGGCGCCACCTGTGAGAGGTCCGGTAACTGTACCGGCGCTGTTTGGGTCTCCGGGGGATGTTATACCGCAAGATGGGACGCTCCCCACAGGACGAGCGGGAGACCCCGGAGCCAGGAGCTGCGTAAGATGTTGTGAGGCAGCTGCGGTAATGCTGCGGTTAGGCCCAGGAGTCAGACACAGACACGCCAAAGTCTTTTTAGTACCTTTACTGGTGGATATCAGGTACGCCAGACCGGGTTAGTGAAGTTAGCACTCCTGGAGGTTCACAGCAAGCAGTTAGTGTAGGCTTCCTTTCTCTTCTTTTCTAAGGCTAAGGTCAGGTGGATGTGGAATCCAGCCGGACCGGGCAGTGTGTTCAATGGAACGGATTTCACCTGGGTAGCTGCACTGAGTGCACTGTAAAAGGGTGATGATAATTCTATCTTCTTCCCTGGGCTCTCGCTGGTAGGTGCAACAGGTGAACAGGGGGATAGACTCCCTGTGTAGGATGCTGGTTCTCTGTGGTGGCTGTAAAGTTCCCACAGCTTCGGTTCCAGTAACCGGTAGATAAGGGAGAGAGTTATGTTCACTCTGGTGTCCCTGAGAGGTGCTTCTCCTTTTCCTCTTACCCCAATTACAAGGGTTTCCTCACTGGCTGGATGGCTGGTTGGGCCTAGTGTGTGTCTCATAAGGTGGAGATCACACACAACCTGCAGCTCTCCCAGCGTCTGCACACTCTGGTATTTCTCCCTCCAAGACCCTATTTATAGGGGAAACTGGCTCAAAGTGACCAGTGGAGCTCTCCCTAGAGGCTTGGGGTGAAACCAGGTGTCCTAAGGTGTTGTGGTGTTTAGTGAGTATTGCTTTGCTGTTAAGTCCATTCATGCCCCAAGGAGTTCTGTGGTGCCCAACAAGGTGCCAGGGTGCCACACAGGGTCCTCTCTACTCACCTACTGTATCCTCACCCATCCCTTGTAGACTGTGAGCCCTCGCAGGCAGAGTCCTCTCCTCCCCTGCTGTATCCTCACCCATCCCTTGTAGACTGTGAGCCCTCGTGGGCAGGGTCCTCTCTCCTCACCTACTGTATCCTCACCCATCCCTTGTAGACTGCGAGCCCTCATGGGCAGGGTCCTCTCTCCTCCCCTGCTGTATCCTCACCCATCCCTTGTAGACTGTGAGCCCTCGTGGGCAGGGTCCTCTCTCCTCACCTATTGTATCCTCCCCCATCCCTTGTAGACTGTGAACCCTCATGGGCAGGGTCCTCTCTCCTCACCTACTGTATCCTCACCCATCCCTTGCAGACTGTGAGCCCTCGCAGGCAGGGTCCTCTCCTCCCCTGCTGTATCCACACCCATCCCTTGTAGACTGCAAGCCCTCATGGGCACGGTCCTTTCTCCTCATCTACTGTATCCTCACACATCCCTTGTAGACAGTGAACCCTTGTGGGCAGGGTCCTCTCTCCTCACCTACAATATCCTCACTCATCCCTTATAGACTGTGAGCCCTCGCAGGCAGGGTCCTCTCTCCTCACCTACTGTATCCTCACCCATCCCTTGTAGACAGTGAACCCTTGTGGGCAGAATCCTCTCTCCTCTATTGTATCCTCACCCGACCCTTGTAAACTGTGATCCCTCATGGGCAGGGTCCTCTCTCCTCACCTAGTGTATCCTCACCAATTCCTTGTAGACTGCGAGCCCTCGGGGGCAGGATCCTCTCTCCTCACCTACTGTATCCACACCCATCCCTTGTAGACTGTGAGCCCTCGTGGGCAGGGTCCGCTCTCCTCACCTACAATATCCTCACTCATCCCTTTTAGACTGTGAGCCCTCGTGGGCAGAGTCCTCTCTACTCCTCTACTGTATCCTCACGCATCCCTTGTAGACTGTGAGCCCTCGTGGGCAGGGTCCTCTCTCCTCCTCTACTGTATCCTCACCCATCCCTTGTAGACTGTGAGCCCTCGTGGGCAGGGTCCTCTCTCTTCTCACCTACTGTATCCTCACCCAACCCTTGTAGACTGTGAGCCCTCGTGGACAGGATCCCATCTTCTCACCTACTGTATCCTCATCCAACCCTTGTAGACCGTGAGCCCTCGTGGGCAGGGTCCTCTCTCTTCACATACTGTATCCTCACCCATCCCTTGTAGACTGTGAACCCTTGTGGGCAGGGTCCTCTCTCCTCACCTACTGTATTCTCACCCATCCTTTGTAGACTGTGAGCCTTTATGAGCAGGGTCCTCTCTCCTCTACTACTGTATCCTCACCCATCCCTTGTAGACTGTGAGCCCTTGCAGGCAGGGTCTTCTCTCCTCACATACTGTATCCTCACCCATCCCTTGTAGACTGTGAACCCTTGTGGGCAGGGTCCTCTCTACTCACCTACTGTATTCTCACCCATCCTTTGTAGACTGTGATCCCTTATGAGCAGGGTCCTCTCTCCTGATCTACTGTATCCTCACCCATCACTTGTAGACTGTGAGCCCTCGTGGGCAGGGTCCTCTCTCCCCTCATCTAATATATCCTCACCCATCCCTTGCAGACTGTGAGACCTCATGGGCAGGGTCCTCTCTCCTCACCTACTGTATCCTCACCCATCCCTTTTAGACTGTGAGCCCTCTTGGGCAGGGTCCTCTCTCCTCACCTATTGTATCCTCCCCCATCCCATGTAGACTGTGATACCTCATGGGCAGGGTCCTCTCTCCTCACCTACTGTATCCTCACCCATCCCTTGTAGAGTGTGAGCCCTCGTGGGCAGGGCCCTCTCTCCTCACCTACTGTATCCTCACCCATCCTTTGTAGTCTGTGAGCCCTTATGAGCAGGGTCCTCTCTCCTCACCTACTGTATCCTTATCCATCCCTTGTAGACTGTGAGCCCTCGTGGGCAGGGTCCTCTCCCCTCACCTACTGTATCCTCACCCATCCCTTGCAGACTGTGAGCCCTCGTGGGCAGGGTCCTCTCTCCTCACCTACCGTATCCTCACCCTTCCCTTGTAGACTGTGAGCCCTCGTGGGCAGGGTCCTCCCTCCTACTGTACCTGTGTTTGCTTTGTATTTTTCATGAATATTGTTCTTGACTATGTATGTCCCTTTTCACAAGTAAAGTGCCATGGAATAAATGGTGCTATATCAATATTTATAAATAATAATGTGTGGACAATATGCTTGAGGTAAATATAGCAGGGTTACATATTTCTAAGTTAAAGGGGTTGCTCGGGACTGTACATGATGGAATATCCTTAGGATAGGTCATCAATGTCTGATTAGGGGTACCCCACTCATCAGCGGTTCCTCATGTCGGTAGCTGTCAGAACTGCTTAGTTGCGGAGTTCCACAGCTCCATTGGAGGAATAGTGGCCGCGGCCAGGTACTGCACATTTTCCTTCTTCCACAATTTTGGTTCTCAATCTTCAGACTGTTCTCTTCTCCGCTTTCTGTTCCCCATGCTTGGTGCAGCACACACACAATGCAAAGATTGAGGCAACTTCTCCACTTTTTAGCTGGTTTCAGGTGTGATTTTTATATTGCCCACACAGGTGAGTGTGAACGAGCATCACATGCTAGAAACAAAGTTCTTTACCTACAACTTTAGAAAGCTGCCAACAATTGTGTCCGGCCCATTTTGGGAGTTTTGTGTGAAATTATGTCCAATTTGCCTTTTTTTCTCTGTTCTTTTGTGTTCGTCCAATAAACGAAGGAAAGAAACGTGAATAATAAAACGTGTAAGTTCAAACGTTTTCTGCAATAAATACTTCATTTTCTGGAACAATTTCAAGGGTGTCAATACTTTCCACCTTCACTGTATCATGTACCTCAAATAAACTTTGCTAAATTTACCCTTACACATATTCCTGTATATATGATGATTACCTAAATCTTTACATCATATACAATTATCTCAGCCATATTTACCTCACACATAATTCCTACATCTATAAAGACCATTTAGATCTTTACGTCATATACACTCACCTCAGATTCGCACATCTATAATGGCCACCTAACATCATATACACTTACCTCAGACTCACACATCTATAATGGCCACCTAACATCATATACACTTACCTCAGACTCGCACATCTATAATGGCCACCTAACATCATATACACTTACCTCAGACTCGCACATCTATAATGGCCACCTAACATCATATACACTTACCTCAGCTATACAGATCTCACGTTCCCATTATATATCATAATAACCACCTAAATCTTTACTTCAGCTGTTATTTATGTCACATATTCCATATATACAGTGTAATATGCAATTATCTTAGTCAGGGGCATAAGTACAACAGGTGCAGGGGTTGCGATAGCACCCGGGCCCTGCAGCCTGGGGGGCCCCAAAAGTCCCTCTGGTCTATAGAAAAAGACTATTACCATTAAAGATTTCCAATAATTGGGGGCCCGGTTGGAGGTTTTGCATTGGGGCCCATGAGCTTCAAGTTTCACCAATGATCTTAGCTGTATGTACTTTACACATATCCCTTCATATATAATGGCCACCTAAATGCTGACATCATATACACTTACGTCAGACCCGCACATCTATAATGGCCACCTAACATCATATACACTTACCTCAGACCCGCACATCTATAATGGCCACCTAACATCATATACACTTACCTCAGACTCACACATCTATAATGGCCACCTAACATCATATACACTTACCTCAGACTCGCACATCTATAATGGCCACCTAAATGTTGACATCATGCACATTTACCTCAGCTAAATTTACCTCAGACTCACACATCTATAATGCCACCTAACATCATATACACTTACCTCAGACTCACACATCTATAATGGCCACCTAACATCATATACACTTACCTCAGACTCGCACATCTATAATGGCCACCTAAATGTTGACATCATGTACTCTTACCTCAAAAAAATTTACCTCAGACTTACACATATATAATGGCCCCTTAAATGCTGACATCACATACACTTACCTCAGCTAAAATTTATCTCAGATTTACACATATATAATGGCCCCTTAACATCATATACACTTACCTCAGACTCACACATCTATAATGGCCACCTAAATGTTGACATCATGTACACTTACCTCAGCTAATTTTACCTCAGACTTACACATATATAATGGCCACCTAAATGTTGACATCATGTACACTTACCTCAGCTAATTTTACCTCAGACTTACACATATATAATGGCCACCTAAATGTTGACATCATGTACACTTACCTCAGCTAATTTTACCTCAGACATACACATCTATAATGGAAACCTAAATGTTAACTTCATATACACTTACCTCAAATAAATTTACCTCAGACTTACACATATATAATGGCCCCTTAAATGTTGACATCACATACACTTACCTCAGACTCAGACATATATAATGGCCCCCTTTATTTTTTACATCATATACACTGTGACTTACCTCAGCATCACACGTATTCCTACATGTATAAAACTACAAGCTTATATCCAGTACACTTACCTCAGCTAAATGTACCCTTACCCTCCTATATAACGCTTGCCTAAATCTCCGCATACCTTTACATTAGCTGCATTTACATGACACATTGCCCTATATTACGACCTCACAAATCTTTACCTCACATTTACCTCCACACAGAGATGTACCTAGGCGTGATGGCGCCCGGGGCAAACTTCTATTTTGGCGCCTCCCAAGGTAGGTCAGGACGGGGGTGGGGGGGGGGAGATGTTAATGGCTGTCAGCTTTCCTCACTCCTGCTGCCCCCCCTCCTCCTCCACCCCCAACTCCTCGGTCACTCACCCCATCCCGTCCAGGCCGTCTCTCCTCCGCCGCCAGTTTCCGGGGTCTCCTGCAGTCACCCCGCACCGGACCCGCTGCCGCCAAGTCTCCCAGTGGCCCCCGCGGCCCCAGACTGGCGCGGAAGTGGAAGTGACGTCGGGCGCTTCCTTTCAGGGAAGCGCCGCTAAACTGTGTAATGTGTAATGCTAAACTGTGTAATGTAAACCCCTGTAATGTGTGTGCGGCCGCCGGGTGTAGCAGGAGGAGGGGAGGGGGAGGGGGTGCCGCCGGCGCCCTCCGCTGAGTAGCGCCCGGGGCAAAAGGTTCGGCTGCACCCCCCTGGATACGCCCCTGCCTATGGCTGCTCTGGCCTCCGCCTCGATCTCCTGCATCAGGTCGTGAAGTTTCAAGCTGGTCATCTTCTTAGAAGAACCACACCCGTCCAAACCGGTAACTGTCCTGTTTAGAGCTGGTGGTGGAAGACTCTGACACTCCCACTTCCTTTGGGGCTTTTGTAGTCCAATTGTGGAAAAAAGTCTTTGGTCCACCCCATGGTTATTTTTCGAGCAATCAGGGCGGACAATGATTTTTGGCGCCTTTGCCTTGGCCCTCCCATGAAGAGGGGCGGAAACTCACCCCTGGGCTTGCACGTGGCGATCCTTATGGCGGGGAGGCCATCTTGGGCGCCATCTTGGCCCAACGGTGAAAAGGCGGGAAAGTTCTTTTTGGGACGAACAAAGTCCTTTTTGATGAAATAAAGTCTTTTAAAGCACATTATACCCGTTAGGGAACGGGCCTGCTCGTATCCTGTTCGTGAACGCCAAATTTCTGACTCACCGTGGCTGGGACTCCGGAGGGACAGGCGTTTTCTTCCTCCTCCTTGTCACGGATGGACCGCGCCTGCTGGTAGTGGGGCCCGGTGGTACAGATCAATAAACAAGACGTCGTTGGTTGAACAGTTTAGGGGTTAAATTATTCGTGACGCCACCTATGAGAGTTCCGGTAACTATACCGGCGCTACGGGGCCTCCGGGGGATGGGATGCAGCAAGATGGAACGCTCCCCACAGGCTGAGCGATGATCCCCGGAGCCAGGAGCTGCGCAAGATGTTCTGAGGCAGCTGCGGTTCCTTACTGTGCGGAGATGGACAGTTCTTAAGAAAGCACGGGACACTGTAAGTCTCTGTAACGGGTATTTTACTGTAACCAGCAGATGGTACATGGCATACAGTTAACGGGTAACGGATCGGGTGGACTCAGCAGTGACCAGTGTTCCTCAGAGCTCCGCGGTGTTCCTCTATTCTAACTACTTGTGTTGCCGTTGTCGCCCAGGGATGCCAGATCGGGTACAAGGAGGCTGCTTCTATGCCCTACCCGGGGTATACGTTCCGGGTGTTTTGGGGAGCCTTGGGTCCTTTTGGTGGGTACACCGCTGGCTAGACGACTCTTTGTGGCAGTGGTGGGGTGCTCCTGTAAAGCGGTCCCTTCCACTCCTGGTTCGCATAGAAGTGCTGAACTACTCCTAGCTTCGGTACCAGTAAACCGGCTGTATTCAGGCACGGGGATGTTTTGACCCGTATATAGTTGCCCAGGGTCCGGTTTCAGGGTGCCAGGCATTGACACCAACCGGGAAGTGGCCAGGGTGTACTAGGTGTATGGAGCGGAGCCGAGTGTGTACGAGGTGTACGGAGCGGAGCCGAGTGTGTACTAGGTGTACGGAGCGGAGCCGAGTGTGTACGAGGTGTACGGAGCGGAGCTGAGTATGTACAAGGTGTACGGAGCAGAGCCGAGTGTGTACGAGGTGTACGGAGCGGAGCCGAGTGTGTACGAAGTGTACGGAGCAGAGCCGAGTGTGTACAGCGCGGAGCCGAGTGTGTAGGAGGTGTACGGAGCGGAGCCGAGTGTGTACGAGGTGTACGGAGCGGAGCCGAGTGTGTACGAGGTGTACGGAGCAGAGCCGAGTGTGTACGAGGTGTACGGAGCAGAGCCGAGTGTGTACGAGGTGTATGGAGCAGAGCTGAGTGTGTACGAGGTGTACGGAGTGGAACCGAGTGCTTACAAAGTGTACAGATTGGAACTGCATGTGTACGAGGTGTACGGAGCGGAGCTGTATCTGTATGAGGTGTATGGAGCAGGTCCGCGTGCATACGAGGTATGTGTACCAGTGGTTTCTGCTCCCGCCGGCATTATTCTTCTCCAGAGTCTCTTCTGCCGCTGTCTGCATTCTGCAGCTCAGCATGGAGGGGCACGATGTTGTCATCACTGAGCGCCATTGTGCTGATATGTGCAGAGCAAATGTTGAGGAGACCGGAGCAGCGAGAAGAGAGGTGAGGAGAAAGAGAGATCCGGATGGCCAGACACTCCGCTTGGCTGCGGTGCCACCTATATGGCAGTGCGGCTCCGTTGAGCTGCTTGCATTATTTGCGCGCTTCAGGATGCTTGTGTATATACCAAGCATCCTCAGACGCACAAAAATGCAACATGTTGTGTTTGCAGGAGACTTTTAAAAAGCGCAAGGAACCGCAAACACATTTTAGCCCGCTCCTTGCAACGTGTAATATACTCACTGTCAGAAACAGCTCTTGCTGGTTTCAGCAATCACTGTTCCTGTAAGGCTGCCTTCACATAGGCGTTTCTTGAAAAATGCAGCAGTTGCAATAAAAAACCCGCTTCTGCCGCATTTTCTGCCTAGCGGCCGCACATGCTACTCGTTTGCGGCGAGCCCCATGCATTGTCTATGGGGCTTACGGTAAGTGTTCGGCAACTGCGTTTCTGGCTGCAAAAAAACGCCGCTGACTACGTTTTTTTTCGCGGGCGCAGCTGCCGAAACCGCACTTGCCGCACCTCCCGCACACTTACCTAAGCCCCATAGACAATGCATGGGATTTGCAGGAAGCGGAAAGAAAGTGTGGCCGCCAGGCGGAAAATGCAGCAGATGCGGGTTTTTTTACCGCATCTGCCGCATTTTTCAAAAAACACCTATGTGAAAAGGCCCTAAGTGTAAAAATCGCATATGGATGATTGGTCACATGACGTCTACTCAGACCACGGGGGGGGGGGGGGGGGGCGCCAAACTGAACCCTTGCCCTGGGTGCCAGAAAACCTAGATACACCCCTGCCCACAGTGGCAGCCGCTGATCTCAGATAGCCCGTCATGTAGTGAGATCTGCAGCTGCTCTATTTCCTGTATCTCCGCACACACAGGAAATAGAGCAGCAACAGCTCACGCTACATTACAGGCTGAGAGTGTGAGAGATCAGCGGCCGGTGGTGGGGGCAGTGCCCAGGGGGCACCGAGGGTGAGGTGTGGGGGCAGCACTCATGGGGCCCTGTCAGGGTCAAATTACACCAGGGGGGGAGACAGCGTGCAGGGGGGGAAGGGGATACAGGCACAAAGGAAACACAGCGGACAGGCGCAGGGGGAAGATAGCTTGCAGGTGAAGAAAGGTGCAGTGGAGAGACACAGTGCGCAGGGGGAGATAGATGCGCCGGGGGGACACAGCGCACAGGAAGGGGACAGGCACAGGTAAGAGACAGGCTCAAGGGAGAGACAGCGCACAGGGGAGAGAGACTGCACAAGGGGAGAGATGCATAGAGAGGGGAGAGACAGTGCACAGGATGGGAAAGACAGCATGGTAGGGATTAAATATGAGAGATACATATATATATATATATAATATATTATTGTACTCCGGAACTTATATATACATGTCGGGCCCACTGGGACAGGGGTACTCGGTACCGGACCGGGTGTTACTGGGGAAGTCACGGGTGGCTTGGTCTGGGCCGTGTCCTGAGCTCGGCAATAAAAGGGAATATTTACAAGGGAATGTCAGTCGTGACGCCACCCACTATGTGCTGCCAGTGATGGGGCCGCCGCTGCTGCAGAACCTCCGGGGGTGATGGAATGGCAGCGGAGATGGTGTAGTTCCAGTGGGAAGAACTGTGTCCACCGGGGCAGTAAGGGTTAAAGTCAATTGTGTATTGTCCAGCACACTTACTTTGCAGACGCTGCAGGGATCTCTCCTCAAGCTGGTGCTGACAGGCTTGCACCCTGTGGCTCTGCAGGTGGAGGCTTTCTGTAGTCTTGTTTGGAGAGAATCACTTTCATGCAGAAACACAAGGTAAGCAGTTCCAGGGTTTTCCGTGTCTTTACTCTCAGTTCTTTCCAGGCAAGTTACAAGTCATTCACAGTTCAGTACAAGTACACGGGCAATCTCTCCCTCTCTGGGTTCCCTTTACTCTGCAGCCAGGCCTCTCTCTCTGTAACCTCTCACACAGTCTGTAGTGTCCTTTCCGGGCTGTTTACGGTCCCCGTTTGTACGGGTTGTGTGTGAAACGCCGGACAGTATGGCAGTGACTCTGACCCCTGGTGGGCCCTCCTGGTTGTCACTGAGCTGCCTGTCCTTTGGGTTAGGGACCCTAACGTGAAGCTGTGGTCCCCCGTTGTGTTGTTTGGGGATTCCGGGTAAACTGCGGTCCCCTCTAGAGCCGACACTCTACTCAGCCCAGCCTCCAGCAGTCCTCAGGTGTGAGGCTCTACCAGGCTCTTTCCTCTCTGCTCCTCTCGGTATACTAGGAGGGCTTCTCCGCCTGCAGTCAGTGGCTTTAGCTGCTGTCTAGGGCCCGGGTATCACCGTCCCTCTCTGTTCCTGCACACTCCTGGGGATCTGGCTCCAGATAGGCTTTCTCTCTCCTCTGGCTCACACTGGCTCAGTACAGATTCTGCGCTCCTTACACCTTCACTCTTCCAGGACGTGTGTCTTTCTGTCTTTTCTGTTGGTCTTTACAGCTCAGCTCACTGCGGCCTACTGACTTCCTTCCTCCTCCCCCTTCCTATATACTCTCAAGTCACCTGACTCCGTGTGTGCCCAACCAACTCCTCCAAATCCACCACCCCTCAATCTCATAGAGTTTCTAATCTCAGGGCTGGATGTAAACCTCTTCTACACGAGGGTTGTGTGGGCTGTGAGGGTGTTGTTGTGCAACAAGTGTCCTACCTGCCTGGCTGCAGTTCCCTTTGTGGCCTCCTGATCGCAGGGGCGCCACATACACACCTACATGCAGCAATATGTACTAAAGGGGGCCCACTGAGACTTTTTCACCCACAGAAACCTGGAGCCGGCCCTGGTCCCATCAGTGCCTGTCTTCAGCCTGTATCAGCCGGCCTGTCTGTTTATGCTGTCCCATCTGCTTGTGCCAGCCTGTCAAATACACCATATCAATACCTGCATTTCTGACCTCAGTACAGCTACCAACAGCACAAGGCTAACCAAACCATGAGTGGCCCGAGTGACCAGCAGGCAGTCACTTAGTTCTGCCCGTCCAGGATAAGCCCAGCCTGTAGTGCAGTGGGTCCACTAGTGTGACAGATATAATGTAGTGATCATGTAGTTGTGGAAAATCCAGCAAAAATTCAATCTTAACAGATGATTTGAATAAAAGGAAAATTTATTAAGAATAAAGTTACAATTGTAAGCTAAAACATAAAACTCACATACAAGATCCCTCTGAATATGAGAGAGGGATCTGCCCTGTTAAATACAAATTCTGTCTCACAGACGCCCTCAGACCAAAGAAGAACATCAGTAATAATCAATTTATAAGCAAAACAAGAACAATTATTCGTTTTTAAGGATAATTCTGTTGTAAAGGCTTTGGAGGCGTCTGGATTCTGTGAGAAGATCTTATAGATCAGAATCTTACAGAACAATAACAATATCTGCAGCTGAGCATTGATTTATTACATGAAACAAAAACATGATTATTATTGTACTGTCCCCTTAAATGTTCATCCTTCAAAAGACCTAATTCAAAATGACAAGAGACTCCGGAACAAAACAGTTCGGCCTCGTGCACACGCTGAGTATTTAATGAGTTTTTTACCTCAGGATTTGTAACCAAAACCAGGAGTGGATGATTAAATACCGGAGTGGTGATGTGTTTCTATGATGGTGGGTTTACACGTCGCAATATCGGCTTCCAACTCCGACCCAACTCCGACCAAAAGTCACGTGGTTCGGGAGTTGGAGCCGATATCGTTCCTGCGTTGTACGGTGTGAACGTCCGATACGATGCAGGAATGATGGCAAAACGATATCGGGGGTCGAGTGAGCGTGCTATTCAACCGCCCGATATCGGATGCCTGTTGGAGCCGTATCGTTCCGTGTGACAGCACAACTCTGATGTGTACGGCCACGTCACCCATTCACTCCCATGTTAAATGGTCGTTCCTGGGTCGGAGGGCGTACACATCATAGGGACGTTGTATCCCGATATCGGGCTGTCTAAACCGGCGATGCGATGCAGGGAAAAGCGCGCTCCCGCGACGTTGGCTCCTATATCGGCCCGATATCTCGACGTGTAAACCCACCATTAGACGTTTCCTCTAATTGCTGCACTCCTGGTTTTGTCTACAAATCCTGAGGTAAAAAACTCATCAAATACTCAGCGTGTGCACATGGCCTTAGGCTGCGTTCACACATCACGTATTTTGCGCGTTTTTTTACGCGCGTATTTGCTCCAAAAACGCATGTGCGTCTGCGTTTTACAGCAAAGTGAATGGACATTCACTTTGTGCCTTGCAGACATCGCGTAATTAAACGTAGCGTTTTTGGAGCAAAAAACGCGCGCGTAAAAAGAATGAACATGTCAATTCTTTGCGTTTTTTTTACGCGCGCGTTTCCATAGGCCCCATTATAAAAACGCGCGTCTAAATGCGCGATTGAAGTAGAAGCGAGTTGTTCTCTTGCGTATTCTTATCGCGTTTTTAAACGCGCGTTTTTCCCTTGAAAAGACGCGCGTAAAAAAACGCGATAAAATACGCGAATGTGTGAACGCAGCCTTAGAGATCAGTTGTGGCCACACCCACTGCTGCCTGCGTCTTATTGGCTGAATGTTCACTAATCAGATTTAATGTCTGTGATGTTACTGGGTAGATTTCTTCCATGATAATGGGATCCTCCCAGCTGCTCTTTCTGATATCTTTATAGAACCTACATATACATATAACACAGGATGAAGGGGCTCGGTGAAGGCGGCAGTGAAGGTGTGCAAGTGTCTGATGGGGTCACACAGCTCATAAAAGCACAGCTGCCCGGCCTCATAATCCAGGCAGATCCTGACTCTATTACTGGGGATCTGCTGAGGTAACGGGATAAATTTTCCATCATGCATCGCTGAACAAATAACATTATACTCTCCATCTAAACACCAGGACTTGTTATTATATCCAATCTGTGACTGACTCCCCGTCCTGTCTATACTGGGATAACAGATCCCCACCCTCCACAATCCTGACCCACCGATCTCCACATCCCAGTAATGTCGTCCTGAGGTAAATCCACTCCTGCTCATCACCTGAACAGACTGGAATCTCTCTGTTGTTTCTGGACGATTCTGTCTTATTGTCCGGGTCACAGTTTTCAGGTCGTCTGATATAAGGAGATAATTAGCAGCCGTGTTTACATCCAGTAATATGTCTGCAGGATCCTGTACATAGAAGATCACATTTATATCTCTTATCATAGCAGATAATGTGCGTGATATGTGTGAGATCAGATCCACACCCCGATCACCTCCATCATGTCCTCTTGTGTCCTCATCACCTCCATCATGTCCTCTTGTGTCCTCATCACCTCGCTCCTTCTCAGGATCACACAAGTCACCGGTGTCTGGATCCTGTAAGACAGTCAGTGGATCAGTCATGTTACACAGCTCCTCAATGTGCCTCATCCTCCTGCACAGCTCGTCCTTCTTTATCTCCAGCTTCTGGATCACATCAGACAGTGACAGTGACATCTTCTCTTCCCGTCTGGAAATCTCACTCAGGACCTTCTTCTCCAGGTCGTCCACCCGTCTCCTGATGTCTGTACACAGGGCAGTGACTCTCTCGGCTTCTCCAGATGCCTTTTCTTTAGATTTTCTCTTGTGTACCTCCAGACTCCGGACTCTTTTCTCAGTTTTCTTCCTCTCTGTGATCAGTTTCTGGAGAACATTTCTCAGTTTCTTCTTCTTCTCCTCAGAGGCCTCATCCAGCGTCTCCACCCGGTGTTCCCAATGTTCTCCGGCCAAACTGCAGAACGCACAGATACAGACAGCATCCTCAGTGCAGTAATATTCCAGGATCTTCTTATGGACAGAACATTTCCGGGTCTCCAGAGAAGTGCTGGGATCAGTCAGGACGTGTTCTGCTCCTTTACTGTGAACTTTCAGGTGTTTATCACACAGAGAAGCCTCACAGTGTATACAGGATCTAACAGCAGGTACAGGAGTGTCCACACAGTAAGTGCAGTAGATCCCAGTGATCTCCTCCTGATGTGGCTGAGTAGACCGGATATTCTCCACTACTTTACACAGAGTTATGTTGCTCTTCAGTGTCGGCCGCTCCTGAAATTGTTCTCTACATTCAGGACAGGAATAATCTCCAGACCGGTCCTGTGTATTCAGCATCTGATCCATACAGCCCCGGCAGAAGTTGTGTCCACATCTCAGGGTTACCGGATCTGTATACAGGCTCAGACACACGGCACAGTCCAGCTCCTTTCTTAGGCCAGCAGACGCCATCGCTGAAAGCAGAAGGAAGAAATGACAGTAAATATCTGTATATCTAAGAAAAGAATGGGTGTGACTAACATTTATCAAGAACAGGTGAGGCCACATTCATTCCTGTGCAATGAGTTTGAGGGATTGTTCACTACTGGACAGAATTTGTAATGGCCTCAGGGTGTTGCATAAATTAGAAAATACATCAAATGAATTTGATTGCTCGAATGTAACCATTTAATATTGTAGTCAATCACAAGGGCCCCTATGTCAAATCTGTTGCCTCCCTTACAACAATATTAAGGCTACATAGAAGACCGCCAAACGTATAATACACTACAGCACAAAGACCAATATAAACTCCATCTTTATTACTCCCACATACCACTCAACGATCCTCTGCAACGTCCGTTCTTGCTGATACCCAAAACTTATTGAGTTTTGGCTCTCACAGTGAATGGGTGATGTCATGGTCTGGGTTACCTGAGGTTGGATAGAACAACATTGCTCTCTGACCAGAAGTGAACTTTCCTGTTTCACACCTCAAAGAGGGACCCGTAACTCACTAGTTTCGGGCCCCGCTGTGAAGCGCGAAAGTTCACGTCAGATCAGAGAGCCGCGTCGCTTGAGATGAACTCAGGTGACCTTGAGTGTGACGTCACCCTGTTCACTGAGAGAGCTGAAGCTCATTCAGTTTCAGGTTTCGGCAGGAACATACAGAAGTTGCAGAGGATCGTGGAAGGGTATGTGGGGTAATAAAGATGGAGTTTAAATATGTGTTTGTGTTTTTTGTTCTAATAAAAATATTTTTCTCTGTGTGTTGTGTATCATTCAACAATTACTTAGCGGATCCTACATTATGAAACTCGGGCTTAGTGCCAGCTGGCAAAATACCGCTGGCATTAACCTCTTTATTACCCAGTTTTACCACATCTGTTTTTTTACACTTACTAAAGAAATAATAAAAAAATATATATTTTTGATTACCTGCCAGGTTAAACTAGGCAGGTGGAGGTGGCTGGAAGCCCGTACCTGCCTTCTGTGCCTGGGCTGGTAACCAAAAATACAGCGGAGCCCCACGTCACATTATGACATCTTGAAACCCTTTTTTTCCTGCCTATTATAGCTTTTATTTTTTTTTTAAACAATATGTTTATTGAAAATTTTTATGAGTATTACAGCAAACAACATTTGCTTTAAAACCAGAAGGCGTAAAACATTCTTAAATTGAACAAGGTTCACCAAAGAATAAAAATAAGAAACATATATTATAATAAATGTCTGCATACCATCCTCATGGAACAAATACAATGAGCAACCCACTATTTATAATAATTAAAAGCATTTAACCCTCCGACCTACACACCCAACAACCCGGAGACTGAAAGGCTTGAGGGAATGTAAACAGCGGGGGAAGGCGGGAAAACCCCTGGGGGAAGAAAGTAAGTTGAAACACCGGAGAAGGGATAGGAGGGACGGAACTAGATCAAACCCCCCCCTCTCTTGGTAATTAGACTCTACCTGCAACCATTTGTGATTACTACCCATATTCCACCAGTCCCGAAGTCCCGTCAAGATCCGCTGCTCTATAGTAGGCCATGAGGTTGGGCATACCCATGCCACCCATATCCTATGGGTAATGCAAGAGTCTACTGGGCACCCTCGGTCTTCTATTAGCCCAAATAAACTTTATTAGCTAGTCTTTGAAGGGTACCAATAATTTTAGAGGGAATTTTAATCGGAATACAGCTAAAGTAATATAAAATTTTGGGAAGGACCTTCATTTTAAAAATATTTATTCTGGCTATCCACGATGCTATAATATTTTGCAATCCATCCAGTTACCTCTGTACGGTGTCAATCAACTTATTAAAGTTTACTTCCACCATATGTTCGGGAAGTGTTAGGGTAATACCCAAATACGTCATTCCCTCCCTTGCCCAATGTAAGGGACAAGTGGGACCGAAATCAGCCAGACTACCGTCTTAGCTGCGGTCATAGTTTATAGTAAGATATGTTTGCAAATTCCTCAAGATCCGACATGAAGGCAGGAGAAGGACCCTTCCAAATGAGTACATGAAATAATAGCGTCATCTGCATACAGACCAATTTTATGAAGGGTCTCCCCCACCGCGATGCCCGAGATCTCCGGATTGCTCCTAATCTTTTCAGCCAAAGGCTCCATACAGAGGGCAAATATGACATGAGATAAGGGGCAGCCCTGCCGAGTCCCGTTTGTAATTACAAAGGGGTCACAAAAGGAACCAGACGTTAAAACCTTAGCCCTAGGGGTGGAGTCCATTGCACCTATCGCAGATAGAATAAGTCCAGTCAGGTCAAATGTGAGTAAGGTATCCCCAGTGCACCCTATCAATGACAGGAATGCAGTAGGGAGTCCACTCATCTCCGCTACCCTTATCAAATCCAACCTCCTCCTCGTGCCGTCTTTAGTCTCTCTGCCCGCAACAAAACCAACCTGGTCTGGAGAGACCAGAGTAGGATCAACATGCTGGAGTCTGACGGCCAGAAGATTAGTAAAAATCTTTACGTCACTATTCAAGAGTGCTATTGGCCGAAAGTGACCAGGGGAATCAGAAGCCTTTCCAGGTTTGGGCAATGTGACAATTGTAAATTCTAAATTAGGTAATGCCACAGTTCCGGAGTCCCTCCAAACGCGCAGAAAACGCAGACAAGATCATAGCTAATCTCCTGGATCCTCAGGTTATGCTGCGTTCAGGACTGCTTAAAAAACGTCCTGTGGTCACTCACCCTTATAAAGCCTAATGAGATAAGGGATGAGCATTTTTTGGAAGTTGCGATAGTGCTCATTGGCCATACCGTCTGGGCCCGGGGATTTGTTACATTTGGAAGAATCTATGACAGCTTTTGGTTCATCTTCCGTGAAGGGAGCGTTTAACAAATTTAATTGGTCCCGCGAAACCTTCGGGAGATTCAATTTGCTCAAATATTGATCAATATCTGACTGTTGTGGCTGAGGGATATCCGGATCTGCTTTCAAATGATATAATGAGTTATAGCATGCAGCGGAAACCGCAGCTATTTCCTTTAGGCTCCTAATTGGGTTTCCGCCAGAGTCTTTTTAATAATCGATTCTTGATCTAGCCGCCCGCTTACGGACTCTCCTAGCCAGAATTGCTCCCGGCCTATCCCCCATGGCAATGTTGAGGGTCTCAGTTCAATCAGAAGTCCATCAGCCACTCCTAATTATTATATATAGGCAAGTGTGTACGTCTGCACGCCGCAAGTAAATGATACGGACACCAGAGCCGTCTCAAGCCTTACTCATGCCTACGCCAACTGAGATTAAACACTGCGCAAGCGTTTATTGAAACACACATTTTTATAACAGAAGGCAAAAGGGGTGTTAGTATTCTAGAATTTTCTACAAAGTGATCATCTCCTAATTGGTCAATTCTTATCAAATCATTCTAATATCTAAATTCCTCCCTTAATGGGTTGGCTTAGGTCTCAGGTGTATTTATGGAACGTGGGCGCCATCTTGTGTATAACAGACGACATGACATCTCCAAATCACAATTTATATTTTAGAGAAATGTTGTGATATTTTTAACCCTGTAAAGACATTTCATGTCTCTCCATCCTCAACAGTATAATTGTGGAGTTGCAATTTATGGAGGTTATACGCATATGCAGCCGGCAGATCAGAGCGCAATCTAACCTATTCTAGGTTCATTCACAGTCACAAGAGTGAACCATTGCTTAAAAAAATGTATCAAAACCTGCATGAAAAGACACGGCAAAAACGCACCATTAGCAGCCATTTTCTTGCTGCGTTTTTTTCTGCAGGTGAGGACTTCTGGAAGCACAAAATCCTCATCACTATTTTCTAATCGGCACAAAGCCATAGAGGTTCTTATAGAAGTCTCTTAGATCAATACAGTCTACATCACCAGTGGCGTAACTACCGCGGTCCCCAGGGCCGCCCGCTGCGACCACGGTAGAGCTGCAAGAAGAGCGGAGCGAGGACTGGAAGTGACAGGAGTCACCACCTGCAGCCGCGCAGCTGTGCCCGCCCCTCGACTCCTCCACAAGCCGGCAGGCAGAGCAGGTATTCGCGCCGGCCAACACTGCTTATCTGCAGGGGATGTGTGCGAGCAACAGGGGGTATTCAGAGAAAAGGGGAGAGGGGAGGATCCAGAAGAGGGATGATGAGAGGAGAGAAGGAGACAGAAAGGGGATAAAGAGGCAAAGAAAGGTAGAAATGAAATCTTACCAAAACCTCTTGGTGCTCTGTTACGTGAACATTAAGTAAAGGGAACCTTCCTGTTAGATATAGGTAAGGTCTGATCACGTGACCCTCTTAGAAATGGGAAAAAAATCATAATAAGCCAGCATCTAAATGTATATACACAATCCATATACATTACATAGTAAGGTTAATGTAACCATAAGGGGATTTTCAGTTGTACCTTAACATGGGGAAGGGGATACAGGATATATAGACTGTATCTTGGACAAATTCCAATTCTTTTTAGTACATTATCCAGTATATAGTATATGACTATGGTATTCATTATAAGCACTGACACCTGGATCAGTACCAGATCATTATTTTGTTTCTCTCCAAGTTATTGTTCCTTTAATACTTCTGTGTAGTATAATAATATATATGAATACTAATTCATATCCCTATTTCATCTTTTTGCAGAGATATTAGATCCATGTGCACTGTTTCAGAGCAGACAGTGCGGCACCCCAGGGGTTAATGTGCCAAAGTAACATCACACGGGTTCCCTCCCCACAACACACTGACTTACACTAGCACCTCTGGGCCAGGAGGGGGAGCTAACCCAGCTCTCTTATATACTCCAGGTCAAGAGGAAGTAGTTAGTCTTTGAGAGAAGTTCAGTACGAGGCAGCACTGAGGGAGATTGTGGTGTAAAGGAGCTGCGTGAGGCTTCTCCACAATCTGCTACTCGAGTCCAGGCCTAGCCAGGGTCTGAGGGGAGGAGAACTAAAGACAGAGAAACACATCTGGGAGCTTGAGTGCCATCACCACTCGCCCCAGAGGAGTGCCAAGAACGGACACCGGATCCGACACTGTGACTGACACACAGCACACTGAATCCAGGAGTAGTGGAGTCTCTAGACCACCACAGTACCAGAGCAAAGCAACACGGCAGGGTCAGCAATACACAGAAGACTCAAGTTGCCGAGCCAAGGGTACCAGAAAGGAGAGAGAGAGTGAGACAGTGCCAGCAGCTAAGCTAGAAGCAGCAGCAGGGCTACACACACACAGCGCAGCAGGAGGAAGCTGAGGACCCGGACAGGGTGGGAGCAAACCTGCCCCAGTACAGACTCCGTGGACAATCTGCTACAACAACACAGTAAAGTTAGTAAAGTTTTGGAAAACTACAGAAACGTGAGTGTGTGTTCCTTGAACCTGTCTCTACTATCAATCCCTATTATTACATCCACAATAGACTATAACAATCACTGCCCTGGGGAAACCGCCTCTACCTACAGAGAGCAGTACCATCTAAGCTGCCTATCATCATCCCTGGAGGTTCTGCAGCAGCGGTGGTCCCCCTTACTGACCACACACCGTGGGTGGCGTCACGATAAACTATTATCCCCTGTAAATATGACCCTTTTACTTGCCAGGGCCCGGGACACGGTCCGGACCAGGCCTTCCGTGACATCCCCCGTAGCAACGCGGTCCGGTTCCGAGTACCCCCGTCCCAGTGGGCTTGACAACCTGGCATCACGAACAGGATCTACCGTGCCGGGTAAAACGGGCATTGTGTGTCGTGATTAACGTAAAAACTGTTTTAAAGCTGCGCCATCAGAACTACATTTTTGAGAATCCGCCATTTTGCAGCGCGCGGCGCGTGGGAAAGAAAGGGGGCGGTACCCTGCAGTGGCGCAAACTCAGCCTCCTCCCTGGTGCTGACGACATCTGGCGGGGAAGAAGATCCCTGGTGCTCCGCGGAACCTCCCAGAGACATCCGGACGGAAGCGGAAGACAGGAGGGCAAACGTTAACTAAGGGGGCCCAAGATGTCGCAGCCAGATGCGCAAGGCGGCGATGGAGCAGCTGATGAAGCTGCAGCGCTGGATCAAGCAATAGCACCCGGCGGTGCAGCGGCGCAAGGAGCAGCACCTATCATGCCGTTCTTGATGCCGTATACTCCAGGGGCAATGTGGCTGCCCCAATACTCCAGTGAGCCTAATATGCTTAATGACTTTCTGCAAAAGATAAAAGAATATTATGTGATGTATCCCCTCACTGAAGCCCAGCGCGTAGGGATGATAATGGGACAATTAACAGGCAATGCACAGCGGGAGGTTGCGTCCTGGCTGGACACAGATAAAGACACTGTAGAGCATCTAGTAGCGGGACTGAAAGCAATGTTTGAATCTGCCGCTGATACCCGGGCTAAGATGAGGTTCTTTGCATGCCACCAGAAGCCTAAAGAGAGTGCCAGAGACTTTGCCTTGAACCTGCAGGAAGCACTCAAAGCCCTTAAGCTGGCAGAACCTGCTTTAGCCCCGGGAGCTGATAAAATGCTACTTGACCAATTCATAGAGGGCCTCCTATCCCCTTCCCACAGAGGACAGCTGAGTATGATACTTCTGCAGAACCCTGACATGACATTTGCTGAGTTGAAAGACAGAGCTATCCGTCTGCAGCAGCTAGAAGAGCCCCGGGAATTAACGTCTGTACAGGACACTGCAGCAGCACCTCAGCAACTGGCAGCGCCTGCTATGTCAGCAACTGCTGTTGAAACTGGGGAGTCAATCTCCAATGCGGCCCTCAATCAGAAGCTAGATGCCCTGACAGACACCGTGATCTCAATGGCTAAAGTCATCAAGGAACTGCGAGAGTCCAAGCCTGCACCCAAGATCGAGTTGGCGACCAGCAGAGAGGATGTCCTGTGGATGAGGCCCAGAAGATACCAAGGAACAAGAAGACGACCCAGCGATCGCTATCAACCGGATGGACAGCCCATTTGCCGCCGTTGCCAGAAACCAGGCCATCTTGCCCGAGAGTGTGCTTTAAACGAGGATTCCCTGGGCAGGCGGGCCGCTCCTCAGGTATGAACTCTAAAGGTCCTTCAGCCTGGTATGACAGATTCGTTGGAGGACAGCCGGTGATCCCTATCGTGTTGGATGGCATTCCCTTTAGTGCCTTGTTGGATACCGGGTCCCAGGTAACATCAATCCCACATGCTGCCGATAACGTGGTACTGTAGAGGACAGATTGAGAGGATCATTCTGTCCCCATGAATCTTCATCATCCTTTGTAACAAGGCTGGAAACAAGTGCTAAATGATTTAATATTACAGATCGCGCTCATTTACCGGTCTGAATTCAGCGCTTGTAAATGAAACCTAAATGTTTGATTGTAAAGGTGCAATATGTGAGCATTTAGGGCCCCGCATTACACTTTTGTCCATACCCCCAATTTGTTTAAAACCTGCCCTGCCTCTACTTACCATCATGACACCAATACTCTGTCCTAGTTACTAGTTGCCTTTCTTTTGCCGTTATGGACTTTCTTTCGTACATCACAAAGATGCTTCTTTCTTGCCTCATGAATATCAATTTATTCTCCCTTCATAAGGTTTCTTGCCCTGGAACTAGGAAGATGGAACTGACATTCATATTTGGCTACTTCTGAACTTCAATGCTTCATAGTTGACACTATAGGTATATGGATCCAGTTTTGTTGCTTTGGTAACAATTTTCTGTCATTCAGATAGTTTCAAAGCGGTGGTACGGATGTTTTGCCCACTTGTTGATCTTGGACAGCCTGGAGAATGGAGATCCAAGCAGGAGAAAGGGGACCTAATTTTTGGCGTTTGGATGTCTGTTGGTTTATGCTTCCCGACAGTACACATCTAAAGGATGTTATAAATCAGGGCCCTGAGGTCTGTTCAGACTTTAGTCTGTTCATTGCATAATTCCAAGTGCAGAATTCAAAGTGTGATATAAAGAATTAGACCAGAATTGGACCGGAATGAACTGCAAGGTACTGGAATACAAAGTTACTGTAAACAATGTTTCCTCTTCCGTTCACTTTCACCCCCATACTACTTCATTTCTTACTAACTACACTAATCCCTCCACCCAGTAATGAGTAGTCCTCTCTCCCTCCATCCTGCCCATCCATCTCACCTGCTCCTCAGAACTGTTCCTTCGCATACAATCCTTTGTCTCCAGACATGCACGTCCACCATGTGCACTCTCCTGTTCTCCCCTTCTAATGCTCTCTCTGCTTCTCCTACTTGCTACATATCCCCAAATCCTGGACCTCCTCAGCACATCTCCACAGTCATTTCTAGCCCATACCCACGATCCAACACAAACTTTCACAACCTTAATAACCTTATACCCATTCATCCAGCCCCTGATCCCCCGGTCCCTCTACCTGGAGCACTATGGAATGCTCGCTCTGTCTGCAACAAACATTCATACATCCATGACCCCTTTATCACCAACAAACTCTCTTTCTTTGGCATCACTGGACCCTGGCTCACCCCCTCTGACACAGCCTCTGCAGCTGCACTTTCTTATGGTGGATTCAGTCTTTCTCACACCCCTCGCCCCAGTAACAAGCATGGTGGAGGAGTTGTTTGCTCCTTTCTGATCACTGCTCCTTTACCCCAATTCCACTGCCAACCTCCTTTACTCACCCCTCTTTCGAGGTGCATTCCATCCGCATCTATTTTCCCTGCAACCTTCAGCTGCCTGTCATTTACCGCTCCCCATGGTCAACCACCACTTTTATCAATCACTTCACCACCTGGCTACTTCACTTCCTTTCTGATGACATCCCCACCATTTTCATGGGTGACTTCAACATCCCCATTGACACTTCCACCTCAGCTGCCTCTAAATTTTTATCACTAACTACCTCCTTTGGCCTCAATCAATGGTCCTCCGCAGCCACTCATAAAGATGACCACACGCTGGACCTTATCTTCACCTGCCTCTGTTCCCTTACTTCCAATAGGACAAATTACCACGTGGTCCGAGCTGCTGTGTTCGTATGATGTAAAAACCAGATACAGCGGTATGTCTGGGTATAGTAGTAGCTGTTTATTTTCCGACGCGTTTCAGAGTCATATCCCAAACTCCTTCCTCAGGAATATAACACCACAATAACTACAGCCCTTGATTTGGCTGTCCCCCTTACATAGAACAAAACTCACACAAACAGGCAACCCTGGCACACCAGCCTCACTAAGGAACTGAGACGTGAGGGCTTCCAGGGTTACTGAGTGGAGATGGAAGAGATCCCATTCCACTGAGCACATTGCTTTATACAAGCAGTCCCTCACCAACTTCAAGTCTGCACTCACTGCTGCAAAACAAGCCTACTTCTCATCTCTAATAACCTCCCTGTCTCACAACCTTAAACAGCTATTCAAAACTTTCAATTCTCTCCTCTGTCCCCCAGCGCCACCTCCCTCTCCTCTTATCTCTTCTGAAGACTTTGCTTCTTTCTTCAAGCAGAAGATTGATAACATCAGAAAAGGTTTGATCCACTGTCCCCACAGCTCTTCCTTATAACTGCACAGCCCTCTTCTTCCAAAGTCAGCTTTTCCACCATGACAGAAGATCAGCTCTCTGCCCTTCTGTCAAGATCACCCCTCACCACCAGCGCCCATGACCCGCTCCCGTCCTACCTCATTCCCAAACTCACCACAGTCTTCATCCCAACCTAAGGGCCAACGTCTGAACAGATCTCTGGTTGCAGTGGAATCATGGACACATTGTTAGATTTTGTGGTTGTGTACAAATGGAACAATGTGTCCATGATTTCACTGCAACCAGAGATCTGTTCAGAAGTTGGTCACAAAAGTTGGTGTGTAAAGCGGCTGTAACTCATTTCTTCAACTTATCACTAACTACTGGTGTTTCTAGCTATCGCCCCATATCAGTTATATTAATAATATTTATATAGTGTTATCAATTCCTTAGGCTTTACATACATTTGCAACACTGTACCCATTGGAGCTCACAATCTAAACATCCTATCAGTATGTCTTTGAATTGTGGGAGGAAACCGGAGTGCCCGGAGGAAACCCACGCAAACACAGGGAGAACATACAAACTCCTTGCAGATGTTGTTCTTGGTGGGAATTGAACCCAGGACCTCAGGACCCCAGAACCACTGAGCCATCGTGCTATTTTCCCCTTTGCCTCAAAATTACTGGAACAGCATGTCCGTCTTGAACTGTCCTCCCACCTCTCCTCCTGTTCCCTCTTTGACCGCTTACAATCTGGCTTCCGACTGCATCACTCTACTGAAACTGCACTAACTTAAGTCACCAATGACCTACCAACCGCCAAGAGCAAGCGACACAACCCCGTCCTCCTCCTCCTGGAACTGTCCTCTACCTTCAACACTGTGGACCATTCCCTCCTGTTACAGATTCCATCATCTCTTGGTATCACAGACTGGGCCTTATCCTGGATCTCGTCATATCTAACAGACCGGACATTCAGCGTCTCCCTCTCCCACATCACTTCCTCACCTCACCCCCCTATCTGTCTGTGTCCCCCAGGGTTTAGTTCTTGGACCCCTACTTTTCTCCATCTACACCTTTGGCTTGGGACAGCTCATAGAGTCCCACAGCTTTTAGTACCATCTCTATGCTGAAGACACCCAGATCTCCCTCTCTGGACCTCACATCACCTCCTTACTAACCACAATCCCACAATGTCTGTCGCTATTTCATCCTTCTTTTCAACTTGTTTTCTAAAACTGAACATGGACAAAACAGAATTCATCATCTTTCCCCCATCTCACTCTCCCCTCCACCAGACCTGTCCATCAAAGTCAATGACTCCTCACTCGCCCCAGTCCCGCATGCTCGGTGCCTCGGGGTGATCCTCGACTCTGTCCTCTTCTTCAAGCCATATACCCAAACCCTCTCCACCCCCTGCCGAACCCAACTCAAAAATATTTCCCGGATCCATACATTCCTTGATCAAGATACTGCAAAAACACTTGTGCACACCCTCATCATCTCCCACCTCGATTATTGCAACCTTCTGCTCTCTGGCCTCCCCTCTAGCAGTCTTGCCCCACTCTAATCTATCCTAAACTCTGCTGCCCAACTAATCCACCTGTCTTCTTGCTATATCCCTGTCTCTCCTCTCTGCCAAGCCCTTCACTAGCTCCCCACTTCTCGAAGGACCCAGTTCAGAACCCTAACTATGACATACAAAGCCGTCCACAATCTGTCTCCTCCATACATCTCTGACATGGTCTCCCAATACCTACCCTCACGCAACCTGCGATCCTCTCAAGATCTCCTCCTCTCCTCCCCTCTTATCTCTTCTTCCCATACCCACATACAAGATTTCTCCCGTGCTTCCCCAATACTCTGGAATTCTCTGCCCCAATATATCAGACTCTCGCCTACCGTGGAAACCTTCAAAAGGAACCTGAATACCCACCTCTTCTGACAAGCCTACAACCTGCAATGATCCTCGCATGACCAGCTCTACCCTCACCTACTGTATCCTCACCCATCCCTTGTAGACTGTGAGCCCTGGTGGTCAGGGTCCTCTCTCCTCACCTACTGTGTCCTCACCCATCCCTTGTAGACTGTGAGCCCTCGTGGGCAGGGTCCTCTCTCCTCACCTACTGTATCCTCACCCATCCCTTGTAGACTGTGAGCCCTGGTGGGCAGGGTCCTCTCTCCTTACCTACTGTATCCTCACCCATCCCTTGTAGACTGTGAGCCCTTGTGGGCAGGGTCCTCTCTTCTCACCTACTGTATCCTCATCCATCCCTTGTAGACTGTGAGCCCTCATGGACAGGGTCCTCTCTCCTCCCCTGCTGTATCCTCACCCATCCCTTGTAGACTGTGAGCCCTCCTGGGCAGGGTCCTTTCTCCTCTCCTGCTGTATCCTCACCCATCCCTTGTAGACTGTGAGCCCTCGTGGGCAGGGTCCTCTCTCCTCATCTACTGTATCCTCACCCATCCCTTGTAGACTGTGAGCCCTCGTGGGCAGGGTCCTCTCTCCTCATCTACTGTATACTCACCCATCCCTTGTAGACTGTGAGCCCTCGTGGGCAGGGTCCTCTCTCCTCACCTCCTGTATCCTCACCCATCCCTTGTAGACTGTGAGCCCTCGTGGGCAGGGTCCTCTCTCCTCCTGTACTTGTCTGTGCCTTATATTGTTCATGTATATTGTACTTGACTATGTATGCCTCTACACATGTAAAGCACCATGGAATAAATGGCACTATAATAATAAATAATAATAATGTTGGATGTGATTTCCCACACTGTCTCCTGTCCTGAATATTTCCTATATTTTTTAATAACTCAAGTTTGGAATAATAAGGATGTTTAATAACAGGAAAATAAGACAATTCAAATAACAATTATAATAAAGATAACAATAAAACTATCTTCAATGTCCTCTAATTAGAGAAAATACAAATGCATCTATATATCAATAGTCATGGCAGAGAGAGAGAGAGAGAGAGAGAGAGAAAGGTTACATGGAAGATATGGATGAGATATGGGGGTGATACTTAAGGCCAGATGTTGATGGTCCTATTCCATGGTCCAAGGTAGAAAGAGAAGAGAGAGAGTGTCTTGATTCCACCTCCATTTATAGTACAGATTTCACATCCACACCCACATACAACCCACGACTCCACCCTTCTCCAGTGTCTTCTGTGGCAAGTATATCTGATCATCCTCCAGTAATATGAACCTCATCATTGATTGTAGTGGTAATTGTGGAGCCCACTGGGATGGGGGTACTCGGTACCAGACTGGTCTGCTGCTGGGGAAGTCACGGGTGGTCCTGGTCCAGTCCGTATCCCGGGCCCACACAATGGATGAGGGAATTATTTACAGGGGAAATGTCATTCGTGACGCCACCCACTTGGTGCGGCCAGTGATGGGGCCGCCGCTGTTGCAGAACCTCCGGGGGTGATGGAGTGGCAGCGGAGATGGTATAGTTCCAGTGGGGAGAACTGTATCCCCCGGGGCAGTAAGAGTTAAGTCTATGGTGAGGTTGTAGCACACTTACTTGCAGGCTGCAGGGATCTCTCCTCCTGGCTGGTGCTGACAGGCTGGATCTGTATCAGGGAAGATGGGGTGCAGATAGATGCAGACAAGAGAGGCAATTCAGGGTTTTCCAAAGCTTTACTCTTTGTTGTTCCAACAGTTTACAGGTAGCTTGCAGTTCTTACAAGGTTAAATACAGCTCTCGGTACACAGTTCAAGTACACGGGTTCTTTCTCACTCTCCAGGTTCCCTTTGCTCCCTCTGCAGCCAGGCCCTCTCTCCCTGTGACCCCTCACACAGTCTGTAGTGTCCCTTTCCGGGCTGTTTACATTCTCTTTGCTACGTGTTGTGCGACACTGGACAGTATGGCGGTGACTCGGGCTCCTGTGAGTCCTCTGGGTTGTCACTGAGCTGCCTGTCCTTTAGGGTTAGGGATCTCAATCTGGAACTCAGACCCTCGTCGTATTGTCTGAGGATGCCGGGTGAACTACGGTCCCCTCTAGAGCCGACACTCTACTTTAGCCCAGCCTCCAGTAGTCCTCAGCACGAGGCTCTACCAGGCTCCTTCTCTCTGTTCCTTCTGGTATAATAGGAGGGCTTCTCCACCTGCAGTTAGTGGCTTCAGCTGCTGTCTAGGGCACGGGTTCCACCGTCCCTCTCTGTCCTGTCACACTCCTGGTGGCATCAGCATCGGACGGGCTTTCTCTCTCCTCTGGCTCGCACTGGCTCAGTACAGATTCTGCGCTCCTAGCCTTGCACTCACAGAAGTGTGATTGTCCTTCAGTCTTTACAGCTCGGCACCCTCGGCCTACTAACTTCCTTCACTCCTCCCCCTCACTATTTCTACTGTCAGTCACCTGACCTCTGGTGTGCCCAACCCACTCCTCTGAATCCACCACCCCTCAATCTCATAGAGTTCTAATCTCAGGGCTGGATGTAAACCTCCTTCTGACACGTGGGTTGTGTGGGCTGTGAGGGTGTTGTTGTGCAGCAATGTCCTACCTGCCTGGCTGCAGTTCCCTTTGTGGCCTCCTGGACGCAGGGGCGCCACATAATCACCTGCCTGCGGATGGTGTCCTTGTATTAGGAAAGAAAGTCTTGTATAAGATAGGTTTACCTCCATTTTGGCTGGCTCCAAGATGTCCATCTGAAGAACAATTGGTTTATCATTCAAAACACCACAAGCATTGTATAGCAATATACATCTCCATAGGCCGGAGACGGGGTGTCTACCTGAGGAGCAATGGTCAATACGCCAAACCCACAAAGGCTGTATACATATGTAGATGACACTAGGTGACAAACAGCATCTGCATTCAAGATCAACACAGAGGATGTGTATTCCTGTATCCTCCAGGAGGCTGCAGGGCCAATGTTACATGATCAATCTCCTTGATAGAGCCCTGGAAATATTCAGCTCTCATAAAATCCAATATGGAGTTCAGCGAAACTTACATTGTCCATGTTGGCTTCCAACATAATAAAAAGGATATTAGAGTGGATCTATTGCTTTGGTTTACTGATGGTATCGGGCATGCTTTATATTTTGGGTGGGGGTCGGAGTGCAGTTTGTTACTTTGCTCCTCCTTGGTGGTCAATTTAAGAGCATTGATTGTTTTTCGGTACAAAAGTTCACTTACCCCAGGAGTCCGGCGGCAGGGTACGCTTTGTACTGGTTTACAGCGTGTTATGTTTGTGGGTTTATCTTAATATTTTATGCTGTGACCGATCCACTTGAGGAAGACGCCCTGAGCGTCGAAACATGTTGTGGGAGAGGACCTAATGTGATTTGAACAATAAACTTACAGGTAAAATACTTGTTGAAGTGTAGCTGTCTTCATATCCCAGCGCTCACCCAAACATAGCTTTATTCTATTGCCTGCATATCCATCTCCCTATGGGGAGAGCGGTGGAGCAGCTCCGGAGGAGAAGACAAATCTAACAGAGGAGAGGAAAACACGTGAGGGATCACGTGCAATTACACAGGCGGACACCGAGGAAAAAGGGAAGGAAATCCACACCGTCCAGAGAGAGACCCCGTGCACTCACTACGTGAGCCCCCCTGTTGTGCGGATAGCACAACAGGAAAAGGTGAGTGTAACGGTGACTTAACAGAGGGTGGATATAAAACATAAAGCAGCGTGGCGCAACCATTTCTATATCTCTTTAAAGAAAGTACAGCCGGGTCCGCCAAATTGAAACATCAGCTGGTTCGCCCATCACTAAACATGGGGATAGGAAGGTTTAGTTGTGGAAAATCGTGCAAAGATCAGATCTTAACAGGTGATTGGAATAAAAGGAAAATTTATTTAGAATAAAGTTATAATAAAAAGATAAAACATAAAAGTCACATACAAGATCCCTCTGAATATGAGAGAGGGATCTGCCCTGTTAAATACAAATTCTGTCTCACAGACGCCCTCAGACCAAAGAAGAACATCAGGAATAATCAATTTATAAGCAAAACAAGAACAATGATTTGTTTTCAGGATAATTCTGTTGTAAAGTCTTTGGAGGCGTCTGGATTCTGTGAGAAGATCTTATAGATCAGAATCTTACAGAACAATAACAATATCTGCAGCTGAGCATTGATTTATTACAATGAACAAAACATCTAATCTATATAATTGCGAGTTGGCCCCTCCTGGATGTCGCCTATGTCACTTCCTCCCCCGCCATATTTCCACACCCAAGTGATGGATATGGAAATATGGCGGCCGCTGCTTCCCCGCCCACACGATCCCCGCAGTCCTCTCCACTCACCAGACACTGCAGCCCCCACCTCAGCCATCGTCTCAGCACAGCTGATGAGCTGGGGGCCTAGTTACAGGACCTATGGTGATGTTATGATTATGGGTGGAGCCAGGTCACATGATCATGACATCACCATAGGATCTTCAGCAGAACGGATGGGAGAGAAGAGAACAACAGGTAATGAAGCTGCAGCCCAGACTGACCCCGCACCACACCGACTCTGCACCACACCGACTCCGCACCACACCGACTCTGCACCGCACCGACTCCGAACCACAATGACCCCGCACCACACCAACTCTGCACCGCACCGACTCCGAACCACACTGACAATGCACCACACTGACCCCGCACAACACCACACTAACCCCGCACCACACTAACAACACACCACACTTACCCCGCACCGCAGTAACCCTGCACCAACCCCGCACTGCACCGACCTCACACCGACCCTGCACCGCACTGCACTGATCCAGCACCAAACTGACCCTGCACAACACCACACTGATCCCGAACCATACTGACCCCGCACTGACCCCTCACCGCACCTACCCCACCCTGCACCTCACGGACCCCGCACTAACCCCGCACCACCCCGACCAGGCACCGCACTGACCCCACACTGCACTGACCCCGCACAACACCACAGTGACCCCGCACCACACTGACCCCGCAACACACCGACCTTGCATCACATCGACCCCGCACCACACTGACTCTGCACCACACTGACCCCGCACCTCACTAACCCTGAAAGACACCACACTGACCCCGCATCACCCTGACCCTGCACCACACTCACCATGCACCACACCCACCCCACACCACTCTGACCACACACCACACCACACTGACTCTGCACCACACCACACTGACCCCACACCACACTGACCCCGCACCGCACTGACCCCGCACCGCACTGACCTCGCACCGCACTGACCCCGCACCACACTGACTCCGCACCACACCACTGTCACCCCCACTGACCCCACTGAGCCCGAACCTCACTCTGCCTCAGCACTCACTCTGCCTACACTAACCCTGCACTCAACTCACACCATGGTCAACCAGCAGTTACCCTGCACTCAGTCAGCCTACAGTCACTCAGCTCACACTCACTCAGCCTGCACAAACTATGTCCGCACTAAGCACACACTCGCCCACACTCAGCCCACACCATGGTCATCCTGTACTCACTCAGCCCACACCACGGTCAGTCCACACCACGGTCAGCCCACACCATGGTCAGCCTACACCATGGTCAGCCCGCACTCACTCAGCCCACACCACAATCAGCCCGCACTTGGTCAGGCCGCACTCAGCCCACGGTCACCCCGCACCACAGTCACCCTGCACTCAGCCTGCACCACGGTCACCCCGCATACACTCTGCCCGCACTCACTCTACACTTCAGCCAGCCTGCACTCACCCCACAGCCCACCTTCGCCAGTTCCCCATGCCACCATCCTCCTCCTCATGCCATTGCCGCCACATGAGCGCGACCACGGCAGAGAGGGGCAGAGTGTGAGCACGGGGGAGGGGGGCAGAGAGCGAGAGGAATAAAACAGCAGATAGGGGAGAGACTGCACAGGGGGCAGAGATGGCCACCGCCCCCCAGTGCCATAGAGCCCGCCCCAATTGTGATGTCACCCTCCCACCCGATGCGACACCATCAGACTACCATCTAGGGATTTTATAAAGCTGGTATATAGCTGACATGTCACAAGTAATATAACATATTGGCAAATTATGGATTATAACAGCTGTATTGAATTATTTCCTTTATCAATTTTTACTTCTGTTTTCAGCCTCTACCTGAATCAAAACTGCAGATAACAAGGGACAATAAAGCATAAACTGTACAGAATGCAAAAGAGAAGACTACAGATGTACTGTCCCTTTAAATGTTCATCCTACAAAAGAACTAATTCAAAATGACAAGAGACTCCGGAACAAAACAGTTAGAGATCAGTTGTGGCCACACCCACTGCTGCCTGCGTCTTATTGGCTGAATCTTCACCAAACAGATCTTAATTTCTGATGTCACTGGGTAGATTTCTTCTATGCGGATGGATCCTCACAGCTGCTCCCACCTGAAATACTTAAATAACCACTCCATACAGATAACACAGGATGAAGGGGCTCGGTGAAGGCGGCAGTGAAGGTGTGTAAGTGTCTGATGGGGTCACACAGGGCATAAAAGGACAGCTGCCCGGCCTCATAATCCAGACAGATCCTGACTCTATCACTGGGGATATTTTGAGGTAGTGGGATATATTTACCATCATGTTTCACTGAACAAAAACTATCATGCACCCCATATAAACCCCAGGACTTGTTATTGTCTCCAATGCCTGACTGCTCTCCCCTCCTGTCTATACTGGGATAACACATCCCCACAGTCCACTCACATGGTCCTTCGAATATCATCCATGACAATGTTGGACTGCTTTTCTCCACATCCCAGTAATGTCGTCCTGAGGTAAATCCCCTCCTGCTCATCACCTGAAAATGCTGGAATCTCTCTGCTGTTTCTGGACGATTCTGTCTTATTCCTGTCTGGGTCGCAGTTTTCAGGTCGTCTGATATAAAGAGATTATTAGCAGCCGTGTTTATATCCAGTAATATGTCTGCAGGATCCTGGACATAGAAGATCACATTTATATCTCTAATCATAGCAGATAATGTGTGTGATATGTGTGAGATCAGCTCCACACCCCGATCACCTCCAACATGTCCTCCTGTGTCCTCATCACCTCCATCATGTCCTCCTGTGGCCTCATCACCTCCATCATGTCCTCCTGTGTCCTCATCACCTCCATCATGTCCTCCTCTGTCCTCATCACCTCCATCATGTCCTCTTGTGTCCTCATCACCTCCATCATGTCCTCTTGTGTCCTCATCACCTCCGTCCTCCTCAGGATCACACAGGTCACCGGTGTCTGGATCCTGTAGGACAGTCAGTGGATCAGTCATGTTACACAGCTCCTCAATGTGCCTCATCCTCCTGGACAGCTCGTCCTTCTTTATTTCCAGCTTCTGGATCACATCAGACAGTGACAGTGACATCTTCTCTTCCCGTCTGGAGATCTCACTCAGGATCTTCTTCTCCAGGTCGTCCACCCATTTCCTGATGTCTATAAACAGGGCAGTGACTCTCTCGGCTTCTCCAGATGCTTTTTCTTGCTCTTTTCTCCTGTTCTCCTCCAGACTCTGGACTCTTTCCTCAGTTTTCTTTCTCTTTGTGATCAGTTTCTGGAGAACATTTCTCAGTTTCTTCTTCTTCTTCTCAGAGGCCTCATCCAGCATCTCCACCCGGTGTCCCCGATGTTCTCCAACCAAACTGCAGGACACACAGATACAAGCTCCGTCCTCCGTGCAGTAATATTCCAGGATCTTCTTATGGACAGAACATTTCCGGGTCTCCAGAGAAGTGCTGGGATCAGTCAGGACGTGTTCTGCTCCTTTACTGTGAACTCTCAGGTGATTATCACACAGAGAAGCCTCACAGTGTAGACAGGATCTAACAGCAGGTACAGGAGAGTGAATACAGTAAGTGCAGCGGATCCCGGTGATCTCCTCCTGATGTGGCTGAGTAGACCGGATATTCTCCATTACTTTACACAGAGTTATGTTCCTCTTCAGTGTCGGCCGCTCCTGAAATTGTTCTCTACATTCAGGACAGGAATAATTTCCAGACTCGTCCTGTGTATTTAGCATCTGATCCATACAGCCCCGGCAGAAGTTGTGTCCACATCTCAGGGTTACAGGATCTGTATACAGGCTCAGACAGACGGCACAGTCCAGCTCTCCTCTCAGATCAGCAGACGCCATCACTGAAAGCAGAAGGAAGAAACGAAAGCGAAAGTATGTAAATCTCAGAAGAGAAGGGTGTGACCAACATTTATTAGCAGAGGTGAGGCCACATTCATTCTCTTGAGTTAAAGCGGTTTTCCATCTCTAGAGAGATGTTTTATTGGCCCCGGGGATGTTACATAGATTAGAAGATAAATTCATTCTTAACTCCGGACAGGAGCTAAACAGCAGGGGGAGCTGTCATGTGACCGCTGTGATGCACCCCCAGGCTATGGGGTACTTGGGAATCGGGCCGGTGTAGTCTCTGGGGTATCACGGTAGTTGTGACCCGGTCCCGTGGCCTGGGATCAGTCCAAAAAGGGGATTTGTCGTGACGCCACCCGGGGTATGTGGTTAGTAGAACCACCGCTGCCGTATTCCTGCTGGGGATGGTGACTTGGGGCAGCGTGGATGGTAAGCCCTCCTCGGGTAGGGCTGAGGGTCCCCAGGGCAGGAGTAGTTGGGATGGATGGGCCTGGTGAGGGATTGTGCTGGGTGTAGTGCACTTACTTTGCTGCTGCAGCTCTCCAGCCAGTGTGCAGGTTGTCTCAATGCTGGACGTAGTGCTGAAAACAATTTACACACACATAATCCAATTTACACACACAGATGAGCTCGGGTACTTTACTCAGTCTTTAGCAGCAGTTACAATGGGTCACAGTTCTTTCGGTACAGTTTACAACCTTTTACACTTCAGCACTGCTTCGGGTTACTCAAACTGTGCAGCTCAGGTAGCTTTTCTGTGTTGCTTCTGTCGAGCCCACTGGGACGGGGGTACTCAGTACCGGACCGGGTTTGCTGCTGGGGGATGTCACGGAGGGCCTGGTCCTGACCGTGTCCCGGGCCCTGGCAAGTAAAAGGGGACTATTTACAGGGGATTAGAGTTTGTCGTGACGCCACCCACGGTGTGTGGTCAGTAAGGGGACCACCGCTGCTGCAGAACCTCCAGAGATGATGTTGGGCAGCTTAGATGGAACGGCTCTCCGTAGGTAGAGTCGGGTTTCCCGGGGCAGTGGTTGTTATAGTCTATGGTGGATGTGATAATAAGGGGTGGATAGTGGAGACGGGTTGAAGGAACACACACTCACGTTTCTGTAGTTTCCAAAGCTTTACTGCAGATGTTGTAGCAGATTGTCCACGGAGTCTGCACTGGGGGCCGGGTTGCTCCCACCCTGTCCGGGTCCTTAGCTTCCTTCTGCTGCGCTGTGTGTGTGTGGCCCTGCTGCTGCTTCTAGCTGAGCTGCTGGCACTGTCTCTCTCCTCATAGGTACCCCTTGGCTAGGCAACTTGAGTCTTCCGTGTGCTGCTGACCCCACCGTGTTGCTTCGCTTTGGTACAGTGTCGATCTAGAATCTCCACTATTCCTGGATTTACTGTGCTGTGTGTCAGTCACAGTCTGGGATCGCGGTGTCCGTTCTGTGCGCTCCTCTGGGGCGAGTGGTGATGGCACTCAAGCTCCCAGATGTGTTTCTCTGTCCTTGGTTCTCCTTTCCTCAGACCCTGGCTAGGCTTGGAATGAGTGAGCAGACTGTAGAGAAGCCTGGCACAGCTCCTTTACACTACAGCCTCTCTGAGTTCTCCCAGGAACTGAAACTAACTCTGCACTTCTCTAGACTTCTGACTGACTACTTCCTCCTGACCTGGAGTATATAAGAGAGCTGGTTTAGCCCCCCTCCTGGCCCAGAGGTGCTAGTGTATTGTCAGTGTGTTGTGGGGAGGGAACCCATGTGATGTTACAGTGGCACATTAACCCCTAGGGTTCCACATTCCCCCTTAGTTAAAGACAGTACTCCGGGACTGTGGAAAAACAAGTAAACAAACAGTTAATACAATTAATACTTACCTAAACTTAAAAGTAAAAAAATACAAAAATCACTAAAATTTGAAAAGAGTCCAAAAATTCAAAAAGCAATCCTTTCGGGTGTCTAGTATATTGCCTCCGGGCTGATGAATATATACAATAACGTTTTTACTACAACCAGTCTGTGGTATATATGGTCCATAAATAAATGAGAAAAGTTCAAAGTTCATACAGGATAGTCTCTGTAGATACTGGGCTTTTTAACGTTGCCAACTATTAACACGTACGGGTGTCTCTGGTTACAAGTGCAGTAGGCCTCTAGGCCCTCTGGTCACCGTATAAGAGGCCAAGCTGTAACTCTCCGTGGCTGCCACCTAACACCAAGCTACTCTCACCCTTTCTGTATATTTACACTCTACCGAGTTCAATTTACATTCACACAAACATATTTACATTGCACATTTAATTTTACATTTTACTCTTTGTACCTAGCCAGTAACTGATCTTGGGTACTACGCTCTGATCTGCGTAAAACAGGTATACTGGATGTTTGTAACCTGTTGGTGTTGGTGGACATGTACCTACTTGTAGTGTCTGGTACTATGGCAGGTGGAGATCTGGCAAGTTCGCTAGGACCAGGAATTTGTTCTTCCTCTACGGGTTCTACTTCCAGTTCTTCTAGTCTTGGGTCTTCTTCTGGTAACACAGGTTCTGGTAACACGGGTTCTGGTGTTGGTTCCACCATTGAAGGGAATGCAATCATTGGTACTACAACTGCTCCGTAGTAATTTGGCCATGTTTTGGGGAAATCTCCTAGTACTGTATGGAATACTTCATCTTCTTTTTCTTTCTCTTGGATAGGTTGGACCTGTATGGGTTCTGTTACTTCAGGTGTCTTCAGGGTTTCAGGACACGGTTTGAGCTGGTCTCGGGATACAATTGCTGACGTTATTCCTTCGTCTTTACTTATCAGGCACGTTTTAGCATTGTCTAAGTTAGATGGTAGGACTGTGTATGTGGTGGTTTACCACTGATTATCCAATTTGTTAGAGCATCTCTTTCTCTTGAACTTGTTCACCAGGTTGTAATGGCATTGCTCAAGCATGTTGGTTAAAGGTTTTCTCTTGTCTTGTTCTAGCTTGCTGAAGATTTCTCTCTACGCACTCTTGTACTTGTCGATACTGTTGTTGACGTAGGGTATCCCAATTAGGTTCTTCCACTTCTACGTCTGGTTTCACGATTCCCATTTCTAAATCAATTGGTAGCTTACCGGGTCTTGCACGCATAAGGTAGGCTGGAGTGAAGTTCGTAGAACTCACTGGAAGATGGTTGTATAAGTCTACCAAATCGGGTAATTTGTCCTTTCAGACTCTGGTAATGTCTTTAACAGGTCTATTACAATATGGTTCATCTTCTCGCATAAACCATTTGTTTGGGGATGGTATGTTGTTGTGTGGATCTTCTTACAACCGTACATATTGCAGAATTCCTGAAACACTGGACCTTGGTCTGCAAGGACTTGTTCTGGGTAACCATGCGGTCTACAGAAATGTGTCTGGAATGCTTTTGCAGCTGTCTTCGCTGTCAAGTCTTTGACGGGTACCACTACTAAGAAGCGTGAGTAATGGTCCACGATGGTTAAGGCATAGACATAGCCTGACCGGCTTGGTGACAACTTGACGTGGTCTAACACGACTAGCTCAAGGGGCTGCTTGGTTACTATGGATTGAAGTGGAGCTTTCTGTGGATCTTTCCTTCTGAGGTTGCACGTGCCGCATCTTCTGCACCAAAGTTCAATTGACCTTCTCATGCCAACCCAATAGAATCTGTCTCTCAGGATTGCTTCCAACTTCTTCCATCTGAAATGACCTGCACTGTCATGGTAGGCTTCTAAGACCATTCTGATGTCTTGCTTAGGTACGATTATCTGCCAGACCAGTTCATGTGTTTTGGGATTGGTATGCCTTCTGCAGAGCTTTCCTTGATACAGGAACAACTTGCCTCTTTCTTTCCAGAGCTGTATGGTCTCAGCTGGGGCTTTCTGATCCGGGTATGCACCTTGTTTGTAAGCAGTTCTTTCACTAGCTTCACAGCTGGATCACTATCTTGGGTGTCAGCCCAACCATGGTGTCTTAACGGGTTGAGATTCGCCTTTTGTTCTCTTTGATAGATGCCGGGTTGATACTGGTCTTCCTTTGAACGATGAAAGGCTGGTAGTTCAATCTCTTCCAACTCTTCCGGTTCCTCTTCCACGTCTTTCAGGTGCGGCATCCGGGATAAGGCATCTGCATTCCCATTCTTGCGGCCTGCCCGATATTTGATGACAAAGTTGTAATTAGACAGCCGGGCTATCCATCGCTGCTCCAGAGCTCCTAATTTTGCTGTATCCAGGTGAGTCAACGGGTTGTTCTCCGTGTAGATGGTGAATTCTGCGGCTGCCAGATAGTGCTTGAAACGTTCAGTCACAGCCCAAACTACTGCCAGTAGCTCTAACTTGAAGGAGCTGTAGTTCTCGGGATTTCTTTCTGTCGGCCGGAGCTTCCTACTTGCAAAGGCAATAACTCTCTCTTTGCCTCCTTGCTTCTGGGTTGCAGGGTTCAGTTGCAGCTTTCGCATGCGGCATCGGGGCCCGTGAGGTTCAAGTTTCGCCACTGATTCGTGGCCTATATACCATCTAATTATTGACTTATGGTTAAGAACCTAATCCCTGTGTCTTTGGTGTGAGGTTTTTGCTTATTTACTTTCCTCCTTTTCTAGTAGCTTTGCTATATATAACGCGTTGCTTGATTTCTGACTCTGCGGTGAGCCATTGTCTCTGTTATCATCTGACAGGTAGTATGATCAGACAATGACTCTTTCAAATGTTGCCACCTTGTGGTCAGTCTTCAAACTGCAGCTGTGCAAGTTAAAGGGAATCTGTCAGGTGATTTTCTAGTACAACACTAATGTTATCGTTAAATAGGACTTAAGCAGCTCTTTCAGGATCAGTGACTTTTATTTCATTACCTTATCCTGTTATCTTGTTGCAAGCTCCATTGAATTCAGTGTCGTGTGGCGGTAGTCAAGCATGTGTAAATACAAAGTGCATATGCAGTGTTGGACAGGACGTGGCTATGCATCTGTTGAATCCATCAAATATGGTGTCATTTTCGATGTAAAAAATGCTACTCTAGTGCCTGGTGTATGCCACTTACTAGAGGCGCCTCTTAATGAATTTGGCACCATATGCCCTGTCAAGACTGGCATAGCGCCAGATGAATCGGACAAAGTACAATATATTGACACACACCTGACTCTCAAGATGGGCGATATTTTTCTGGCCAGTCTTGATCAGGTAAGATGTGTAAAGGCATGCACCTCATCACAAACCCTACTGCAGTCCCTGCTGGAGTAAGATTTGTGGAGTAGCGATGAAGGAATTTGGCGGGCAGGTGTCACTATGCCCCGTCACACCCCCATCCCACCACAGCTCTACCCACTTTGTTGGAGATAGGCGAAAATGACACGAAATGCCAAAATTTGCCCATTTTGTTGCAACCTTGTGTTAACCCCCCCGCCCTCCATAATGTATCTGTTCAACCATTTTTTGTATTGTGGCAAAATAATCTTTGCTGAATCGCCCCACTGGGCAGACAAAGACAGAAAAGGATCCCTGTGCAAGCACAATATTTGGGCCCTTTGTATCAAATAGGTCATGAAAAGGCACGATTCCACCTGTTTTAGAGGTGTAACTGGGCCCCCTTACCTCCAGGGTCCCTGTGCGGCTGCCCCTGATGTTGAGTGTAAACCAACTTTATAACAAGCAGATATAACTAAAAGTCCCATTACACAGTTTTGGTGACGTTGCAGCGATGTCGAAACGACATCGTTGTGTGTGACATTTACTAACGACCAACGATAAGTTCGTTCATCTTTGGTCATTGGTAAATGACCCGGACCATTATTTTATCGTTGGTCTCCCGCTGGCCGGCCAGTATCGGCATGTGTGACAGCGGAAGACCAACGATCAACGACCTCCCAGCGCCGCACAGCAAGCGCTGGGAGCTGGTAACCAGGGTAAACAGCAGGTAACTAAGCACAGCACTCTGCTTAGTTACCCGCTGTTTATCCTGGTTACCAGCGTCTCGCTGGTCGTTGATCGCTGGTGAGTCTGCCTGTGTGACAGCTCACCAGCGATCAGATACCAATGTCCCAGCGACCCCCATCATTGGGGGACATCGCTGGGACATCATTAGGTGTTACAGGGCCTTAATAAGTGGCTGAACAGGACAACTGAACGGTCAATTTAAGGTAGAACAGGCAAAGTAACTTGTTTTAAAGGGATTTTCAAACATTTATGATCCATTTGGATAGGATATTAATATGAGATTAGCAGAGATGAGGATTAGGTGATGACGTAGCCCAGATTAGGAGAGAACCCACAGAACCATCCTTGTACACAATGTACGGAGCGGTGCCGGCCCAAAGCGCACCGGCCTTTATACACAATATACGGAGCGGTGCCGGCCCAAAGCGCACCGGCCTTTATACACAATGTACGGAGCGGTGCCGGCCCAAAGCGCACCGGCCTTTATACACAATGTACGGAGCGGTGCCGGCCCAAAGCGCACCGGCCTTTATACACAATCAATGTACGGTGCCGACCCAAAGCGCACCGGCCTTTATACACAATGTACGGTGCCGACCCAAAGCGCACCGGCCTTTATACACAATGTACGGAGCGGTGCCGGCCCAAAGCGCACCGGCCTTTCTACACAATGTACAGAGCGGTGCCGGCCCAAAGCGCACCGGCCTTTATACACAATGTACGGTGCCGACCCAAAGCGCACCGGCCTTTTACACAATGTACGGTGCCGACCCAAAGCGCACCGGCCTTTATACACAATGTACGGTGCCGACCCAAAGCGCACCGGCCTTTATACACAATGTACGGAGCGGTGCAGGCCCAAAGCGCACCGGCCTTTATACACAATGTACGGAGCGGTGCCGGCCCAAAGCGCACCGGCCTTTATACACAATGTACGGTGCCGACCCAAAGCGCACCGGCCTTTATACACAATGTACGGTGCCGACCCAAAGCGCACCGGCCTTTATACACAATGTACGGAGCGGTGCAGGCCCAAAGCGCACCGGCCTTTATACACAATGTACGGAGCGGTGCCGGCCCAAAGCGCACCGGCCTTTATACACAATGTACGGAGCGGTGCAGGCCCAAAGCGCACCGGCCTTTATACACAATGTACGGAGCGGTGCCGGCCCAAAGCGCACCGGCCTTTATACACAATGTACGGTGCCGACCCAAAGCGCACCGGCCTTTATACACAATGTACGGAGCGGTGCAGGCCCAAAGCGCACCGGCCTTTATACACAATCAATGTACGGTGCCGACCCAAAGCGCACCGGCCTTTATACACAATCAATGTACGGTGCCGACCCAAAGCGCACCGGCCTTTATACACAATGTACAGAGCGGTGCCGGCCCAAAGCGCACCGGCCTTTATACACAATGTACGGAGCGGTGCCGGCCCAAAGCGCACCGGCCTTTATACACAATGTACGGTGCCGACCCAAAACGCACCGGCCTTTATACACAATGTACGGTGCCGACCCAAAGCGCACCGGCCTTTATACACAATGTACGGAGCGGTGCCGGCCCAAAGCGCACCGGCCTTTATACACAATGTACGGTGCCGACCCAAAGCGCACCGGCCTTTATACACAATGTACGGAGCGGTGCAGGCCCAAAGCGCACCGGCCTTTATACACAATCAATGTACGGTGCCGACCCAAAGCGCACCGGCCTTTATACACAATCAATGTACGGTGCCGACCCAAAGCGCACCGGCCTTTATACACAATGTACAGAGCGGTGCCGGCCCAAAGCGCACCGGCCTTTATACACAATGTACGGAGCGGTGCCGGCCCAAAGCGCACCGGCCTTTATACACAATGTACGGTGCCGACCCAAAGCGCACCGGCCTTTATACACAATGTACGGTGCCGACCCAAAGCGCACCGGCCTTTATACACAATGTATGGAGCGCGTCCGACCCAAAGCGCACCGGCCTTTATACACAATGTACGGAGCGGTGCAGGCCCAAAGCGCACCGGCCTTTATACACAATGTACGGAGCGGTGCCGGCCCAAAGCGCACCGGCCTTTATACACAATGTACGGTGCCGACCCAAAGCGCACCGGCCTTTATACACAATGTACGGTGCCGACCCAAAGCGCACCGGCCTTTATACACAATGTACGGAGCGGTGCAGGCCCAAAGCGCACCGGCCTTTATACACAATCAATGTACGGTGCCGACCCAAAGCGCACCGGCCTTTATACACAATCAATGTACGGTGCCGACCCAAAGCGCACCGGCCTTTATACACAATGTACGGTGCCGACCCAAAGTGCACCGGCCTTTATACACAATGTACGGAGCGGTGCCGGCCCAAAGCGCACCGGCCTTTATACACAATGTACAGAGCGGTGCCGGCCCAAAGCGCACCGGCCTTTATACACAATGTACAGAGCGGTGCCGGCCCAAAGTGCACCGGCCTTTATACACAATGTACGGTGCGGTGCCGGCCCAAAGCGCACCGGCCTTTATACACAATGTACGGTGCCGACCCAAAGCGCACCGGCCTTTATACACAATGTACGGTGCCGACCCAAAGCGCACCGGCCTTTATACACAATGTACGGAGCGGTGCCGGCCCAAAGCGCACCGGCCTTTATACACAATCAATGTACGGTGCCGACCCAAAGCGCACCGGCCTTTATACACAATCAATGTACGGTGCCGACCCAAAGCGCACCGGCCTTTATACACAATGTACGGTGCCGACCCAAAGTGCACCGGCCTTTATACACAATGTACGGAGCGGTGCCGACCCAAAGCGCACCGGCCTTTATACACAATGTACGGAGCGGTGCCGGCCCAAAGCGCACCGGCCTTTATACACAATGTACAGAGCGGTGCCGGCCCAAAGCGCACCGGCCTTTATACACAATGTACGGAGCGGTGCCGGCCCAAAGCGCACCGGCCTTTATACACAATGTACAGAGCGGTGCCGGCCCAAAGCGCACCGGCCTTTATACACAATGTACGGAGCGGTGCCGGCCCAAAGCGCACCGGCCTTTATACACAATGTACGGAGCGGTGCCGGCCATTATACACATGGATACGCGGTGCTCCTGATAGAATTGGAGGATTCCCCTCCACAAGGAAAGCTGAATCTCTACTTCATAAAGGCAATCAATATACAGAAATCGATGTTTCGGCCGATCAGGCCTTCATCAGAGTGAAAGTACGTAAAAAGAGATCATCAAAAAATTATTGTTATAAAGCGGACTGGATCTCTGTACTGTCATATGTCAGTGGATACTGAGAATTACACAATCACGGCCCAGTATAAACACCAGGCCCCGTCCTGTCTATACTGGGATAACACATCCCGACCCTCCAGCACCGTGACCCACTGATCTCCACATCCCAGTAATGTCGTCCTGAGGTAAATCCCCTCCTGCTCATCACCTGAGGATAACGCTGGAATCTCTCTGCTGTTTCTGGACGATTCTGTCTTATTTCTGTCCAGGTCGCAGTTTTCAGGTCGTCTGATATAAGGAGATTATTATCAGCCGTGTTTACATCCAGTAATATGTCTGCAGGATCCTGTACATAGAAGATCACATTTATATCTCTAATCATAGCAGATAATGTGTGTGATATGTGGGAGATCAGCTCCACACCCCGATCACCTCCATCATGTCCTCCTGTGTCCTCATCACCTCCATCATGTCCTGTGTCCTCATCACCTCCATCATGTCCTCCTGTGTCCTCATCACCTCCATCATGTCCCCCTGTGTCCTCATCACCTCCATCATGTCCTCCTGTGTCCTCATCACCTCCATCATGTTCTCCTGTGTCCTCATCACCTCCATCATGTTCTCCTGTGGCCTCATCACCTCCACCATGTCCTTTTGTGTCCTCATCACCTCCATCATGTCCTCCTGTGGCCTCATCACCTCCATCATGTCCTCTTGTGTCCTCATCACCTCCATCATGTCCTCCTGTGTCCTCATCACCTCCACCATGTCCTTTTGTGTCCTCATCACCTCCATCATGTCCTCCTGTGGCCTCATCACCTCCATCATGTTCTCCTGTGTCCTCATCACCTCCACCATGTCCTTTTGTGTCCTCATCACCTCCATCATGTCCTCCTGTGTCCTCATCACCTCCATCATGTCCTCTTGTGTCCTCATCACCTCCATCATGTCCTCCTGTGTCCTCATCACCTCCATCATGTCCTCGTGTCCTCATCACCTCCATCATGTCCCCCTGTGTCCTCATCACCTCCATCATGTCCTCCTGTGGCCTCATCACCTCCATCATGTCCCCCTGTGTCCTCATCACCTCCATCATGTCCTCCCATGTCCTCATCACCTCCATCATGTCCTCCTGTGGCCTCATCACCTCCATCATGTCCTCTTGTGTCCTCATCACCTCTACCATGTCGTCCTGTGTTCTCATCACCTCCATCATGTCCTCCTGTGTCCTCATCACCTCCATCATGTCCTCCTGTGTCCTCATCACCTCCATCATGTCCCCCTGTGTCCTCATCACCTCCATCATGTCCTCCTGTGTCCTCATCACCTCCATCATGTCCCCCTGTGTCCTCATCACCTCCATCATGTCCTCCTGTGTCCTCATCACCTCCATCATGTCCTCCTCTGGCCTCATCATCTCCATCATATTTTCCTGTGGCCTCATCACCTCCATCCTGTCCTCCTGTTATCTCATCACCTCCATCATGTCCTCCTGTTATCTCATCACCTCCATCATGTCCTCCTGTGTCTTCATCACATCCATCATGTCCCCCTGTGTCCTCATCACCTCCATCATGTCCCCCTGTGTCCTCATCACCTCCATCATGTCCTCCTGTGTCCTCATCACCTCCATCATGTCCCCCTGTGTCCTCATCACCTCCATCATGTCCTCCTCTGGCCTCATCATCTCCATCATATTTTCCTGTGGCCTCATCACCTCCATCCTGTCCTCCTGTTATCTCATCACCTCCATCATGTTCCCCTGTGTCCTCATCACCTCCATCATGTCCTCATCACCTCCATCATGTCCTCCTGTGTCCTCATCACCTCCATCCTGTCCTCCTGTTATCTCATCACCTCCATCATGTCCTCCTGTGTCTTCATCACATCCATCATGTCCTCCTGTGTCCTCATCACCTTCATCATGTCCTCTTGTGTCCTCATCACCTCCACCATGTCCCCCTGTGTCCTCATCACCTCCATCATATCTTCCTGTGTCTTCATCACCTCCATCATGTGCTCCTGTGTCCTCATCACCTCCATCATGTCCCTCTGTGTCCTCATCACCTCCATCATGTCCTCTTGTGTCCTCATCACCTCCATCATGTCCTCTTGTGTCCTCATCACCTCCATCATGTCCTCCTGTGTCTTCATCACCTCCATCATGTCCTCCTGTGTCCTCATCACCTTCATCATGTCCTCCTGTGTCCTCATCACCTCCATCATGTCCCTCTGTGTCCTCATCACCTCCATCATGTCCTCCTGTGTCTTCATCACCTCCATAATGTCCCTCTGTGTCCTCATCACCTCCATCATGTCCTCTTGTGTCCTCATCACCTCCATCATGTCCTCTGTACTGTCATTGAGTGATTTGCACAGTGACAGTGCACTCTGTGCTGCCAGTCAGATGAGGAGATCAGTAGACACAATGTTAGCACACGCTGTTGGAGTATATGGCAGCTTTCACAGACCAGCGCCACCCCCATAAGTCAATTCTCAAGTGTTTATTGCTCAGAGAAAGTCACAATGCAAACATCATTTAATAGAATTTACAGGAGAATCCTCAGATTATTCTATAACCCTATAATATCATGTAAAATAACTTTTTCCTCACCCGCTATCCTCTGAGGGGCTAAAAAAAAGCGCAGACTGTTTACATACCTAAAATATGTTGCTATCTTGAGACATCTTAGCAGTGGTGTAACATGAAGCTCAGGGGCCCTGATACGAAAGCTCCAACAGGGCCCCCAATTATTGCATAACATAAACTGACAACGTTTCAGCCAACACAGGGCCTTTATCAAGCCATTAAAAAGTGAACACAGTGGCTTGATAAAGGCCCTGCGCTGGCCGAAACATAAACATAGCGGGTGTATGCTGGGACCAATAAAGATAACTTCTTTAAAGAGTTTTGGTGTCTTGGATTTCGTTGTATTTTTGACTATTTTGCAGCCAAACGGAGGGTTGTACCAAGTAACACGAACAGTGGAGGGGTGCAGGGAACACAGCGACATCTATGTAACCACTTATATAGTAATATTAATATTTATTTCTACAACATATGTGGCACCAATTATGTCTGACAGCCACTTATTACATATTTTATCGAAAAATTATTTCTGTTGGACCATTCGAGATAAACAAAGAATCTACATCTATAACTGAATGGCCACTTAATTGGAGGGTCTTTCACCCTTGGATTATTGGACTCTTGCCCTTTCATCCCTGGACTCTGGCCCTTTCACCCTTGGATTCCGGCCCTTTCGCCCTTGGACTCTGGCCCTTTCACCCTTGGACTCTGGCCCTTTCACCCTGGGACTCTGGCCCTTTCACCCTTGGATTCCGGCCCTTTCGCCCTTGGACTCTGGCCCTTTCACCCTTGGACTCTGGCCCTTTCATCATTGGACTCTGGCCCTTTCATCACTAGACTCTGGCCCTTTCGCCCTTGGACTCTGGCCCTTTCACCCTTGGACTCTGGCCCTTTCATCATTGGACTCTGGCCCTTTCATCACTAGACTCTGGCCCTTTCGCCCTTGGACTCTGGCCCTTTCACCCTTGGACTCTGGCCCTTTCATCCTTGGACTCTGGCCCTTTCGCCCTTGGACTCTGGCCCTTTCATCACTAGACTCTGGCCCTTTCACCCTTGGACTCTGGCCCTTTCACCCTTGGACTCTGGCCCTTTCATCACTAGACTCTGGCCCTTTCACCATTGGACTCTGGCCCTTTCACCCTTGGACTCTGGCCCTTTCGCCCTTGGACTCTGGCCCTTTCGCCCTTGGACTCTGGCCCTTTCGCCCTTGGACTCTGGCCCTTTCGCCCTTGGACTCTGGCCCTTTCACCCTTGGACTCTGGCCCTTTTACCCTTGGACTCTGGCCCTTTCGCCCTTGGACTCTGGCCCTTTCACCCTTGGATTCCGGCCCTTTCGCCCTTGGACTCTGGCCCTTTCACCCTTGGACTCTGGCCCTTTCATCATTGGACTCTGGCCCTTTCATCACTAGACTCTGGCCCTTTCGCCCTTGGACTCTGGCCCTTTCACCCTTGGACTCTGGCCCTTTCATCATTGGACTCTGGCCCTTTCATCACTAGACTCTGGCCCTTTCGCCCTTGGACTCTGGCCCTTTCACCCTTGGACTCTGGCCCTTTCATCCTTGGACTCTGGCCCTTTCGCCCTTGGACTCTGGCCCTTTCATCACTAGACTCTGGCCCTTTCACCCTTGGACTCTGGCCCTTTCATCACTAGACTCTGGCCCTTTCACCATTGGACTCTGGCCCTTTCACCCTTGGACTCTGGCCCTTTCGCCCTTGGACTCTGGCCCTTTCGCCCTTGGACTCTGGCCCTTTCGCCCTTGGACTCTGGCCCTTTCGCCCTTGGACTCTGGCCCTTTCGCCCTTGGACTCTGGCCCTTTCGCCCTTGGACTCTGGCCCTTTCGCCCTTGGACTCTGGCCCTTTCATCATTGGACTCTGGCCCTTTCGCCCTTAGACTCTGGCCCTTTCGCCCTTGGACTCTGGCCCTTTCGCCCTTGGACTCTGGCCCTTTCGCCCTTGGACTCTGGCCCTTTCGCCCTTGGACTCTGGCCCTTTCGCCCTTGGACTCTGGCCCTTTCATCATTGGACTCTGGCCCTTTCGCCCTTGGACTCTGGCCCTTTCGCCCTTGGACTCTGGCCCTTTCGCCCTTGGACTCTGGCCCTTTCACCCTTGGACTCTGGCCCTTTCGTCCTTGGACTCTGGCCCTTTCGCCCTTGGACTCTGGCCCTTTCGCCCTTGGACTCTGGTCCTTTCACCCTTGGACTCTGGCCCTTTCACCCTTGGACTCTGGCCCTTTCACCCTTGGACTCTGGTTCTTTCACCCTTGGACTTCGCACTCTGGCCCTTTTATTATTAGACTCTGGCCCTTTCATAATTGAAGGCACCGGCCCTTTCATCATTGAAGTCCGGGCCTTTCATCATTGGACTCCGCACTCCGGCCCTTTCATTATTAGACTTCGGTCCTTTAATCCTTGGAGTTCGGCCCTTTCATCCTTGGACTCTGGCTCTTTTATCCTTGGACTTTGACCCTTTCATTATTAGACTCCCGCTCTATCATCATTGGAGGCACCGGCCCTTTCATCATTGGACTCCGCACTCCAGCCCTTTCATTATTAGACTTCGGCCCTTTCATCATTGGACTCCGCACTCCAGCCCTTTCATTATTAGACTCTCGCCCTATCATCATTGGAGGCACTGTCCCTTTCATCCTTGGACTCCGGCCCTTTCATCCTTGGTCTCCGGCCCTTTCATCCTTGGTCTCCGGCCCTTTCATCCTTGGACTCCGCACTCCAGACCTTTCATTATTAGACTCCAGCCCTTTCATTATTAGACTCCCGCCCTTTCATTATTAGACTCCAGCCCTTTCATTATTAGACTCCCGCCCTTTCATTATTAGACTCCCGCCCTTTCATTATTAGACTCCAGCCCTTTCATTATTAGACTTCGGCCCTTTCATCCTTGGTCTCAGGCCCCTTCATCATTGGAGTTTTCCTAAAAGTCAACTAATTAGAATGATATTAGCCATGACATGGCCGTGGTCTTCAGCGCTGGAATATCCAGACCATTTTTCAAAAACAAAATATTTGAAGGTTTTTTGTCTAACATTGTGTAAAGTACAGGAAAAATATCCAGCAAAAAGGGACGACGTAAAAGAATGGTAAGTATAAATGTCAGAGGAGAATAGGAGAGATCATTGTGACAAAGCCGCGGTGCCCAGTCCATACAGCGCTGGGGTTGGAATGTACAACTCATCACTTCCGAGGACACATGAGCTTCATCAACAATTGACCGGTTCGAGAGCCGTTAATGTCTAAGGGAAAAAGAAAAGCAGCAGCACCATCAAAGGAGCGCAAGGATCACTGCGCACGGGAAAAACATTGTCTGGACCGATCAAGCCAGATTCCTATTACACTACGCTGATGGGACGCTAGAATTGGGTGCAAACATCATGAATTGATGGAGCTCAGGGTCAGATGGGAACAGATCAGGCATTTAGAGCTGGATTAATAGTGTGGGATACGCCCTGGTTCTCTCATACCTTGCATGTCCCTCTTTTCTGGCCTTCACAGTAACCAGATTTTAATTCTATAGGACTTTTTACTATGACGTAGCGCACCATCATAGGTCATTACTACTTCCATCTCATATGATCAGCTTCTATGAAGAGGTAATGTCACAGGTGTATCAGGAGCCACGGATGAGGCTGTTGGGGTCACTCGCAGAAGCTCGCACCGAACTGCCAAAATCCTGAATTGTTGTACTGTCCCTTTAAGAGGTATTTCTCTGCTTGGTGACAGCTGTAGGTTTCCTACCTATACCCCTTAGCTCCCATGATGCATTGCTGGTGATAGCGTGTTTGGAGTTGGTGTTACTTCCTGGCTTTGCAGTGCATCATGGATGTCTGGTGGAGCTTGCTGTCTTTTTTTCTTCGTTCACCTAGGTGTTCCCACCTCTCCCCCTTGTTTGTCTCCTTGGTGTTTTCCTTTAGTTGTTAGCTGGATAGACCAGTGTTCACCCTGTCTGATCCCTACGTAAGCTTTGTTGAGGGACAGACAGGGATGAGGTATCCTGCTCGGCGACAGTTGCGGAGACTGTATAGGGTTGTTAGGAGAGTCAGGTGTCATTGCTAGGGTTTCTAGGGTCACAATCTCCCCTTTTCCCTTAGCGTCAGGGACTTTTTTTTTTTTTCCCCCCTCGTCATCCTGCGCTGGGTGTCTTCAGCATGACAGGCAAGTTACAGACTGCACCAGGGAAATGCAGTGGATGTTGTCGTTCCAAAAGCTTTTGATATGGTGCTACACAAAAAGTTGGTACTTAAAATGAGAATAATGGGGATAGGGGAAAATATGTGATCTGGGTTAATAACTGGCTCAGTGATAGGAAACAAAGGGTGATTATTAATGGAATAAACTTAGACTGGGTCACAGGTAACAGTGGGATACCACAGGGTCAGTATTGGGTCCTACAGGTAACAGTGGGGTACCACAGGGGTCAGTATTGGGCTCTACACATAACAGTGGGGTACCACAGGGGTCAGTATTGGGCTCTACACGTAACAGTGGGGTACCACAGAATCTGTATTGGGCCCTACAGGTAACAGTGGGGTACCACAGGGGTCAGTATTGGGCTCTACAAGTAACAGTGGGGTACCACAGGGGTCAGTATTGGGCTCTACACGTAACAGTGGGGTACCACAGAATCTGTATTGGGTTCTACAGGTAACAGTGGGGTACCACAGGGGTCAGTATTGGGCTCTACACGTAACAGTGGGGTACCACAGAATCTGTATTGGGTTCTACAGGTAACAGTGGGGTACCACAGGGGTCAGTATTGGGCTCTACACATAATAGTGGGGTACCACAGGGGTCAGTATTGGGCTCTACACGTAACAGTGGGGTACCACAGAATCTGTATTGGGTTCTACAGGTAACAGTGGGGTACCACAGGGGTCAGTATTGGGCTCTACAGGTAACAGTGGGGTACCACAGGGTCAGAATTGGGCCCTACAGGTAACAATGGGGTAGCACAGGGGGCAGTATTGGGTCCTAGAGATATCAGTTGGGTACTATAGGGGTCAGTATTGGGCCCTCTTCTTTTTACATATTTATTAGTGACCTTGTAGGGGGCATACAGAGTAGAATTTCAAAATTTGCAGATGACACTAAACTCTGCAGGGTAATCAATACGGAGGAGGACAATTTTATTTTACAGATGTATGTATGTAACCACTAGGCTTGGGCTGAGAAATGGCAAATCAAATTTAATGTGGATAAATGTAAGATCATGCACTTGGGAAGATGAAATAAAATATATAATTATGTACTTAATTGTAAAACACTGGGTAAAACTGTCACAGAAAATGACGGGTGTATGGGTGAACTAGTTGCCATTTGTGGAGTCGGGAAGGCATGTCTGCCCAATGGTGGTTTGTTGCCTTCCTCTGGATCCACATGTTAGGATATAGGATGAACTTGATGGACTTTAGTCTACTTTCAACCCTAGAAAAAAACAAAACTATGAAACTGGAAGACATTATCTGTGCTCATGGTCCTGCAAAGCCTAGTGGGGTCTACGTGAACTGCATCTGAAGATCCAACCGGCTACCACATGGGTGATCATTCGGTGCATATTAGAAGCCAGCGGAACATGTTGGCACAATTCACGAGTAAACCACAAGCCTCATGGGTATCGGAACTAGTTTATTACATGGGACACTCTTGAGCGTTATACATTGTGCGTCATGAACATGTTTCCACAATTGCTCATTTTCCTTAATGTGGAAATTTATTTGACATTTGATCCATTGGAAGGGCAGGAAAAAAAATCTAATATGATGAAAAATTAATGTTAACTTGTGGACAATCATCAATAGATCTGATATAAATCTCAGGCCATCTTCCACCCAAGGTTCATTATACGGGTTAATTATGTACCATGACACTAAAACATTGCAGCTTAAATTGGTCTTTTCAGAAGATAAAAGACATAAGTGTAAAGTCATCACAGAACAATGAGGTCTAGAATGGGGGGGTGTCCCGTGTCCCATCGGGAGGATTCACTGTATTTGAACATTTCAACTCTGAATAATACTATCGGACGTCTGTACACTCAGTCTCCATTAATGCCTGGGACCCAAGGATCTAGGCGTAAGGTGATGGACAGGATCCTCAATGCCTAGGACTAAGGGATCCAGGCATAAGGTGATGGACAGGCTGCTCAATGCCTAGGAACTTAGGATACAGGCATGAGGTAATGGGCAGGATCCACAATGCCTGGGACCAAGGGAACCAGGCATAAGGAGATGGACAGGATCCTCAATGCCTGTGAGCAAAGGATCCAGGCATTCCATGATGGGTAGGATCCTCAATGACCTAGAACCTAAGGATCCATGCATAAAGTGATTGGCAGGATCCTCAATGCCTGGGACCAAGGGATCCAGGCATAAAGTGATGAACAAGATCCTCAATACCTGGGACCAATGGATCCAGGCATAAGGTGATGGACAGGTTCCTCAATGCCTGGGATCAAGGGATCCAGGTATAAGATGATGGACAGGTTCCTCAATGCCTGTGACCAAAGGATCCAGACATACCATGATGGGTAGGATCCTCAATGCCTAGGACCTTAGGATCCAGGCATGAGGTAATGGGCAGGATCCACAATGCCTGGGACCAAGGGATCCAGGCATAAGGTGATGAACAAGATCCTCAATGCCTGTGACCAAAGGATCCAGGCATACCATGATGGGTAGGATCCTCAATGCCTAGAACCTAAGGATCCAGGCATAAAGTGATTGGCAGGATCCTCAATGCCTGGGACCAAGGAATCCAGGCATGAGGTAATGGGCAGGATCCACAATGCCTGGGACCAAGGGATCCAGGTATAAGGTGATGGACAGGTTCCTCAATACCTGGGACCAAGGGATCCAGGCATACCATGATGGGTAGGATCCTCAATGCCTAGGACCTAAGGATCCATGCATAAAATGATTGGCAGGATCCTCAATGCCTGGGACTAAGGGATCCAGGCATAAGGTGATGAACAGGATCCTGAATGACTGGGACTAAGGGATCCAGGCGTACGGTGCAGGTCAGGATCTTGCAGACTCAAGTCTTCTGTATCCGGTTTCGGTGGAGATCACTTCACGTGTCCATTTCACCAATTTGGTTTGTGTCGTCTCTTGGACCCATCACATCTTACACTACATTATATTAGAATTCCTATTGTTCATCATAAGCCACAAAGTAGAAAATACAGGACTAAATGGAATGACACCGGTCTGCTCCGCAGTAACACGTCTCCTCCACATGCGATGGTCATATATGTGCGTGTGATCCCATCTTGGATCCAAATTGTATGTACGCTGATTTCCCTCCACTGGGAGACCCAACGGGAAGGGATTACGTCCAATCACCCGTCCACGCACATCACTATGTCCTAACACTGGGATTCATCTACTTGAGTTACAGGTGTTGGCTGTATCTGATAGTCCCGTAAAGGTTTCTGAGGCAGATATGGGTCAGGACACGTCAGCTGGCGAAACCTCTGAAAGGTAAAAACGTAAAACAAATCAGCTGATGAGCGAATACAACATATAAGACTCAACTGGAGGATAATTAGGGGGTGGCTCAGGGTGGGCGCCATCCCGGTGGCAGGAGTGGAGCAGGGTCCCAATCGGCAGGGGTTGGCAATGTTGCCAGCCGGGTCAGCAATGCTGCAGGCCTGAGGCTCAGAGTAGGGGGTGTCATAGTGGCACGAGGCGGGCACCATTGATATGCCAGAGGTGAACATAATGGACTTCTCTGAAAATGGCTGAGGCGGCGCATGCGCAAATGGAGATCTCAGGGTGCCGAGATCTCAATCTGCACACGAGCTGCCTCCAATGCAATGGACTTCAGGAAAATGGCAGCCTGTGACTCTAGTCACCACCTGGACAAGAAAAAGTGGAATACTCAATCATTCAGGTCAGATACCAGGACAGAGGGGAACAAACAGAGGCGTAGTTACATGGAGAGGAGCGGATCAGAACAGAGGGACAAGACTAAAGAATGGTCAAACACAAGCAAAGGTCAGGCAGAAAAAGATCAATTTTCAGAGCACAGATACCGGAGGACAAACTAGCACCACAGAGATGAAACTAAGACTGGCAGTGCCCTGGGAGAAACTGCAGCACTAAAAGGCTGAGCAATTAAATGAGACAATGAGCAGCTACAGAATCTCAGCACAAGCTGGAAAGAGATTGGAGGACTAAGCTGTCAATCACCCAGCTCAGCGCACCTTGAATGCAGAGCGGATCAATCGTGACACTACCGATGTAGCGTGTGCTCTCTGAGAGCTCCATCTGCGCACCCACTGCCTCCATAGCCACTTTCCTTAAGTCCTTTGCGTCCAATGCCGGTATATCACTTGCGCCTGCATCAAGCTACCGCAACACCCCCTTCTCTGAGCCCCTTGCCCGCAGCATCGCCAACCCGTGAGCTATAGGATCATAAGACGGACACTAGCGTTATTAGACGGGCCCCATTTAACATTGAAAATTATTTTTTTCCCTCTCTAAATTTAGGGGTGCATCTTATAATCTGCAAATGACAGTACATATTGGGTGTAGACCCATTTATAAAAGTCGAAACAATTACACTTTGGACTGAAACCTGTTACAAACTGTGAGAACAGACAATGTTTCAATTTGTCTGTAGTGACGAGCATTCTTTTTAATGCGTGCGGTGGGTTAATGTTCTTAATTAGACCAGACGTATTGTTCTGTTGTTTGTTGACTCATGAGAAGTGGGTCATTGTTTCTTGCCAGATTACTCGGAGCCCCAGTGTATTGTTTTGTGGATTGCTAGCAAAATGTAATTTACCTCGGCCCCTTCATGTCTACATTACTCAGAAGGAAATTATACAGTCGGATTGAAATTCCAACCAATAAGAGAATAGCCTTATTCCACCAATCCTGTATGACCACAATACCCTGAGAGAAGTGCTTGCGATACATAAAAAGAGCCTGTAGTTCTTATGCTACGTGGTCTCAGTCTAGGAGCTTCAGATCCGATTGGAGGAGCACCAAAACTGGATTATATTCTGCAGGAGTTCCGCCAACAGTTCGGCTGGAAGATCAGAGACTACTTAATGAACCCAGGTTGGGATAACTCGGTCACCTGGCTACAGACATTGCTGTGCTCGGTCAGATTCCTAAGTGCTCGGTCACTTCTCAGGGGGTACCCACCTAAAGCGGGGTGCTGCTGGATTGGGGTAGTTGGCCCTGGTAACCCCAAAGGCACGAACATTCTAATCCCTGGTGAGCCAGCGGAATGGTGAGACTCTGTTGCTTGTTATATTGTGTGTTCTCGCTTGGTTATGTGCTTTATGTCTTTGATTGTTTGGGATCCAATAAAGTCTTACTATTGGGGTTCCAAGTTTTAGACAGTGCCCAGCCTGTTAAAGCCAAAAATACCCCTGAGCATACCCACGGTGCAAGATGCGGCCTTGGCCTAACCAGAAGGTACCGTCAGATGCATACTTTGTGCCTCCACAACTTACCTCTACTATAGGTCCTTTGATCGTCGACACTTTATAACAAACCCATAGTGGGGTACAAACCATAGACGCCAGCGCTAGCAGCCAACCCACAGCATCCCCCCACCAGGGGTAGATATAGCGCTTGTTGTACTGGAGAGGAGTGTATTTTACCAGTGAGAAGATAAATGTGGCCTGGCAAAAGAGAGGACAACAGGTGAGACTGCCATAAACCTATCACAACCCCTCCATAAGGTATTAATACCGCCGTCTCACCAGGCACACAGCGGGGGTAATGAACAGCCAGCAGTACTTGATTATGGGCAAGGGACGGTATCCAATCATATGCTCCACGTTGTCATAGAAGTTATCGGCACCTTCAGAATCAAGAGGTTCTAATTAAGATCAGTGAACGTAGAAGATGTAACCACAATTGTTAAGTAATGTTACTCACCATATACCCAACCAATGCAGAGCGTCTCAAAGATGGCAACAAACAGCAGGCACATCCCACTGGCAGCATAATAGTCGAACAGCTGGAATACGTACATGCCACCCTGGGAGGAGACCAGAAAATAACTGTGAGGACGTGGAAAGGGACCTCCTGGGTCATCGTGTGAATGGACCTCTTGGGTCATCGTGTGATGGGACCTCCTGGGTCATCATGTGAAGGGACCTCCTGGGTCATCGTGTGAATGGACCTCTTGGGTCATTGTGTGAAGGGACCTCCTGGGTCACCATGTGAAGGGACCTCCTGGGTCATCGTGTGAATGGACCTCTTGGGTCATTGTGTGATGGGACCTCCTGGGTCATCGTGTGAAGGGATCTCCTGGGTCACCATGTGAAGGGAGCTCCTGGGTCATTGTGTGAAGGGACCTCCTGGGTCACCGTGTGAAGGGACCTCCTGGGTCACCGTGTGAAGGGACCTCCTGGGTCACCATGTGAAGGGACCTCCTGGGTCACCGTGTGAAGGGACCTCCTGGGTCATTGTGTGAAGGGACCTCCTGGGTCACCGTGTGAAGGGACCTCCTGGGTCATCTTGTAGAGGGACCTCCTGGGTCATCGTGTGAAGGGACCTCCTGGGTCACCATGTGAAGGGACCTCCTGGGTCATCGTGTGAAGGGACCTCCTGGGTCATCTGGTCTAACCAGGATTCACTAAATCATCCCAGATATCTGTCCAGTGTCTGTTTGAAAGCTTTCATTCAAGGGGAACTAACTAGTCTACAGGATGATCTAGAGTGAACTGTGAAGATTTGTCAGAAGAAAATGTAACACAGTCCGTAATCAGAACTAGTCTGAAGGACGACATAGCGGGAACTGTGGGACTGGATACCCCATTCCTGATAGTACTGTATACCCCATTCCTGGTAGAACTGGATACCTCATTCCTGGTAGTACTGGATACCCCATTCCTGGTAGTACTGGATACCCCATTCCTGGTAGTACTGGATACCCCATTCCTGGTAGTACTGGATACCCCATTCCTGGTAGAACTGGATACCCCATTCCTAGTAGTACTGGATACGCCATTTCTGGTAGTACTGAATACCCCATTCCTAGTAGTACTGGATACCCCATTCCTGGTACAACTGGATACCCCATTCCTGGTACAACTGGATACCCCATTCCTAGTAGTACTGGATACCCCATTCCTAGTAGTACTGGATACCCCATTCCTGGTACAACTGGATACCCCATTCCTAGTAGTACTGGATACCCCATTCCTGGTAGTACTGGATACCCCATTCCTGGTAGTGCTGGATACCCCATTCCTGGTAGTAGGGGTACCAACAAGAGTGGGAAAACTTTCTGAAAACATCCCACTTTACGGCCTCATTCCTTACCTCCGTCAACATGACGAGTCCAATAAGGAAGGAGAAGACGCAGACGACCAGGATAAGCAGCTCACGGCGGTTCTTCTTACGAAACACACTGGGATACATGTCAACCAAAGAGGTGACCAGACTCTCCACACATACAAACTGAGGGATAAATAGGCCAAAAGGGGGAAAATACATCAGTGTACCCCATGTAGAAGAGAGATAATGGAGGTCTACTTCTGTATTAAAGAACACATCTTCTATATACAGATCCTATGCAAGCTATTGGTTCTCCAAGGTAACAGACTACAAACAAAGCACATGTAGTCAGAAGTCATAACCTCAGACATGTTTTCTCTGCTAATGCTACCTTACTGAATATAGGAGGTTGATGGGAGTATGACGGCATATTCAGACTACAAAGTGTCTGTTTTCATGGAAATATATACATGCATTATTTACAGGGGTGGATACAGTCTTTAAATCCATCATATATGTTATAAATGGATACCTGACTGTCCAGACCCAGAAGAATGACCATAATGAAGAAGAAACAAGCCCAAAGGGGAGAGAATGGCATCATTGAGACAGCTCGGGGGTAAGCAATAAATGCTAAGCCTGGACCTGGAAAACAAAAAATGAATAAATTATGCAGGTGTCAGCACTTAAAGCGTTACCGCTATTTACATTTTTATTTAATAATAATGTAGAGAAAGAGATTATAATAAGCTTTCAAATACACTTAATCAAGAAAAAAACATTCATAAACCTTCCACAAGGTGTCCCTACTGCACTGTGTGTGAAGCAGACATATGTTCATTATCAGTCAGATCCGTCTTCAAGCTTCTCCCACTGAACACAGGGCATGTAACCATATAAGGGTTGGGGGGGGGTGGCCTATATTCCTGACTGCAGCTGATGAGGTGACAATGTATCAGATTACCACAGGCTACAGCACAGTTGCTAAGCAATGTCAGGATCCCTGCAAACTATCTGTCATCTGGCTCCACACAGCTCAGTCACAATCTGTGTTAACTCCTCTGCTGGCACATTACACTGCTCCCTTTCATCAATCAAATCACATTTACATTTTAAGGCTCTGACCGGGTTACCAAATTAAAAATCATGCAAGGCACCAGGGAGTGATAGGGGAACTGAACGTATATGTGTTGCCTCCGATGTTGCTCCGCAGACGCTGTCCCAATCGACAGAGTCAAGCAGCCAACAAGTCAGCTGCAGAAGGCAGGGAATATTTGCTTTTCGTTGGCTCCGATGACCCATGACTGAATGAACTCACCCGATTCTGCCACCTCTGAGATCGGCACCCCTTGCTCTTCCGCCATAAAGCCCAAGATGGAAAAAATGGCGAATCCAGCCACGAAACTCGTGCCGCTATTTAGAAAGCATAAAGCAACACAATCCCTGCCGAAAAGTAAGGAAAAGTCAGATGTTTTAACAAATGCCGCGGTCTCGGTAGTAAACTGAAAACGATGTTGTTCCCCGCTGAAACAGCCCAGATATATAAAAATCTAATTCATGTCTCTGGCCCTTTAAGGAAGCCTGACTGTCTGACTATGTAAACGGCTGCTACAAGATACTTTTATGTGAGGGGAGAGTCGGAACGTGCGTCGGGGAAACAGCAACTGAGGTAAGTCCTGTCTGTGCCTTCTACTCAGATGTGTCTGATCTATCCGGAATTTTGTGGATTAAGAGACGCAGCCCAAATATAGAGGAGGAAAATAGGGATAAAAAATGATTTTATATGTTAAAATGGGGGTCCGATTTATAATGCTAGAGTTTGGCGTATAGTTGAGTGTAGTTTACCGGGGGGAAAGGTGCAGCAGTGGGTCAATGCTGTGGGCCTAGAGAAGAGGGTGTTACGGAGGCACCAGTGGGGTGATGCTGTGGGCCTGGAGAAGAGGGTGTTGTGGAGGTACCAGCAGGGTGATGCTGTGGGCCTGGAGGAGAGGGAGTTGTGGAGGTACCAGTGGGGTGATGCTGTGGGCCTGGAGGAGAGGGGGTTGCGAATGTACCAGAGGGTGATGCTGTGGGCCCAGAGGAGGGGGTGTTGCAGAGGCACCAGTGGGGTGATGCTGCAGACCCGGAGAAGAGGATGTTGCAGAAGCACCAGTGGGATGATGCTGTGGGCCCGAAGGAGGGGGTGTTGCAGAGGCACTAGTTGGGTGATGCTGTGAGCCCAGAGGAGGGGGTGTTCCAGAGGCACCAGTGGGGTGATGCTGCAGGCCCTGAGGGAGGGGCATCCTAGTGGTGCATGCCATTGATCTCCTGGCGATGGTACGAAATGGACTCCATGAAAATGGCTTCAGAGCCAAAGTATGCGCAGATTGACATCTTGGCAGAGCTGAGATCTCTATCTGTGCGTGCGTCACTCCCGAGGTCTCGGCTCTCCGAGATCTCAATCTGCGCATGCGCTGCCTCCACATCCATTTTCCTGGAGTCCATCGCGTCCACCGCTGGGATATCAATGAAGAAAGAAGTAATAGCACAAAAGAAGCACTCAACCCAACCCATGCCGCCAGGACACTCCTTCCTCCCAGCCTCGGGCCCACAGCATTGCGCCACTCGTGACCCTGCTCCGCTGCCACCGTACCCCTCCAGTAAACAATATCTGGATTATAAGACGGACCCCATAAAATCCGATATATTAAATGTATATTATTAATGCTAACCCTCCATCACATAGTATTCTTTAGATTACCTGTAGCAATTGTTGTGATATTGATTGTAGCTTCCCAGTGCGGTGAGGCATCCCAGACAAATGGCGTACGAGAAAAAGATCTGCGTCCCCGCGTCCATCCAGACCTGCCGAGGACAGTCTGGTGAATGGCAAATATAAAATCAGTTGATAACGGGCACAAATGTTCCCCATGTCCCTAATTGAACGTACAGTACATTCCACATGTCGTATAAGCAAACACTTTAGGGGGTTTTGGTTGTAATCCCAATGGGTAATGGCGGAGGAGGGTCCAATACCAAACTGAAGCTCAATATCAGCAGCGAGGTCTCCTCTATAGCCAGTAACTATAGCGGATCAGTTACTTCTATGGAAGGCCAAAATGGTAGCCAACCTTTAGTAGACCCCTCGCAGCCATAATAAGCCATTGGCACCCTGCGACAAATTACTTCAGGGGTTAAAATACAGTTTTCTCTGTCATTTCATTGGGTAACACAGGACCAGGACCACCTGTCTGGAGTTGAGGTGCTTATTTCAGTCCCTGGGCTATAGCAGGGCAAGGGTAGCAGCCCAGACCTCCCCAGTTTTAGAGATACTTCCGGGAACAGGGACATCAAGAGATCCCCAGTCTTAATGTCAGACTAGATCCCCTGATCGGCTTTTGCCCATCATTGCCATCCTGCTTCCTAACCCCCTTGTCCGTTATTACACTGCGTGACAAATACGTGGTGCGGAAAGAGAACCTTGGATTTCAATTGCTTCTGGGCCCTCAACAGTTTCCCTCACTTTACACTCTGTGTAATTCAAGGAAAATTCTCCCCCAGTGATGGCTCAGAGAAAAAGAGTTTACGGTCAGCACACAAAAATCTTACTTTTGTCCAAATTGACAGACTTGTTGCTAATGGGCTGTATTAAAGACTCTGGACGGCTCTGGATTTTACTTTGTCTGGGGAATGTTTTTAAGTCAAGGCCATCAGCCCCCAACCGGGCTCAGATCTGCGTAAACATGAGGACGGTGACAGCTCGTGGTTTTCAGTCTGGGCCCCCCTGTTGCGCTCAGCGTGGTCTGTTCAGCTCAGGGGTCACCTGTCCAATTAATTACACAAAAACAACCATCTCTGCGCACGCGCCTCCCGCCCGGTCACAATGTTAATGGTCCATCATTAGCAGATTTAGCGGCTAATATGTTCCTAACCCTGTAACTTCCATCCTTAATCACCTGGGGGTCCTGAAGACGGCTGAGGTCCGGGTACAGGTAAAACTGAATTCCCTGTAGAGCGCCGGGTAACGAGACCCCTCGGATGAGCAAAACAACCAACATCAAGTAGGGGAAGGTTGCTGTAATATATACAACCTGCAGAAAATAAATACTAATCAATGTACGGATTGATAACATTTCCTATATATTGTCTCATATTCGCCCTTATTTAATGTAAATACCATTGTCCGTTACAGGGGGGGGTCAAATAGTCTAGTTTCTGTGCTAATTTGCAAGGGCTAGTGATGTCACCAACCTGTGATGTCACTACCCTGGAGCAGTTAAATTTAGTCAATTTCCTTTAGTCTATCAAGGGTTAACTTCTGTCGCTGCTGTGTGTGTGTGTCAGGTGACGCAGTTGTCCCCACCCTCAGCTTTTAAATTCATTATCCGTCAGTTGGTGTCGGTGAAAGAGTTCATTCTCTGCAAAGACCTGCGCTGCGTAGACGCTGCTGAAGCCTTGCTTAGCTTCGTGGAGATTGCCATCTGTCTGAAGTTGCTGTGATCATCTCGATCCCTGGGTGGAGGTGAGGGGGTTATAGTCTAGGGATGGCCAGGAGTAGGGCAAGGGTGGCGGCCCAGACATCCTCACCTTTAGAGGAACTTCTGGGAACAGGGACAGCCAGGGATCCCCAGTCAGACTAGCTCCCCTGTCCCCTGATTGCCTTTTGACCGTCACTAATACAAATAGGTGGTAGGGACAGAGAACGTACGATCTCAATGGCTTTGGGGGCCCTCAAACACACCAGTTTCCCCCACTTTATAGTCTATCATGTATAGGTACATATGAAAGGCCTCATACTACAGTGTAATGCAAGGAAAATGGCCTCACCTTTCCGGTGGACTTAACCCCTTTCCAGATACAGAAGTAACAGATGATCCAGGCCAGCAGGAGACAAAGAGTGAGTTCCCAACGTAAGCTCCCAATCTGATCAATGCCTTCAGATATGCTGAGCACTCGCCTCCTGGGGTGGAAATAGGAATTGACTTGGTTTGTGAGGAATCCAGTTCTATATTCCAGTATAGTCACATTTCCACCCAAGAACATGATGACAACCACTGAAGCCTCCAGTAGAATTTCCAGTGTATCTGCCCCATGAATTATAGTCCCAAGAGTAAGATCTACAGAATAGATGAGATCTCAGGACCAGGGAGGTCCAACACAAGGTCATAAAACAGCCCACAACTTACTCCCAAAACTCGATCACGCTGGATGTCCCATTTACGGTCAGGTTGTGAGAGCTGTTACTCTTGTGAAAATCTATGCAATTCTCTAAGGAAACAAGAGAGACACCATGAGAAAGGGAAATTATAACAAACTAGATGGAGACCTGATGCTATTGCATCGGGAGCCCCCCTCCCCACACCATCAGCCTCCCCCCTCCGCACACTCAGCACCTCCCTGCAACATCAGCCTACCCCGTCCGCATCATCAGCCTCTCCCTGCACCATCAGCCTCCCCCCTTCACACACTCAGCATCTCCGTGCACCATCAGCCTCCCCCCTCCGCATCATCAGCCTCTCCCCGCACCATCAGCCTACCCCGTCCGCATCATCATCCTCTCCCCTCCGCATCATCAGTCTCTCCCTGCACCATCAGCCTACCCCGTCCGCATCATCAGCCTCTCCCCGCACCATCAGCCTACCCCGTCCACATCATCAGCCTCTCCCCACACTATCAGCCTCCCCCGTCTGCATCATCAGCCTCCCCCCGCACCCTCAGCCTCCCCCTACATCATCTGCCTCCCCCTACATCATCAGCCTCCCCCTGCATCATCAGCCTCTTCCCGCACCCTCAGCCTCCCCCAGCACCATCAGCCTCTCCCCGCACCATCAGCCTCCTCCCGCACCGTCAGCCTCCCCCACATCATTAGACTTTCCTTGCACCCTCAGTCTCTCCCCACCCCCTCAGCCTCCCCCACCACCATCAGCCTCTCCCCGCACCATCAGCCTCCCTCCGCACCCACAGCCTCCCCCATACCATTAGCCTTTCCTTGCACCCTCAGTCTCTCCCCACCCCCTCAGCTTCCCCCCCGCAGCATCAATTCTCCCCCGAACAATGTTTCCACTGGCCGCTGTCAGAATGGCAAGGACCTGTGAGACGTCATGGTGTCAGCCGGCATCCCGAGAGTGGCCAGCGGTAACAATGTGCGGGGAGTTGTCGGCCTGGAGTGCAGTGATTGCCATATTGAGAGAGCCATAACTTGGATTTTCCAATATGGTGTTTGGCGCACTTCCGGTCGACGTGGTGGAATCTGGGATAGTGTTAAAACCGGACGGAAGCGGAAGCCACAAGGCTATTATACAAGTAGATTGTATTATCTATTTCTATGCATTATTAATGACTTGCACCTGTGTTCCATGAATGGTTGCAGGAAGCCCAAGGAAGATCAGATGTGAAGGAATTGAAGAGATAAAAGAAGGCCCAAGCCAGGACTATAATGTAATAAAAGTTCAGCAGGATGACAATGACTTGAGAGGAATAACCGATGCCTGGAAAAAAAAGGAGAAAGTCATTAGCCGGTGTCAGCCCGTTGCCACTATAATCCGGTCTTGGTGGTCAAACATAGACTGAAAGGCAAAACGATGAAAAGTCGAATTGTCAAAGCCGACCTTCGAAGATTGGGCAGATCTTCCGCCATGACGTGACGCCTCCTTGGCTGGTGTATTGTCCCAATGCCGTCTCCAGGAAGAAGACTGGAATTCCGCAGGTGAAGAGGAAGATGAGATATGGAATGAAGAAGGCTCCTGCATCGAAATAAGAAGAAGTCAGAGAATGTTATGATGTAAAGGATGTGACACCCATCCTCTGTCTAAGCCTTAAAGCGAAACTCCATCACCCACGTCTTCCCTAAAGGCATCTATCATTGGACTTGTACAACCAGAAGTATATCTTGTTGACTCAGCGTTATAGTATGGACAGTAACGCTGCATTGATACCAACTCTACTTTCGACCTCTAGTGAAACTCGTAAGTGCAATAATCACCAAGAATGGGTGCCATCTTTCAGAGAGGAGGTGGGCATTTCAGTGGTGATGGGACTATATGTCTGCTTGAAACCCAAACCTAGTAGGCACAGCTACCATATCTCATCAACAGGACTCATCTCTTAGTGAAAACCAAACCCATGTCCCATCTACCCTCATCTCTTGTATGTACCTACCCAACCCAACCCAGATCCATAAATTCTCCATAAAGACCAAACCAACAAGTCTCGATTGCTGGTAGGAACCCTGACCGCCAGACTACCCATGAAAGTTAAACCTAGGACCCAAGTGGAGTCATGATGGATGGGAGCTAACAAATCCCACCAACAAGTCTCACACTTCCATTTACATCAACTTTAGGACCTATTGTTGGGATCCCAGTTAACAAATCACACAAACAATACATGTCTCCATGAGAATTAACCCTCATGTCCTAATGACTGGTAGACCCTCAAATGCTGGACCCCACCAACAAGGCTCATGTCTCCAAGAAAGCAAACTCTAGGACCTACGATATCATGATAGCTTGCTAAACTCTATTCAAATTTGTAAGTAAAGATATATAATAAACAAGGTAGTTATTTTTTTCTCTTTTCAGTATTATAGATATAAGGACTACCACTTCCGGATAACATTAAAAGAATAAATTTTATTGATTCTTTTTTATAAAAAATGACTGGTCTAGTCTACAAAGTGTACAAAAGTGAAAACAAGGGGTGTGTATTTACAAATTCACTGAAGGAAAAAGCACATTTGATTGCCGTGGTATCAGTGAACTCTAACGTTACATCTGAGTTAAGTTGATCCTGATCCGGATTCAATTCTGTCATTATCCTTTGGATTTTGATACCCCTACATATAAAATGTTGGTTATAATAGTGATGACCTATCTAGGGATATCATAGGGCAAGCCGTCGCGGAGTGGGGGCACCCGAAACATTAGGGTGTTTATACCTCCACTGTCAGGTAGCCCTACAGATTTAGGGACAGAATAGGTATATCCATACTGTAAATGTGCTTTTTCCTTCAGTGAATTTGTAAATACACACCCCTTGTTTTCACTTTTGCACACTTTGTAGACTAGACCAGTCATTTTTTATAAAAAGAATCAATAAAATTTATTCTTTTAATGTTATCCGGAAGTGGTAGTCCTTATATCTATAATACTTGCTAAACTCTACTAAACAAGACTCATAGCCTCATGAAATCCATGTTTGATCCCACTGGTCCTTAAGATTATTGGGGAACCAGCTAACGGACCTCACCAATGAGGCTACTGTGTCTATGAAGTCCCACTTGTCCTTGATATTGGTGAGGACCACACCTAACAGACCTAACAGACCTCACCAATGAGGCTAATGTCTCTATGAAGTAGAAGTTGGGTCTCACGTGTCCTCAGGATTGGTGGAACCAGCTATCATACTCCAACAAGAATCGTCATGCCCATAGGAAAACAAATCTTAGGATCGACTTGGGCCAGATCTCACCAATGATACTCATTCCTCCATTAAAACCAAGTCTAGAATGGCCGGCTCATGTCCGGTGCCATCTTATTTGCCACATAGGGCAATTATTAGAAGACCTTATTTTTTTTTCATGGAGCCTACCCGGAGAAGTGCTGAAGGTTTTACCGGTCAGTATGGATCAGTATGAATGCCCTCATTCATGGACGTTAAGCCTCGTCCACCAGTTCCAGCCTCATTCAGTAACACTTGAACTTTTGTGTTGATATCCTCGTTCTTAGACTTTGGACCCGTCAGGAGAAGTTGTGGTTAAACTACTTTCACTCCCCTACCCCCATCCAGCACCGACTTGTAAAAAAAGTGGCCAATAGAAGAGGGGGAGTAACAAGGCGAGCCCAGAAAGGCCTCAAACTGTACTTACAATAAAAGGAGTTCTTACAGGGAACTGGAAGGAATTACTACTCTGTGAGCCGGTGATCGAACACCAGACCTGTGTATGACGGTATTCAAACACCAGACCCGTGTGAGCCGGTGATCGAACACCGGACGCGTGTGAGCCGGTGATCAAACACCAGACCCGTGTGAGCCGGTGATCAAACACCAGACCCGTGTGAGCCGGCGATCGAACGCCAAACCCGTGTGAGCCGGGGATCGAACACCAGACCCGTGTGAGCCGAGGATCGAACACCAGACCCGTGTGAACCAGGGATCGAACACCAGACCCGTGTGAACCAGGGATCGAACACCAGACCCGTGTGAACCAGGGATCGAACGCCAGACCCGTGTGAACCAGGGATCGAACACCAGACCCGTGTGAGCCGGTGATCGAACACCAGACCCGTGTGAACCAGGGATCGAACGCCAGACCCGTGTGAGCCAGTGATCAAACACCAGACCCATGTGAGCCGGTGATCGAACACCAGACCTGTGTGAGCCGGTGATCGAACACCAGACCCGTGTGAACCAGGGATCGAACGCCAGACCCGTGTGAACCAGGGATCGAACACCAGACCCGTGTGAACCAGGGATCGAACGCCAGACCCGTGTGAACCAGGGATCGAACACCAGACCCGTGTGAACCAGGGATCGAACACCAGACCCGTGTGAACCAGGGATCGAACACCAGACCCGTGTGAACCAGGGATCGAACGCCAGACCCGTGTGAACCAGGGATCGAACACCAGACCCGTGTGAGCCGGTGATCGAACACCAGACCCGTGTGAACCAGGGATCGAACGCCAGACCCGTGTGAGCCAGTGATCAAACACCAGACCCATGTGAGCCGGTGATCGAACACCAGACCTGTGTGAGCCGGGGATCGAACACCAGACCCGTGTGAACCAGGGATCGAATGCCAGACCCGTGTGAACCAGGGATCGAACACCAGACCCGTGTGAGCCGGTGATCGAACACCAGACCCGTGTGAGCCAGTGATCAAACACCAGACCCATGTGAGCCGGTGATCGAACACCAGACCTGTGTGAGCCGGTGATCGAACACCAGACCCGTGTGAGCCGGTGATCGAACACCAGACCCGTGTGAGCCGGTGATCGAACACCAGACCCGTGTGAGCCGGTGATCAAACACCAGACCCGTGTGAGCCGGTGATCGAACACCAGACCCGTGTGAGCCGGTGATCGAACACCAGACCCGTGTGAGCCGGTGATCGAACACCAGACCCGTGTGAGCCGGTGATCGAACACCAGACCCATGTGAGCCGGTGATCGAACACCAGACCCGTGTGAGCCGGTGATCGAACACCAGACCCGTGTGAGCCGGTGATCGAACACCAGACCCGTGTGAGCCGGTGATCGAACACCAGACCCGTGTGAGCTGGTGATCAAACACCAGACCCGTGTGAGCCGGGGATCGAACACCAGACCCGTGTGAGCCGGTGATCGAACACCAGACCCGTGTGAGCCGAGGATCGAACACCAGACCCGTGTGAGCCGAGGATCGAACACCAGACCCGTGTGAACCAGGGATCGAACACCAGACCCGTGTGAGCCGGTGATCGAACACCAGACCCGTGTGAGCCGAGGATCGAACACCAGACCCGTGTGAACCAGGGATCGAACACCAGACCCGTGTGAGCCGGTGATCAAACACCAGACCCGTGTGAGCCGAGGATCGAACACCAGACCCGTGTGAACCAGGGATCGAACACCAGACCCGTGTGAGCCGAGGATCGAACACCAGACCCGTGTGAACCAGGGATCGAACACCAGACCCGTGTGAGCCGGTGATTGAACACCAGACCCGTGTGAGCCGGTGATCGAACACCAGACCCGTGTGAGCCGGTGATAAAACACCAGACCCGTGTGAGCCGGTGATCGAACACCAGACCCGTGTGAGCCGAGGATCGAACGCCAGACCCGTGTGAGCCGGTGATCGAACACCAGACCCGTGTAAACCAGGGATCAAACACCAGAGCCGTGTGAGCCGAGGATCGAATGCCGGGGGGGGGGGGGGGGTGTATGGAAGACAACACTGATACATTCCAGGATCACTGTCCTCAGTCTGAAGTGGCTGATAACAGAACAATGGTAGGATGATACATTATACGGTCAGTTCTCTATTAAATTGACACCAATTCATCAGAATACAGTCACGCTCTAATGTAAGGACCAGAGCGCAACGGCCAAAGGTCCAAAGTGATGTCGTGACCCTAGGGGTGATGACGACTGCGCACCGTATACAGCTGAGACATTAACCCTAAATATATCAAATCCAATCTAACCTGAACATTACAGTGAGGTCAGGCTACCGGGACCAGACAACAACATGAAAGTGAAGGGTGAGGGAATTCAGCACAGAAAGTCGGACGTTGGACGTCCTAGGGGAAGGGGCCAAACATAATAATTAATGCAAATCCAAAGCTGGAAGACATTCCGGGGCGGATTACCGGGTCCGATCGTCACGTAAAGAAGTCAGTCCACTCTGCCGCCTCTCTATGTATTTCGGCACTAACCCCGAGTCTAAAGGTGAAGGGGTGACTAAGATTGTGAGTTCTCCTCCACACTCACCTCCTCCGTTCTTATAGCAAAGATACGGAAATCTCCATACATTTCCCAATCCGATGATCTCTCCGGCCACGGACAGAACAAACTCCATCTTGTTGTTCCATTGACCCCGTTCTGTCATCTGTTTACCGCCGTCATCCAGAAGCTCCTTCTCCACCAGAGGCTGCGCCGAAAAAGACTCCCCGTTCCCGACCTCTCCGGGGACCTTGTTATCCATCACACCTGGAGAACCGCAAAGAGACAAGTGTCCTGTAACCTGAATGTCAGCGTCATTATCCTGTACCCCCAGTGTCATTATCCTGTGCCCCCAGTGTCATTATCCTGTACCCCCAGTGTCATTATCCTGTACCCCAGTGTCATTATCCTGTACCCCAGTGTCATTATCCTGTACCCCAGTGTCATTATCCTGTACCCCCAGTGTCATTATCCTGTACCCCCAGTGTCATTATCCTGTATCCCCAGTGTCATTATCCTGTATCCCCAGTGTCATTATACTGTACCCCCAGTGTCATTATACTGTACCCCAGTGTCATTATCCTGTACCCCCAGTGTCATTATCCTGTACCCCCAGTGTCATTATCCTGTACCCCCAGTGTCATTATCCTGTACCCCAGTGTCATTATCCTGTACCCCCAGTGTCATTATCCTGTACCCCAGTGTCATTATCCTGTACCCCAGTGTCATTATCCTGTACCCCCAGTGTCATTATCCTGTACCCCCAGTGTCATTATCCTGTACCCCCAGTGTCATTATCCTGTACCCCAGTGTCATTATCCTGTACCCCCAGTGTCATTATCCTGTACCCCCATATTTCCAGATGATAAGATCTGTTAAATGTTATTACTGTTCTTGATCCTTTGCTGATGTTGTAGTTTCCCACTGACACAGTCATGAACAGTCTATAATTTTAAGGGTCGGTTAACAGTGAGAGATAGAAGATCAAACATAAAAGCCAGAAAATCCCATTGTCTATATGATATAAATGGATTTGCATTTTGCAGAGTGAAATAAGTATTTGACCCCCTCCCAACCATTAGGAGTTCCGGCCCCTACAGAGCAGTTATCGGCTCCTCATCCCCTGGTTCCTGCATTACACACAGCTGTGTTACATTGTCACCTGTATAAAGACTCCTGTCCACACAATGTATCAGTCACCTGAAACCTCTACAACATGGGAAGAGCACAGAGCTGTGTAAGGATGTCAGGGAAAAGATCCTAGACCTGCACAAGGCTGGAATGTGCTACAAGACCATAAGGAAGACAAAGCTGGGGGGGAGAGGAGACAACTGTGGGGGCAATAGGAAGAGAATGGAGGAAATACACAATGAGGTCAATCCACATCGATCTGGGGCTCCATGTAAGATCTCACCTCGTGGGGGATCCAGGATCATTAGGAAGGGAGAGATCAGACTAAAACTACACGAGGGAACTTGTTACTGATCTCAAGGCAGCTGGGATCACTGTCACCAAGAAAACCATTGGTAACACATTACACCGTAATGGAGTAAAATCCTGCAAAGTTCCCCTGCTCCAGGAGGCACATTGCCCCCGTCTGAAGGTACCAATGACACCTTGGTGATTGTGAGATGATTGGGAGAAGATGCTGTGCTCAGAGGAGACAAACACTGAGCTCTTTGGCATTAACTCAACTCGTCGTGTTTGGAGGAAGAGAAATGCTGCGTATGACCCAAAGAACCCCATCCCCACAGTCAGGCATGGTGGAGGAAACATTATGTTTTGGGGTGTTTCTCTTCTAAGGGCACAGGACGACTTCACCGCATCAATGGGACAATGGATGGAGCCATGCACCATAACATCCTAAGTGACAACCTCCTACCCTCCGCCAGGACATTAAAAATGGGTCGTGGCTGGGTCTTCCAGTATGACAATGACCCAAAACATACAGCCAAGACAACAAAGGAGTGGGACAGAAAGAAGCCTCCTTAAGGTGATGGAGTGTCCTATCCAGTCTCCAGACCTTAATCCTATACAAAACCTATGGAGGAGCTGAAGCTCCGAGTTACCAAGTGAAAGCCTCAAAATCTTAATGATTTATAGATGATCTGTAAAGAGGAGTGGAGCAAAATCCCTCATCATCAACTACAAGAAACGTCTGACTGCTGTGCGCCAACAAGCGTTCACCACCAGGTATTAAGTCTTGTTTGCCAGAGGGATCAAATACTTATTTCTCTCTACAAAATGCAAATACATTTATATCATATAGACAATGGGATTTTCTGGATGTTATTTTTGATCTTCTATCACTATTATAATTAACCGACCCTTCAAATTATAGACTGTTCATGTCTGTGTCAGGGGGCAAACTACAAAATCAGCAAGGGATCAAATACTTATTTCCTCAACTATATTTCTCTGGAGCTAAATGGAGTTGGAAGATGATGAACTGGAGAGATAATTTACCTTTTAGGGATCAGAGACGTCCAGGATTGTAGAGAAATCCAATAAAAAATCCAGCACTGAGTGTTCGGGTCAGGGGGAATCCATCATGATTGTAAGAAGTCTGATTGTCTCTGCAGAGATAGTGTCGCCTGGCGGTCAGAGAACAGAGTCCACAGCATCAGATCAATGTGTACAGGGGTCAATAGATGAAGAGAAAATCCTGGAGGTCAGAGTAAGGAAACCAGAACATCGGGTCAATGACCAGAACCAGGGGCCCCGGGAGAATACCAGAGACTGGAGGTCAGAGCAGAGAGAGCAGAGAGAGGGACAGGGCAGAGACAGAGGGTCAGTGGAGGGAGAGCAGAGACAGGGGGTCAGTGAGGAGACAGGGGGTCAGTGCAGAGACAGAGGGTCAGTGGAGAGAGTGCAGAGACAGGGGGTCAGTGCTGTGGGAGCATAGACAGGGGGTCAGTGCTGTGGGAGCATAGACAGGGGGTCAGTGCTGTGGGAGCATAGACAGGGGGTCAGTGGAGGGAGAGCAGAGACGGGGTCAGTGCAGAGACTGGAGGTCAGAGCATAGACTGAGGATCAGGCAGAGAGAGCAGAGAGAGGAACAGGGCAGAGACAGAGGGTCAGTGGAGAGAGAGCAGAGACAGGGGGTCAGTGGAGAGAGTGCAGAGACAGGGGATCAGTGCAAAGAGAGCAGAGACAGGGGTTCAGTGCAGAGACAGAGGGTCAGGGCAGAGAGAGCAGAGAGAGGGTCAGTGCAGAGACAGAGGGTCAGTGCAAAGAGAGCAGAGACAGGGGTTCAGTGCAGAGACAGAGGGTCAGTGCAGAGACAGAGGGTCAGTGCAAAGAGAGCAGAGACAGGGGTTCAGTGCAGAGACAGGGGGTCAGTGCAGAGACAGAGGGTCAGTGCACAGACAGGGGGTCAGTGCAGAGACAGAGGGTCAGTGCAGAGGCAGAGGGTCAGTGGGAGCAGAGTCCGCTCTCTTCTCTGTCTTCACTGTTTGAGCCTCCACAGTTGTTGCTCGGGATATTTAAAGGATGAAGGAAGTAATTGTAAACTCCCCGCCCTCACATTCCTGCCCAGAGCAGGAGGGACAGAGATCACCGGACAGCACCAGTGTCACTATCTGACCCTTCTCCGGCCCGGGTCACCGGACAGCACCAGTGTCACTATCTGACCCTTCTCCGGCCCGGGTCACCGGACAGCACCAGTGTCACTATCTGACCCTTCTCCGGCCCGGGTCACCGGACAGCACCAGTGTCACTATCTGACCCTTCTCCGGACCGGGTCACCGGACAGCACCAGTGTCACTATCTGACCCTTCTCCGGACCGGACCACCGGACAGCACCAGTGTCACTATCTGACCCTTCTCCGGCCCGGGTCACCGGACAGCACCAATGTCACTATCTGACCCTTCTCCGGCCCGGATCACCGGACAGCACCAGTGTCACTATCTGACCCTTCTCCGGACCGGGTGACCGGACAGCACCAGTGTCACTATCTGACCCTTCTCCGGACCGGGTCACCGGACAGCACCAGTGTCACTATCTGACCCTTCTCCGGCCCGGGTCACCGGACAGCACCAGTGTCACTATCTGACCCTTCTCCGGCCCGGGTCACCGGATCACGAGACGTCTTCCAGGAAAGCTGATGACCACCTGTGGGGCAGAGCCGGTGGCCATACTGGTGGCTCTTAGTTTAGAATGGTGCGGTTCTTTTTGTTCCATGGAAGAAAGTGGAAACTTTACGTACTTTGCCCACGTCACTTTCACAGCTTCAGGGACCTACGAGCTCCCGGTGATTCCAGCCCAAAACATGACTCCTCCACCTCCCTGCTGATGTCGCAGCCTTTTGGGACATGGTGGCATCCACCAACCATCCACTGCCCCATCCATCTGGACCATCCAGGGCAGCTCGCACTCATCAGTAACGGAGATGTTTATTATTAGTCTTCATGTATATCTGGTCTGGACCACTGCAACCATCTCTGTTAAGTGGATGAATATTAGGTTTATGCACAATTCCAGCCTCTGGAGGATCTTGTGGCTCATGGATTCCAGAGGCACCAGCAGCTTCTAATACCTATCTTCCCGAAAATAAGACGGTGTCTCCCAAAGATGTGCTATGTCTTATATTCAGGGGATGTCTTATTTTTTAATCCCCATGCAGCCCCCATCATCCCTTTGCAGCCCCCATCATCCTCTTGCAGCCCATAATATCCCCATCATCCCTTTGCAGCCCCCTTCATCCCCATGCAGCCCCCATCATCCTCTTGCAGCCCATAATATCCCCATCATCCCTTTGCAGCCCCCTTCATCCACATGCAGACCCCATCATCCCCATGCAGCCCATAATATCCCCATCATCCCTTTGCAGCCCCCTTCATCCCCATGCAGTCCCCATCATCCTCTTGCAGCCCATAATATCCCCATCATCCCCCAATATCCTCATTGTGGTACCTGCAAAAAAACAAAAACAAACACACACACACCCTTTTCTCACCGGTCCGCCGCTGCATGTATTCCGGCGCCGCTCTCAGCTCCCTGCGTCACGTCGTAGATGTACGGTGCCTCCGGCCAGAGGCCCACATGTAATGTCGTGCACAGATGGCGGCAGCTGGCCTCTGATTGGCAGGTGGCACCGTACATCTACGACATCTGAGGCAAAGAGCTGAGAGCAGCGCCGGACTACATGCAGCGGAGCAACGGCGGAGGGCTAGAAAATGAGTTCCAGCTGCATGGCCCGATCTTCTGATCGGCGGGCATGCGGTCTTATTTTCTGCAGGTGCCTTATAGTAGGGAGGTAACACAGTGATACCAGTTTGTTGCATTGTAGTGGGATTGTAGCAACTTTTCTCATAATCCAATTAATTTGTCTGGCAGAAACCTTCCTGATTATGCCTTTATCTGCACAAACCTGGGAATCTGCCACAACTGTCTTCACAGTGCAATAATCATAATAATTTTATGAAATATGTAATGTTTTCTTACCTTGTCCAACACATTGCATTATTTGATGCATCCATTACACAGTACACAGCAGGGACACATATATAAGATTATCTCAGCACGGGAGATGTGTTATGATCAGACCATGTCCCTGTACGGTCAGACACATCCATTACACAGTACATAGCAGGGACACATATATAAGATTATCTCAGCACAGGAGATGTGGTATGATCAGACCATGTCCCTGTACGGTCAGACACATTCATTACACAGTACATAGCAGGGACACATATATAAGATTATCTCAGCACAAGAGATGTGGTATAATCAGAGCATGTCCCTGTACGGTCAGACACATCCATTACACAGTACATAGCAGGGACACATATATAAGATTATCTCAGCACAGAAGATGTGGTATGATCAGACCATGTCCCTGTACGGTCAGACACATTCATTACACAGTACATAGCAGGGACACATATATAAGATTATCTCAGCACAGGAGATGTGGTATGATCAGATCATGTCCCTGTACAGTCAGACACATCCATTACACAGTACATAGCAGGACACATATATAAGATTATCTCAGCACAGGATATGTGGTATGATCAGACCATGTCCCTGTACAGTCAGACACATCCATTACACAGTACATAGCAGGGCCAGATATATAAGATTATCTCAGCACAGGAGATGTGGTATGATCAGACCATGTCCCTGTACAGTCAGACACATCCATTACACAGTACATAGCAGGGAGACACATATATAAGATTATCTCAGCACAGGAGATGTGGTATGATCAGACCATGTCCCTGTACGGTCAGACACATCCATTACACAGTACATAGCAGTGACACATATATAAGATTATCTCAGCACAGGAACATTTTTTTAAACACATCCAATTGTGGAAATTATTATTATTCCAAGATCTATTGATTAATATTAACTTTATAAGTGGGTCAAACTACTTTAAATCCAATTTGCATAATAATTTGGAATATGATGGATACACACAGGATAGGATTAGATACACAGCTCAGCAGACAGTATCACACAGGAGAGGATTAGATACACAGCTCAGCAGACAGTATCACACAGGAGAGGATTAGATACACAGCTCAGCAGACAGTATCACACAGGATAGGATTAGATACACAGCTCAGCAGACAGTATCACACAGGAGAGGATTAGATACACCGCTCAGTAGACAGTATCACACAGGAGAGGATTAGATACACAGCTCAGCAGACAGTATCACACAGGAGAGGATTAGATACACCGCTCAGTAGACAGTATCACACAGGATAGCATTAGATACACAGCTCAGCAGACAGTATCACACAGGATAGCATTAGATACACAGCTCAGCAGACAGTATCACACAGGATAGGATTAGATACATTTGCTCAGCAGACCGTATCACATAGAAGGCTGTGAAGCTTAGATACGCCAGCTAGGTATCTAGGTATCACGGTGTCCCTGGGGGTCAGGTACGGTTGTGCCCGGGGACGTCCCTCCTCGCTCTGTACCGGTCACAGCTCAGCTTCTCCTGATGACTCTGCACATTTCAGCCTGCGGTGACCTCTTCCCCTCGCTGTGTGTCGCCGCCCTGCTGTTCACTGGCCCCATCTGCACATCTGGAGAACAAGATGCTTTCACAAGAGGAGGCCCTGCAGAAAGAGGCTCAGCCTCGGGGACCAGCGGGAACTACAACCCCCTAAATTCCATCACCCCAACAGCTGCGGAGCCACATTAACCCCATGAGTACCGGGGGCTGCTCACACACCCCAATGCTGATCTATACAGGAATCCCATTCAGGGGCCCTGGAAAGCTGCGTATTCGCCGGCAATAGAGGAAGAGCGGCCATGATCCCAAAATGTAGATCCTGTAGATCTATAACTACATTATTAACCCACTAATGACCGACATGATGAAATTCTCCATCTTCCCTCCTGATCTGCGGCACAAAGACAAGAATGTGTCCGTGCGTCTGCTGTCTGCACCGCGTGGAGCCGCCTCCTCGCCCCGATCCCCCGCAGGGTCGGGATCAGGCAGCTGTGACCCGTCCTGTGATCTATCAAAAAAACTGATCTGATCTGTTAACATTAAACATGACAGAAGCCGCATGACCCGATGTGAACGCAGAGGTAACGAAGCACGATGGAGGCCGCAATCCAGACTGAAGGGCACAACTACCCTCACCGGACCTGAACAAATGAAGCACTTCCTGCAGCCACCACTAGAGGGAGCTCACTACATACAGATTTATACAGTCACCACTAGAGGGAGCTCACTACATACAGATTTATACAGCCACCACTAGAGGGAGCTCACTACATACAGATTTATACAGTCACCACTAGAGGGAGCTCACTACATACAGATTTATACAGTCACCACTAAAGGGAGCTCACTAGATATATAAAGCCACCACTAGAGGGAGCTCACTATATACAGATTTATACAGCCACCACTAGAAGGAGCTCACTATATACAGATTTATACAGCCACCACTAGAGGGAGCTCACTACATACAGATTTATACAGCCACCACTAGGGGGAGCTCACTACATACAGATTTATACAGCCACCACTAGGGGGAGCTCACTACATACAGATTTATACAGCCACCACTAGGAAGAGCTCACTACATACAGATTTTTTCAGTCACCACTAGAGGGAGCTCACTACATACAGATTTATATAGCCACCACTGGAGGGAGATCACTACATACAGATTTATACAGCCACCACTAGGGGGAGCTCACTACATACAGATTTATGCAGTCACCATTAGAGGGAGCTCACTATATACAGATTTATACAGCCACCACTAGGGGGAGCTCACTACATACAGATTTATACAGTCACCAGCAGAGGGAGCTCACTACATACAGATTTATACAGTCACCACTAGAGGGCGCTCACTACATAGATTTATACAGTCACCACTAGAGGGAGCTCACTACATACAGATTTATACAGTCACCACTAGAGGGCGCTCAGTACATACAGATTTATACAGTCACCACTAGAGGGCGCTCACTACATAGATTTATACAGTCACCACTAGAGGGAGCTCACTACATACAGATTTATACAGTCAGCACTAGAGGGAGCTCACTACATACAGATTTATACAGCTACCACTAGAGGGAGCTCACTACATACAGATTTATGCAGCCACCACTAGAGGGAGCTCACTACATACAGATTTATGCAGCCACCACTAGAGGGAGCTTACTATATACAGGTTTATACAGCCACTACTAGAGGGAGCTCACTACATACAGATTTATACAGTCACCACTATAGGGAACTCACTACATACAGATTTATACAGCCACCACTAGGAAGAGCTCACTGCATACAGATTTATACAGCCACCACTAGAGAGCTCACTACATACAGATTTATACAGTCAGCACTAGAGGGAGCTCACTACATACAGATTTATACAGCTACCACTAGAGGGAGCTTACTATATACAGATTTATGCAGCCACCACTAGAGGGAGCTTACTATATACAGATTTATACAGCCACTACTAGAGGGAGCTTACTATATACAGATTTATACAGCCATACTAGAGGGAGCTCACTACATACAGATTTATACAGTCACCACTATAGGGAACTCACTACATACAGATTTATACAGCCACTACTAGAGGGAGCTCACTACATACAGATTTATACAGTCACCACTAGAGGGAGCTCACCATATACAGATATATACAGTCACCACTAGAGGGAGCTCACTACATAGATTTATACAGTCACCACTAGGAAGAGCTCACTACATACAGATTTATACAGCCATCACTAGAGGAAGCTCATTACATACAGATTTATACAGCCATCACTAGGGGGAGCTCACTACATACAGATTTATACAGCCATCACTAGGGGGAGCTCACTACATACAGATTTATACAGCCATCACTAGGGGAGCTCACTACATACAGATTTATACAGCCACCACTAGAGGGAGCTCACTACATACAGATTTATACAGTCACCACTAGAGGGAGCTCACTACATACAGATTTATACAGTCACCACTAGAGGGAGCTCACTACAGATTTATACAGCCACCACTAGAGGGAGCTCACTACATATAGATTTATACAGTCACCACTAGAGACACTCACTACATACAGATTTATACAGACACCAGCAGAGGGAGCTCACTACAGATTTATACAGCCACCACTAGAGGGAGCTCACTACATACAGATTTCCACTGCAGAGGTGCTTCCTACATACAGTTATCTAATATTATATGCTGCATATTGTGTCATTTGGAGCCCTTTATTGTTTTTTTAGACCAAAAGGTGAATTTGGAATTTTTTTTTGGATACCAGAGAGCAGAGCATTGCGAGAGATAAATAGGGCTGTTACATCACATCATATTTCAAGCAAGTAAAAGTAGTTGGTATATATCCACCTATTACAGAACTACAACTCCCAGCATACCTTAGTAGTACTATAGTCATGACACTATACGCCTATGGATACTGACCTGCTATCCAAATCTTTTGTCTTAGACTAGAGGATACCTTCTCTTCAGCAGCTCATGGACTTTTTCCCATTCCTCTGACTGTGGCTGACTTCATGTGTGGGTGACTACTATGTGACTGCATATAATTCAATGTATAGAAGAAGTCACAGGAAGTGACTGTTGAGTAGACTGCCTCTCCATCCTACAGACTTCTTACTGTCAAGCAAGTGTGAGGCACCGCCGGCATGCTCCCATGACCGGGGTGCATCACATGCAGGATTAGTATAGGATCCTGTTTAGATGAGCCGGTGTTTACCGTATGTCTGCTGTATAATCATGTCTGGCACCTAGTGTGTTAATGCCTGAAGGAATCATGAGACCAATGAGCGGCTGAGAGCATTGTGTGTACTGTGTGAACCTACCCGGAACACAGGGAGTTAAACAAGCTGTGTGAGTGCTGTAGAGACCAGGCACATAGATGAGCAGCTGTATAGGAACTAGAGGAGGCTGATTACTAGCAGCCAAGTGGGTGTGTCCGTGTGGGCATGGCAGGCACAATAAGAGCCTGCCAGCGGAGTGAGTGAGAGAGTTCACAGACTTCTGAGAGTCATTCAGCCTGAGTCCAGGGAGAGATGCAGATCCAGTCTGTGTGAAGGACTGAGAGAGATAGTCAAGGGAGCATGCTAGCTCCATACCGGTGGCTAGGACCGGGGTCGTTACAGCACCTGGAGTGGGGAAGCCGTGGCTGACCCAGGTGGACGCTGATCCGGACGTGGGGCGAAACACGTCTGGGAAGGAGCCCGTGGGGATGCTTGGTCAACCCGTGACTCAGGTAGCTAGACCCGGATCCGTGCCCGGTAAGACGGCAGTTCCCATGTGGTGGAGTGAGCTGTGTGAATCATGCCCAGCGGGCATAACCGCCGTTGGCTCCGACTAGGCAGTCGGTAAAGGACCCATGGACGTGTGTGAGGGCTTAGGTAAAAGTGCTCCGGATGAGAGACGATGGCCTATGTGTAAGAGCCAGGTATAATGTTGTGGGAGAGTGACCCAGCCAGTATGGATGATAGATTGAAGGCGATCCGTCCCGGGTGGACGAGAGGGGGGTGTACTTGCTGCATGCAGGAGGCACCCGTCCTTCAATAGTATGTATGTACCTGTGGCCAGACACAGGGGGTTAAGAAGGCTCCTAGAAAGGGCAACCATGGCTGATCCGATAGGGTGCTACTCAGACGCAGGGTACAGTCGTCGACCTGGAGACCTGCCACAAGATGGCGGTTTGGTGGCGGTTGGTGGCCCGTACCGTGGTGAGGAGGCCATGGTGTCGCATGGTTAGCCCGGGTCCTACGGTTGACCAGGTCCCTGTTATGGTCATGGAGGAGCCAGTCCATGGATGGATTATGATGGGCTGTGAGCGGGGTGAAGAGGCATGTGGTCCATGAATGTAGTAGGATGGATCACGTGGTGTGGAAGGTCCCGGTCAGAGTTAATAGTGAATCATCATGCTGGGTAACTAAAGCCGGGCAGCTGGTACAGCCATTGGGACCCACAGAGCCCGTTCACAAGGGTGGATAATTATGTGAGATAAATGCAGGTATGTAATATAAGGTGTAAAGTCATGGTTTATGTGACGGGTTGCTATATGTAATAATGTAATATGTGTTATGCACGATACCCGTCTCATGTATGTAAAAAAATAAACGGATGATTATTACAGTAGAAACACGCGTTGGCGTCATTTACTACAGACACAACACCCTGCTACAATGAGCACAGATATCATTGCGTCAGAATTGCAGCCTGACAGCCAATCAGTATACACAGAACGCCCCGCTAAGCTCAGATTGACTATTGGCATGACATCACAAAAACTGCCAATCTGAGCTTAGCGGGGCGTTCTGTGTACTGATTGGCTGTTGTGATGCAGTGCTGCAGCCAATCGGTGAGCTCAGTGACTCTTAGTGGAGCATTCGGTGTACACTGCCTAACTGCACTGCACTGCATCACAACAGCCAATCAGTAGACTCAGCAGCTCTTAGCGGAGCGTTCCGTGAATACTTATTGGCTGTTGTCATGATGTCAGTACTTGATACACATGGACCCCAGCAGCCCTTAGAGGGGTGTTCCGTATATACAGATTGGCTGTCTTCAAGACATCAGCGCTGCAGCCAATCTGTATATACGGAACACCCCTCTAAGGGCTGCTGGGGTCTGTATGTATCAAGTGCTGTCATGGCAACAGCCAATCAGTATTCACGGAACGCTCCGCTAAGAGCTGCTGAGCCTACCGATTGGCTGTTGTGATGCAGTGCAGTGCAGTTAGGCAGTGTACACCGAATGCTCCACTAAGAGTCACTGAGCTCACCGATTGGCTGTTGTGATGCAGTGCTGCAGCCAATCAGTACACGGAACGCCCCACTAAGACGCCAAGCTCACCGATTGGCTGCCAATGTGATGTCAGAGCTGCAGCCAATATCAGACACTGGAGCAGGGGTAGAGACGCGACGATGGATCCGAGTCTGAACAAGGACCTGACACCTGTCTGTGGCCAGGGTTTGCTCTTCTTTTATTCTCGCTGCTCCCCTTTTATTGTACTTTTTCTGCTTTTAAGAATCCGGACATTTTCATTCAGTGCTTCAGGTGTTCCTGGTGTGAATGACTATCCCGGGAATTGACAGCAGCATTTAAATGGTTAATCTGCAGCAATTGGAGCTGGAGCTCTGGTCGCTGCTGATCCTGATCACACTACATTTACTGCTGCAGTGTCAGTGTGTCCCTATGACAACACTTCATCATCAGATCCTCATTTCAGGGGATCCATTTGGTACAGAGACTCCAGACAACGTCGATAGGAGAGAAAACTATTTATACAACAGTCAGTAGTCACAGAAAGAAGAAAGGGGCGACGGGTCCAACCTTCCCAGGATTTACTAGAAAAAAAACCATAGTCCCACACAGACGATCCATGTCCTGCGTTCACCGCGCGGCCTCCCATCACCCACACAAGTCCAGACACCGGCACCAATACTTGTGCAAAGCAGGTAAAAGATGTTTTGGACCCATCACAAAAAAAAAAAGGATCCTCCTTCTTTAAGAAGGGCGTCCACGACATGGTCGCTCTCCGCCCTCCTTCCGGCCATGCGGGGCATTCTGGGTTGGGGGCTTCTATTATAAAAAGTCACTTCTGGGAAATCCGCGGGTCAGGAAATCTTGCAGGATAATACAGTTCACTATGGAGCATTTTTTTTTGTTTTTTTTTTGCAATGACAGTCCCCCAGCCCGCCCCCTGGACTTGCTGCCATCCAACGTGGGCACTATCTAACAACAGAAAGCTCTGCCCTAAGCGGTTGGCAGAGGATTGGAAGAGGAGAAAGATAACCAAATAAAATAGGAATAGAACGTCAATGATGCTAGCTGACCTCCTGCTTCACCTCGATGGTGGGCAAAGGGAATCCGGGGGTGAAAGTCAAAGTGGGTGGGCAAGGGGGGCAGGGCGGGCACAGTCCGGGGACACGTTTTCTGGTACAGTTCGTGCAGATGTAATCCTCGTTCTCTGCCATTTCGGAAGAGACGCCAACGCAGACCTGGTGAAACCACTCATCACAGCCACCGTCACACTGCACCCAGTCCACCTGCGGAAAAGAGAAGGACACGTCGTAAAGAGAGTCGCAAAGCACAAGGTAGGACACACACGTGGGCTAGGGGAGCGGGGAGCGACCGCTCTGGAGGATAAAAGGGGATTTTGGTACTCACGAGAAAATCCTTTCTTGGGAGTCTTCATTGGGGGACACAGGAAGACCCAAAGGTCTTCCTGTGTCCCCCCCAATGAAGTGATAAAGAAAAAGAAATTGAAACTCAGTAATAGCCCCCCTCTTTGGAAACAATCACCAGCTGCAGTGCTGCCCGCCAGCGATTGGCTGCATCTATCACATGTTCATCAGTGCAGGGGGCACGTACCCGCGTTTCCCCGAAAATAGGGCGTCCCCCGGAAGTAAGGCATGCTTGGGGGGGGGGGCGCTCTACCTCCTAATATAAGGCACCCCCCGATTAGAAGGCGTACCTCCGGTGGCCCCCGTTCTCTGGATTCCTGCTGTAGCTGCCGATCTCCGCCCAGGTCAGGAGCCCAGTGCCAATTACAGTGCAGGAACTGTGAGCCAATCACAGCCCAGGAACCGCAAGCGAATCCGTGGCCAGCTGACGTCGTGCATGGCCTCTGATTGGCTCGCGGTTCCTGGGCTGTGATAGGCTCAAGTTTCCTGCGCTGTAATTGGCGCTGGGCTCCTGACCTGGACGGAGATCAGCAGCTACAGCGTGAATCCGGAGAGCGGGGGCCACCGGACCGGTAAATATCGGTTTATGGGTATGGGTGTGTGTGTGTGTGTATGGGTGTGTGGTGTGTATGGGTGTGTGTGTTGTGTGTGATTGGGAGGCTGCAGTGGATGTTATATAAGACACCCCCCCCAAAAATAAGACATGGCCCATCTTTGGGACCAAAAAAATATATCAGACGGTGTCTTATTTTCGGGGAAACACGGTATCTATTGTTCGAGCAGGCTGAACCTTTCTGGAGAAACCCTGTAAAATTTCACATACAATTGTTTACATTGAAACAAACCCTCTGAGCCCATAAGCAGCACAAGTGTCCCCTATATACCCTTCACCCTCACCTTGTCCTTGCAGGGGCGCTGACAGTTCTGTGCCGCACAGATGGCGTTCTCGTCATCGGAGTCTTCGGCCCCTGACCAGTCGTACTTAGAGGGGATGTCCAGCACCTTCTTCTCTCGCTTCTTCTCGGTGATCTCTTTGCCGAGCTCCAGCTTGGTGGCGGCGGCCTTCTCCTTCTTCCTCTTGCGCTCCTCCTCCTTGGCCAGCCTCTTGGCCAGCTTGCTCAGCTCCTTGGCCTTGTCGTGTCCCAGCTTCAGCTTCTTCTTTTTGGTCTTGTCCAGTTTCTTTAACTCCTTGGACCTTTGCTTTCCCTCGGATAACAGCAGCTCTGCCCGCTCCAGTTTCCGCTTGCGCTTCTTCTCAGAGTCCCGACTCTTCAGTTTCAGCGGCTTCTCGTCCAGGCTGTCGTCCTGTGGGAACCGCAGCATTAAGAATCAAAACCAAAACCCGCAGGGAAAAGATCGGGGTCAGCACCAGAACCCGCAGGGAGGGGGGCCGGATGATAGGAAATCTTACCTCCATGACATGCAGGAAGCGCTCCTCTGACGGCGGGTGCGTGGCCTGTAATATCCGCCAGATATGCTGTGTCTCATCCAGAGAAACCTCCAGAAGATCCCCCAACATCATGAGCTCCTCCAGCTGACACTTGGCCCCATGAGACAGCTCGAGGACAGGGGGCTCCAGGCTCCGCGGCACCAGAGGGGTCTTCCTTGGTTGCTTTCGAGGAGTTCCTGAAGCTGAAGAAAAAACAAAGATTGTCAAGATCTCTACTGACTTATAACGAACAGGGCGATTCACCTGTCCTGACCTGGTCCTACTTGTTACAATGCTTCATCTACAGCTAAGGGTTTTATATTCCCTCACCTCAGTAAAGGGGAGAGCACAAAGCAGAGAGCCCAGACGCCAGAGGCAAATGGGAGAGAGAGAGAGCCCGGATGCCAGAGGCGAAGGGGAGAGAGAGCCCGGATGCCAGGGGCGAAGGGGAGAGAGAGCCCGGATGCCAGAGGCGAAGGGGAGAGAAATCCCGGATGCCAGGGGCGAAGTGGAGAGAGAGGCCGGATGCCAGAGGCGAAGGGGAGAGAGAGCCCGGATGCCAGGGGCGAAGGGGAGAGAGATCCCGGATGCCAGAGGCGAAGGGGAGAGAGAGCCCGGATGCCAGAGGCGAAGGGGAGAGAGAGCCCGGATGCCAGGGGCGAAGGGGAGAGAGAGCACGTGCCAGGGGCGAAGGGAGAGAGAGCCCGGATGCCAGAGGCGAAGGGGAAAGAGAGCACGTGCCAGAGGCGAAGGGGAGAGACAGCACGTGCCAGAGGCGAAGGGGAGAGACAGCACGTGCCAGAGGCGAAGGGGAGAGACAGCACTTGCCAGAGGCGAAGGGGAGAGGCAGCACGTGCCAGGGGCGAAGTGGAGAGAGAGCCCGGATGCCAGAGGCGAAGGGGAGAGAGAGCACGTGCCAGAGGCGAAGGGGAGAGAGAGCACGTGCCAGAGGCGAAGGGGAGAGAGCACGTGCCAGAGGCGAAGGGGAGAGAGCACGTGCCAGAGGCGAAGGGGAGAGAGCACGTGCCAGAGGCGAAGGGGAGAGAGAGGTCGGATGCCAGAGGCGAAGGGGAGAGAGAGCCCGGATGCCAGAGGCGAAGGGGAGAGAGAGCACGTGCCAGAGGCGAAGGGGAGAGAGAGCACGTGCCAGAGGCGAAGGGGAGAGAGAGCACGTGCCAGAGGCGAAGGGGAGAGAGAGCACGTGCCAGAGGCGAAGGGGAGAGAGAGCACGTGCCAGAGGCGAAGGGGGGAGAGAGAGCACGTGCCAGAGGCGAAGGGGGAGAGAGAGCACGTGCCAGAGGCGAAGGGGGAGAGAGAGCACGTGCCAGAGGCGAAGGGGAGAGAGAGCACGTGCCAGAGGCGAAGGGGGAGAGAGAGCACGTGCCAGAGGCGAAGGGGGAGAGAGAGCACGTGCCAGAGGCGAAGGGGGAGAGAGAGCACGTGCCAGAGGCGAAGGGGGGAGAGAGAGCAGTGCAGAGGCGAGGGGGAGAGAGAGCACTGCAGAGGCGAAGGGGAGAGAGAGCACGTGCCAGAGGCGAAGGGGGGAGAGAGAGCACGTGCCAGAGGCGAAGGGGGGAGAGAGAGCACGTGCCAGAGGCGAAGGGGGGAGAGGAAGCACGTGCCAGAGGCGAAGGGGGGAGAGAGAGCACGTGCCAGAGGCGAAGGGGGGAGAGAGAGCACGTGCCAGAGGCGAAGGGGGGAGAGAGAGCACGTGCCAGAGGCGAAGGGGGGAGAGAGAGCACGTGCCAGAGGCGAAGGGGTGGAGGAGGAGAGCACGTGCCAGAGGCGAAGGGGGGAGAGAGAGCACGTGCCAGAGGCGAAGGGGGGAGAGAGAGCACGTGCCAGAGGCGAAGGGGGGGAGAGAGAGCACGTGCCAGAGGCGAAGGGGGGAGAGAGAGCACGTGCCAGAGGCGAAGGGGAGGGCGAGAGAGGGGGGCAGTAGGCACGCAGAGGCGAAGGGGGGAGAGAGAGCACGTGCCAGAGGCGAAGGGGGGAGAGAGAGCACGTGCCAGAGGCGAAGGGGGAGAGAGAGAGCACGTGCCAGAGGCGAAGGGGGGAGAGAGAGCACGTGCCAGAGGCGAAGGGGGGAGAGAGAGCACGTGCCAGAGGCGAAGGGGAAGGGAGGGCGAAGGGGAGAGAGCACGTGCCAGAGGCGAAGGGGGGAAGAACTGAGAGGAGGGGAAGAGCACGTGCCAGAGGCGAAGGGGGGAGAGAGAGCACGTGCCAGAGGCGAAGGGGGAGAGAGAGGTCGGATGCCAGAGGCGAAGGGGAGAGAGAGAGTCGGATGCCAGAGGCGAAGGGGAGAGAAGGAGAGGTCGGATGCCAGAGGCGAAGGGGAGAGAGAGGTCGGATGCCAGAGGCGAAGGGGAGAGAGAGGTCGGATGCCAGAGGCGAAGGGGAGAGAGAGGTCGGATGCCAGAGGCGAAGGGGAGAGAGAGGTCGGATGCCAGAGGCGAAGGGGAGAGAGAGCACGTGCCAGAGGCGAAGGAGAGAGAGAGCACGTGCCAGAGGCGAAGGGGAGAGAGAGCACGTGCCAGAGGCGAAGGGGAGAGAGAGCACGTGCCAGAGGCGAAGGGGAGAGAGAGCACGTGCCAGAGGCGAAGGGGAGAGAGAGCATGCACGAGGCAAAAGTAGAGAGAGCACGTCAGCGGCGAAAGGGAAAGAGAGTGCACAAACACCAGAGGAAGGGGGAAGAGAGCGTGCACCAAAGGTGGATGATTTAGGTAACAAATATTGTCAAATTACGGCACCGTGTGCCGACTCCTTCTTACTCTGCATGCAGCTCTTGGAGGCGGAGGAGTACGCATGCTCCGCACAGAAGGACGGCGTGGCCCACATGTGACTGACCACTTCTTCTGACTTAATGGGAATCTCCTCGTCACAGAACAGGTTGGGCTCGAAGCTGCTGGACGACTTCACACTGCCGGTGTCCTGGAGGGGAGAGACGATTAGAGCCCGATATATCCACAACCCTAAATATGAGCGCCGTCTGCAATGTCCTAATAATATCTGCAGGAGACGGCGGCTATAGAAATCCTCGTCTGTGCACAGCCTAGAAATATCCAGCTAAATAGACAGCAGATGAGCCACAAATATCCCACATACTCACAGGGTGACCCCCCCCAAACAGACATCACAGACTGACCACACCCAGACAATCCCTCACAGAGACATCACAGAGTGACCCCCCCAGACCACCGCTCACATAGAACATCACAGAGTGACCCCCCCCAGACCACCGCTCACATAGAACATCACAGTGACCCCCCCAGACCACCGCTCACATAGAACATCACAGTGACCCCCCCAGACCACCGCTCACATAGAGACATCACAGAGTGACCCCCCCAGACCACCGCTCACATAGAACATCACAGAGTGACCCCCCCAGACCTCCGCTAACATAGAACATCACAGAGTGACCCCCCCAGACCACCGCTCACATAGAACATCACAGAGTGACCCCCCCAGACCACCGCTCACATAGAACATCACAGAGTGACCCCCCCAGACCACCGCTCACATAGAACATCACAGAGTGACCCCCCCAGACAACCCCTTACATATAGAGACGTCAAAGTGACCCCCCCCCGAACCACCTCTCATATAGAGACATCACAGACTGACCACACCCAGACAACCCCTCACATAGAGACATCACAGAGTGAACCCCCCCCCAATCTGACCACCTCTCACAGAGACATCACAGACTGCCCCCCGCAGACAATCCCTCACATAGAGACATCACAGACTGACACCCCCCCAGAATCACCCCTCACATATAGAGACATCACAGACTGACACCCCCAGACAATCACTGACGTAGAGACATCACATACTGAAACCCCCTCCCCCCACTCCGACCACCCCTCACAGAGACATCACAGAGTGACCCCCCCCAGACAACCCCTTACATATAGAGACGTCATAAAGTGACCCCCCCGGACCATCCCCTCACATATAGACATATCACAGAGTGACCACACCCAGACAACCCCTCACCTATAGAGACGTCACAGAGTGACCCCCCCAGACCACCCCTCACATATAGAGACGTCACAGACTGACCCCCCAAGACCACCGCTCAGAGACATCACAGAGTGACACCCCCCAGAACCACCCCTCACATATAGAGACGTCACAGAGTGACCCCCCCAGACACACCCCTCACAGAGACATCACAGAGTAACTCCCCCCCCAGACAACCCCTTACATATAGAGACATCACAGACTGACACCACCCCAGAACCACCCCTCACATAGAGACGTCACAGACTGACACCAACCCAGAACCACCCCTCACATAGAGACGTCACAGAGGACCCCCCAGACAACCCCTCACAGAGACATCACAGAGTAACTCCCCCCCCAGACAACCCCTTACATATAGAGACGTCACAGACTGACACCACCCAGAACCACCCTCACATATAGAGACGTCACAGACTGACACCCCCAGAACCACCCCTCACATATAGAGACATCATAGACTGACACCCCCCAGGCCACCGCTCACATAAGAACATCACAGAGTGACCCCCCAGACCACCGCTCACATAGAACATCACAGAGTGACCCCCCCAGACCACCGCTCACATAGAACATCACAGAGTGACCCCCCCAGACCACCGCTCACATAGAACATCACAGAGTGACCCCCCAGACCACCACTCACTAGAACATCAGAGTGACCCCCCGAGACCACCCCTCACATAGAACATCACAGAGTGACCCCCCCAGACCACCGCTCACATAGAACATCACAGAGTGACCCCCCCAGACCACCGCTCACATAGAACATCACAGAGTGACCCCCCCAGACCACGCTCACATAGAACTCACAGAGTGACCCCCCCCAGACCACCGCTCACATAGAACATCACAGAGTGACCCCCCCAGACCACCGCTCACATAGAACATCACAGAGTGACCCCCCCCCAGACCACCGCTCACATAGAACATCACAGAGTGACCCCCCCCAGAACCACCCCTCACATATAGAGACATCACTAGACTGACACCCCCCAGAACCACCCCTCACATAGACATCACAGAACTGACACCCCCAGAAACACCCCTCCCAACATATAGAGATATCACAGACTGACACCCCCCCAGAACCACCCCTCACATATAGAGAATCACAGACTGACACCCCCCCAGAACCACCCTCACATAGACATCACAGACTGACACTCCCCAGAACCACCCCTCACATATAGAGACATCACAGACTGACACCCCCCCAACCACCCCTCACATATAGAGACATCACAGACTGACACCCCCCCCCCAATGACCCAACCCCTCCACATATAGAGACATACACAGACTGACACCCCCCCTAACCACCCCTCACATATAGAGACATCACAGACTGACACCCCCCAGGACCACCCCTCACATATAGAGACATCACAGACTGACACCCCCCAGAACCACCCCTCACATATAGAGACATCACAGACTGACCCACCCGACTGACCCCCAGAACCACCCCTCACATATAGAGACATCACAGACTGACCCCCCCAGATCCACCCCTCACATATAGAGACATCACAGAGTGACACCCCCCAGAACCACCCCTCACATAGAGACATCACAGACGTGACACCCCCAAAACCACCCCTCACATAGAGAGACATCACGATAGAGTAGACACCCCCCAGAACCACCCCTCACATATAGAGACATCACAGAGTGACACCCCCAGAACCACCCCTCACATATAGAGACATCACAGAGTGACACCCCCCCTAACCACCCCTCACATATAGAGACATCACAGAGTGACCCCCCGGACCACCCCTCACATATAGAGACATCACAGACTGACACCCCCCCCCCCCTAACCACCCCTCACATATAGAGACATCACAGAGTGACACCCCCAGAACCACCCCTCACATATAGAGACATCACAGAGTGACACCCCCAGAACCACCCCTCACATATAGAGACATCACAGAGTGACACCCCCCCCTAACCACCCCTCACATATAGAGACATCACAGAGTGACCCCCCGGACCACCCCTCACATATAGAGACATCACAGACTGACACCCCCCGGACCACCCCTCACATAGAGAGACATCACAGAGTGACACCCCCAGAACCACCCCTCACATATAGAGACATCACAGAGTGGACACCCCCAGAACCACCCCTCACATATAGAGACATCACAGAGTGACACCCCCCCCCCCCCCAGAACCACCCCTCACATATAGAGATGTCACAGAGTGACACCCCAGACCACCCCTCACATATAGAGACGTCACAGACTGACCCCCCCAGACCACCCTCACATATAGAGACATCAGAGTGAACCCCCTGGACCACCCCTCACATATAGAGACATCACAGAGTGACACCCCCAGACCACCCCTCACATATAGAGACATCACAGACTGACACCCCCCAGAACCACCCCTCACATATAGAGACGTCACAGACTGACCCCCCCAGACCACCCCTCACATATAGAGACATCACAGAGTGACTCCCCCCCCCCCCCCCCGGACCACCCCTCACATAGAGACGTCACAGACTGACCCCCCCAGACCACCCCTCACATATAGAGACGTCACAGACTGAACCCCCCAGACCACCCCTCACATATAGAGACGTCACAGACTGACCCCCCCAGACCACCCCTCACATATAGAGACGTCACAGAGTGACCCCCCCCCGGACCACCCCTCACATATAGAGACATCACAGACTGACCCCCCCCAGATCCACCCCTCACATATAGAGGCATTACAGATTGACCCCCCCAGACCACCCGTCACATATAGAGACGTCACAGAGTGACCCCCCCCCGGACCACCCCTCACATATAGAGACATCACAGACTGACCCCCCCCAGATCCACCCCTCACATATAGAGGCATCACAGACTGACCCCCCCAGACCACCCCTCACATATAGAGACGTCACAGAGTGACCCCCCCCCCCGGACCACCCTCACATATAGAGACATCACAGACTGACCCCCCCCAGATCCACCCCTCACATATAGAGACATCACAGACAGACACCCAAACTGCAGTCAGTGCATAAAACATTCATCAGTGGAGGTGAAAAAGAGAATTTTGTTTACGTACCGTAAATTCTTTTTTCTTTAATCATCAATGGGAGACCCAGACAATGGGGTTTAGGGCTCTGCCCTCCGGAGGTCACACTAGGTACTACAAGTTTGTAGACACCGCCTCCTCCGCTTATAAACCCCTACCGCAGGGAACATCCTCAGTTTGGTCCATAAGCTGCGAGGAGGAAATAAACCACACCCGAAACATCGGGAAGAATGCCGTGCACAGACGGTTTAACAACCCGGCAAACACTGTCTCAACAGAGAACAGAGCAAATGCAAAACATGCAACGGAACAACTGGGTGGGTGCTGGGTCTCCCATTGATGATTAAAGAAAAAAGAATTTACGGTACGTAAACAAAATTTCTTTTTTCTGGTCATCATAATGGGAGACCCAGACAATGGGGATGTCCTAAAGCAATACCCCAGGGCGGGAAGAGTTCCTCAACAAGACGGATAACATATGGTTCCCTTTAAAGGTGGGCAACCGCCGCCTGGAGAACCCGCCTGCCCAAACTTGCATCCGCAGAGGCATGGGCATGCACCATATAGTGCTTAGAGAAAGTGTGCAGGCTGGACCAGGTGGCCGCCTGACACACCTGTAGAGCAGACGCTCGATGTCGCAAAGCCAGGAGGCACCAACAGCTCTGGTAGAGTGAGCCTTCAATCCCACCGGGAGAGGCAACCCAGAAGCCCGGTAAGCCTCTTGAATGGAAGCCTTAATCCATCTGGCCAATGTCGACTTTGATGCCGCGGACCCCTTACAGCGACCCGTCGTAAGAACAAATAAGGAATCCGAACTCCTAAAGGAGGCGGTCCTGGACACATAAATGCGTACCGCTCTCACGAGATCCAGAGTATGGAGGTCGCGCTCCACCTGATGAACGGGAGCGGGGCAAAATGATGGGAGAACAATCTCCTGGTTCAGGTGAAAAGTGGAAACCACCTTCGGCAAGAATTCTGGCCGTGGGCGCAACACCACCTTGTCTTGGTGAACCACCAGAAAGGGTGACTTGCACGAAAGTGCAGCCAATTCTGAGACCCTTCTCAGAGACGTAATTGCCACCAGAAAGGCCACTTTCTGAGACAGACGAGATAGAGAAACCTCCCTCAGAGGCTCAAACGGCGGTTTCTGCAATGCCGCCAGGACCATGTTAAGGTCCCAAGGGTCCAAAGGTCTCCTGTAGGGCGGAACCATCCGTGACACCCCCTGCAGAAATTGACGGACCTTCGGGAGGAGCGCCAATCGCCTGTCAAACAGCACTGAAAGTGCTGATACTTGACCTTTCAGGGAGCCAAGGAATAATCCCAATTCCAAACCCGACTGTAGGAAAGCCAACAACGTCGGGATGGCCAAGGGCCACGGAGACCGTCCGCCAGAGGCACACCAAGTAAAAAAGATTTTCCACGTCCTGTGGTACATTTTCCTGGAAACAGGCTTCCTAGCTCGATTCATAGTGGCAACCACCGTAGGGGAGAAACCCCTGGATGTCAGCAGCCAGGCCTCAAGAGCCATGCAGTCAATCTGAGGGCCCTGGAATTGAGGTGGAAGAATTGGCCTTGCGCGAGTAAATCTGCGCGGTCTGGAAGAGCCCACCTGTGTCCGCCTGACATTTGCCACAGGTCCGGGTACCAGGACCTCCTGGGCCAATCTGGAGCCACTAGAATGGCTACTCTGCATTCCGACCTGATTTTCCACAGAACCCTGGGAATCAGAGCTAGAGGAGGGAACACATACGGCAGATGGAATCTGGACCAAGTCAAGATCAGAGCGTCCGCTCCCAGAGACTGGGGATCCCATGACCTCGCCAGGTATTGTGGCACCTGATGATTCAGCCGTGAGGCCATCAGATCCACGTCCGGAGTGCCCCATCTGCTGCAGATTTCTCTGAAGACGTCCGGATGAAGAGACCACTCTCCGGCGTCCATCCCCTGTCGGCTCAGATAGTCGGCCTCCCAGTTTTCGACCCCTGGGATGTGAACTGCGGAGATCAGGCAGTTGTTGTCCTCCGCCCAGGATAGGATGCGGTGGACTTCGGCCAGAGCCTGTGCACTCCTGGTTCCTCCTTGATGATTTATATAAGCGACGGCCGTCGCATTGTCGGACTGAACCCGAATGGGTTGTCCTGAGAGGAATCTCTGAAACGCCAGGAGCGCCAGATAGATCGCCTTGATCTCCAGCACGTTGATCTGCAACGCCGACTCCGACTGAGTCCAGAGGCCTTGGGCCCTGTGGTGTAAGAACACCGGACCCCAGCCCTTCAGACTGGCGTCTGTGGTCACCACTAACCATGACGGTTTCAGGAAGGATCGGCCCCGAGATAAGTGATGTGGCTGTAGCCACCACTGCAGGGAATCCCTGGTCGGTTGGGAAAGGGTCACCAGCCGATTCAGAGAAATCGACCTTTTGTCCCACCTGCGTAGGATCTCCAGCTGGAGAGGACGGAGGCGAAATTGTGCAAAAGGCACTGCCTCTATTGCTGCCACCATGCGACCCACCAGCTTCATCAACACCCGTAGGGATGATTGTGGAGACAGGAGGACTGTTTGCACTCCTGATTGGATCGCCATCTGTTTGACTCGTGGCAGAGACACCAGGGCTGAGGCTGTGTTGAAGTCCATGCCCAAATATGTCAAAGACTGGGTCGGAACCAGCGTGGACTTCTGAATATTGAGGAGCCACCCAAACTGTTCCAGAGACCGCATGGTCACATCCAGGCTCTCTTGACAGAGGTGTTCCGATGGCGCCCTGACCAGTAGGTCGTCTAAATAGGGAATGACGGCATGTCCCTGCACGTGCAGGAGAGCCATCATGGAGGCCATCACTTTTGTGAACACCCGCGGTGCCGAGGCCAACCCGAACGGCAGCGCCACAAATTGGAAGTGTTCTTCCCCCACTGCGAATCTCAACCAGCGCTGATGAGCCGGTGCAATGGGCACGTGAAGGTAAGCGTCTCTGATATCTATGGACGCTAGGAAGTCCCCCTGTGACACAGCTGCGATCACGGAGCGCAGTGATTCCATACGGAACTTCCGAACCAACACGTGATGGTTGAACAACTTCAGGTCCAGCACCGGGCGGAAGGATCCGTCCTTCTTTGGGACGATAAAGAGGTTGGAGTAAAAACCCCTGAACCTCTCCCCGGACGGCACCGGTATCACCACTCCGTCCCTGCGGAGACCCTCCAACACCACGAAAAAAGCCTGAGCCTTTTCTGATGATGGGACCGACCGATGGAATCGGGATATCGGTTTTGATGTCAGCTCTATCCTGTAACCTCGCGAGATCACGTCTCGAACCCACTGATCTTGAACGTGAAGTAGCCATTTGTCCTGTTTTTGGTTTGCGGACATAACGCCGCCCAGGATGTAACCTGGGAGCTCTAACCACCCTTCCAAAATTAGTGTGGTCCATGAAGGAGCCACTTGGTCTAGCCTCCGGCCGCAGCCATTGATAGACCTCCTTCGGGTGCACCGTCACCTCCTCAGGGGGTGTCACGAGACGTAAGGTCTCGTTGATAGAGGACACCAGATCCTCCACCCCGTCTGGTGGTTCAGATACAGACACAGACCCGAAATTTGAACCCCCATCATCGTCCTCACCATCAGAGGAACGCTCCTCCTCAGAGAGAGCCTGGAGCTCGGGTGACTCCTCACGACGAGCCCGCTTAAGGGGTCTCACAGCAGAAGAGGGAGACACCCGGGGGTAACTGGACGGAGTAACTGGGCTATCCAGCCTCCTATTAAGTGCCTCCAGGGATTGCGACATGGAGGACAACTGGGACAACAGAGATTCATTGATCTTATTCTGAGTCTCCCATGGCCCTGAGATCACCTGAACCTCAGGGTATAGCACCGGAGCTGCTGACTCAGCAGTGTCAGTCCGGGCCTCTGGGCGTCCGCAGTTATTGCAGGACCCCTCCACCAGAGTCCCATTGCATGTAGCACAGGTAATGGTGGCCTCTGCCGCCTTAGCAGCACGCTTCCTAACTGAGGACATCGCCACAGTAGGGGAAAATAAGCCAAATTGCAGACAAAAAACCGGGAGTCCCGGTGGCTTACCGACCGCAGTAAAGCGGTAGGAGGAAGCGGTGTGTGTGTGTGACCTCCGCGACGGTTTCCGGTCTCCCCTTTAGTGCAGGCGCACGCTGCATACAGATCCCAGCCGGGAAGTGAGGGTAAAGATGGCCGCCGACAGAGAAACTGTGGGCGGCGCCGAAAACACGCAGGAAACACACACACACGCCCATCGATGACGTCATCGCAAGGGCTGCTTCCCATCCTCCAAGCATCCTTCTCATGAGGGAGCTGGAGCCCGCAGCGCGGGAAATAGTGTAAAATACTACACACAGACTGCACACAAACAACCATCCGCAGCCCACGGCCTCAGCCCCTGTGACACACAGGGCGGTCAGCCAGGGTGACCCCAGCACAGGGTACACCAGCAGATCCGCGGACCCGAGGGTAACGCGCGGTCTGAGTGTCAGGACACATAAAGTGACCGACACTACCCCCAGGCACACAGGAGACACAGAGTGCCTCAGTGCCGGTCCGGTCTGTAAGCACCATTTAGGGAGGCCTCGGACGGGGGTGCAGCACCAGTCCGGTCTGTAAGCACCATTTAGGGAGGCCTCAGACTGGGCCGCTCAGCCCAGTCCGGAGTGTAAGCACCATTTAGGGAGGCCTCGGACTGGGCTGGCTCCAGTCCGGTCTGTAAGCACCATTTAGGGAGGCCTCGGACGGAGCGGAGCTGTGCAAGGCTCCCATCTCCCACTCTCCAGAGCCCCCCAGAGAGGGATGGAAAGGAGCGCGACAGCGTACCGGGAGAACACAAAGTGTCCAGGCTCAAGGCCCTCCGGTACCTCCACCAGCGTGTTCCACTAGGGTGAGCGGGGAGACTGTCGCAGGTCCCGACCGGAACCATTTTACCTTGTCTTCAGACGCCATCACGTAAGCTGTGAGAATGCAGTGAAGTGCAAGCAAAGCGTGATCCTCCGAGCACACTAAGTTTAAAACTGAGGATGTTCCCTACGGTAGGGGTTTATAAGCGGAGGAGGCGGTGTCTACAAACTTGTAGTACCTAGTGTGACCTCCGGAGGGCAGTGCCCTAAACCCCATTGTCTGGGTCTCCCATTATGATGACCAGAAAAGTCAGATATTTTTACAGTATGGGGTTAGAGCGATGAACATAATAATCCCGGTATGTAGCAATGATTGTATGTTCATTCCTTTATAAAGGATATTCAGTGAGCCGGCTCTGACCCTGCGTCAGTGTTCCTGAAGGACGTAAACCCCAATAAAGCACTTGGTTCACAAAGGAGGACGATTGTCTGTATTAAATGCAGGGGGGGGTACTGAACTCTGCAACACCCCATTTTTTAGGGCGGGAGCAATTCTGGGATCCTCCTATGTGATTGGAGGACCCTGGTGGGAACTCTGGATTACCAAACAGGGGAGTATCCCTATGCCCTGCCCTGGACTCCTTTCGTGGTAACGGGGGCAGTTGATAATGGACACACCTGAAGGTTACAGTGACGTACGGTTGATGGTCACTGACCTTATAAGTAGGATTTTGCAATATTACTTTTTGACACGAGTTTCTAAATGTGCACATGTCCTTTACTGACGATGTGTGGTTTGCAAACCAGGGCATGGTACCACAGCAGCGATGGCCAGTACCTGCCAGCACTATGTGTTCTGGGACCCCGGGACGTGATCAGCGCCGCTCACCTGTATAACTCTGCCCTTTTCTCAGTCATTACCTTCATGTCATAACCGTACGTCTCCCTGATGTCCTCGTCGGAGTCGGTCTCCTCATCGTCGTAGTCTAGCGGAGGTTGTGGAGAAGACACCATGCTGGACATCCCCCGGCTGAAGGAGCCTTGCTGGAATATGGGCAAGTGACCCTACAAGAAGGTAAATGTGAGAGACGCCGCGGCTGGTTACCCCCCTCACGCTCTGCGGCCCAGGTGCACACTGGTACTGTGTTTCCACGAAAATAAGACGTACAGGGGGGTTTGCTATGCTGCTTAATATAGGGCCCCCCCCCCCGAAAGTAAGACGTACCAGTTTTTTGTAGGACAGAAGGCCAGAGGACCGGGTCATGCAGCTGTGACTCTTCCTCTACACCCCCCCGCCGTTGTCTTGATGCCCGGCCCCGCTCCTGGCTCCCTGCGTCAGACGTCAGATGCTGCAGACGTACGGGGATCAGACGCCAGCACCTAACATTGGCGCATGACGTTACATGCTGGCCTGTGATTGGCCGGCAGATTCCTGAATGTCCACCGCATCTGACGCAGGGGGCTGAGAGCGGCGCTGGAATCCATGCAGCGGCACATCGGTGAGAAAATGGGTGTGCGTGTGAGTGAGTGAGTGTGAGAGAGTGAGTGTGTGAGAGAGTGAGTGTGAGAGAGTGAGTGTGAGAGAGAGTGAGTGTGAGAGAGAGTGAGTGTGAGAGAGTGAGTGTGAGAGAGAGTGAGTGTGAGAGAGAGTGAGTGTGAGAGAGAGTGAGTGTGAGAGAGAGTGAGTGTGAGAGAGAGTGAGTGTGAGAGAGTGAGTGTGTGAGAGAGTGAGTGTGTGAGAGAGTGAGTGTGTGAGAGTGAGTGTGTGAGAGAGTGAGTGTGTGAGAGAGTGAGTGTGTGAGAGAGTGAGTGTGTGAGAGAGTGAGTGTGTGAGAGAGTGAGTGTGAGAGAGTGAGTGTGTGAGAGAGTGAGTGTGAGAGAGTGAGTGTGTGAGAGAGTGAGTGTGAGAGAGTGAGAGTGTGTGTGAGAGTGAGTGTGTGTGAGAGTGTGTGAGAGAGAGTGAGAGAGAGTGAGTGTGACAGAGTGAGTGTGAGAGAGTGAGTGTGAGAGAGTGAGAGTCAGTGTGAGTGAGAGAGAGAGTGAGTGTGAGAGAGAGTGAGAGAGAGTGAGTGTGACAGAGTGAGTGTGAGAGTGAGTGTGAGAGAGTGAGTGTGAGAGAGTGAGTGTGAGAGAGTGAGAGAGTGTGAGAGAGTGAGTGTGAGAGAGTGTGAGAGAGTGTGAGAGAGTGATTGTGAGTGAGAGAGTGAGTGTGAGAGAGTGAGTGTGAGAGAGTGAGTGTGAGAGAGTGAGTGTGAGAGAGTGAGTGTGAGAGAGTGAGTGTGAGAGAGTGAGTGTGAGAGAGTGAGTGTGAGCGTGAGAGCGAGTGTGAGAGCGTGTGAGAGCGTGAGTGTGCACGGTGAGTGTGTACGGCATGTGTGCTTTTTGGTTTTTCTCCAGGTACAGTAATGGGGATATTGGGGGCTGCAGGGGGATGATTGGGACACCGTATTGGGGGCTGCAGGGGGATGATTGGGACACCGTATTGGGGGCTGCAGGGGATGATTGGGACACCGTATTGGGGGCTGCAGGGGGATGATTGGGACACCGTATTGGGGGCTGCAGGGGATGATTGGGACACCGTATTGGGGGCTGCAGGGGGATGATTGGGACACCGTATTGGGGGCTGCAGTGGGATGATTGGGACACCGTATTGGGGGCTGCAGGGGGATGATTGGGACACCGTATTGGGGGCTGCAGGGGGATGATTGGGACACCGTATTGGGGGCTGCAGGGGATGATTGGGACACCGTATTGGGGGCTGCAGGGGGATGATTGGGACACCGTATTGGGGGCTGCAGGGGGATGATTGGGACACCGTATTGGGGGCTGCAGGGGGATGATTGGGACACCGTATTGGGGGCTGCAGGGGGATGATTGGGACACCGTATTGGGGGCTGCAGGGGGATGATTGGGACACCGTATTGGGGGCTGCAGGGGGATGATTGGGACACCGTATTGGGGGCTGCAGGGGGATGATTGGGACACCGTATTGGGGGCTGCAGGGGGATGATTGGGACACCGTATTGGGGGCTGCAGGGGGATGATTGGGACACCGTATTGGGGGCTGCAGGGGGATGATTGGGACACCGTATTGGGGGCTGCAGGGGGATGATTGGGACACCGTATTGGGGGCTGCAGGGGGATGATTGGGACACCGTATTGGGGGCTGCAGGGGGATGATTGGGACACCGTATTGGGGGCTGCAGGGGGATGATTGGGACACCGTATTGGGGGCTGCAGGGGGATGATTGGGACACCGTATTGGGGGCTGCAGGGGGATGATTGGGACACCGTATTGGGGGCTGCAGGGGATGATTGGGACACCGTATTGGGGGCTGCAGTGGGATGATTGGGACACCGTATTGGGGGCTGCAGGGGGATGATTGGGACACCGTATTGGGGGCTGCAGGGGGATGATTGGGACACCGTATTGGGGGCTGCAGGGGGATGATTGGGACACCGTATTGGGGGCTGCAGGGGGATGATTGGGACACCGTATTGGGGGCTGCAGGGGGATGATTGGGACACCGTATTGGGGGCTGCAGGGGATGATTGGGACACCGTATTGGGGGCTGCAGGGGATGATTGGGACACCGTATTGGGGGCTGCAGGGAGATACTTGTGATACCTGTATTGGGGCTGCAAAGGGATGTAAAAAGAAGACATCCCCTGAAAATAAGCTGTAGTGCATCTCTGGGAACAAAAATTAACATAAGACAGTGTGATATTTTCAGGGGATCGGGTAGATCTGGTGCTGACCTGCAGATCCGGGTTGGCGGCAGCTTTCTGCAGCTCGGCGCTGATGATCTTCTCGGTCTTCTCGCGGGCCGCCTGCTCCACCATCCGCTGGCTCAGCACAGACAGTTTGGCCAGGGCACAGGACAGTTCTTGTGTGGCCAGTGCCTGCCGCGCCCGGTCCTGCCAGCTCATGGCGCGCTCTGTCAGGCACTGTAAAGCCTCGCCCTCCGGCAGCCGCACCGGCAGCTTCTGTAGTGACACCAGCAGGGAGAGGATGGTCTCCAGCCGCGGCCGGCGGGATCGCATGCACTGTGTGCACAGGAACTTCACGTCCTTGGATTGCCAGCTGGCGCCTTTCTTCTGGGTGCTGGTTTTGGGCAGGGGCACACAGGTGCTGTGGAACCAGTCCTTACACAGCTCGCACTGTAACATGAACCCGCTGGCCGCCTTACGGCAGATACAGAACCGGACCTCCTCAATACGATCCACCATCACCATCTTGGCCAGATTCCCGGCCCGCAACGATCGCATGGAATCCACCTCCTTGTGCTCCAGATCCTTAAATAATGCGACCTGTGGGGGATGGGGAGACCCGAGTCACCACAATGGCTTCTTATACCACAGGATTTACCCCCTCCCCCAGTGCAGGTATGTAAGGGTTAACAGGCGCGAATCCTCCCAGCGGTCATACAAAATCTGTGTGCATAGCGCCTCAGACAGGGTCCTCTCCCCTCACCTACTGTATCCTCATCCATCCCTTGTAGACTGTGAGCCCTCGTGGGCAGGGTCCTCTCCCCTCTCCTACTGTATCCTCACCCATCCCTTGTAGACTGTGAGCCCTCGTGGACAGGGTCCTCTCTCCTCACCTACTGTATCCTCACCCATCCCTTGTAGACTGTGAGCCCTCATGGGCAGGGTCCTCTCTCCTCACCTACTTTATCCCCACCCATCACTTGTAGACTGAGCCCTCATGAGCAGGGTCCTCTCTCCTCACCTACTGTATCATCACCCATCCCTTGTAGACTGTGAGCCCTCGTGGGCAGGGTCCTCTCTCCTCACCTACTGTATCCTCACCCATCACTTGTAGACTGAGCCCTCATGAGCAGGGTCCTCTCTCCTCACCTACTGTATCATCACCCATCCCTTGTAGACTGTGAGCCCTCATGGGCAGGGTCCTCTCTCCTCACCTACTTTATCCCCACCCATTCCTTGTAGACTGTGAGCCCTCGTGGGCAGGGTCCTCTCTCCTTACCTACTGTATCCTCACCCATCCCTTGTAGACTGTGAGCCCTCGTGGGCAGGGTCCTCTCTCCTTACCTACTGTATCCTCACCCATCCCTAGTAGACTGTGATACCTCATGGGCAGGGTCCTCTCTCCTCACCTACTGTATCCTCACCCATCCCTTGTAGACTGTTAGCTCTTGCGGGCACATGTAAAGCATCATGGAGTTAATAATAATATCAGGGTGGTCCTGGGTGACGCGGCCATTATGTTCCCATCCTCTTACCACAGAGGCGGCGTCCCGGGCGTCCTCCTGCAGATCCTCCAGCTCGCTCAGTGAGTCCAGGTCCAGGTCCTTCTCCTCCATCAGCGCTTTCACCTTCTTCCTCTTATTCCGGCCGCTGCCATAAATCCCGATGTCGCTGCGAGGACTGAGAACCTGCGGAGAACAAGAGCCAGAGATCGGTCAGGAGGAAATGGGACACAATATAGAAAGTCAGGCACATTAGATAACAAATGGACTTAAAGAGGACCTGTCACCAAACCAGGCATGGTGATCTAATTACAGCACTGGATACAGCATGTCTGCAGCATCCAGGGAAGGGGTCCCCCAGCACTTGAGCAGCCCTGTACCCCGAGATAATACACTTAGAAAACTTACATGCTCCAGCCACTAAGGAGGTGGCTAGGGGCTGCAGCCAAGGGCAGATTCACACCCCCTGCCTGTGTAATCTGCCCACCGCTGCCAATCATTCTCTCCCTGTCTGCAGCATTTAAACTGAGTATTTTTTCTCTCCCAGAAAGTCTGTTTAGGGGCGGGGCTAAACGGAGAAAAAAAAAAAAAAAAAAACTCTATTTAAATGCTGCAGACAGGGAGAGAATGATTGGCAGCGGTGGGCAGATCACACAGGCAGGGGGTGTGAATCTGCCCTTGGCTGCAGCCCCTAGCCACCTCCTTAGTGGCTGGAGCATGTAAGTTTTCTAAGTGTATTATCTCGGGGTACAGGGGGGCTCAAGTGCTGGGTGACCCCTTGTCTGCATGCTGCAGACATGCTGTATCCAGTGCTGTAATTAGATCACCATGCCTGGTTTGGTGACAGGTCCTCTTTAAAAAAAAAAAAAAAACATGCAAAAAAAAAAAAAAGTAAAAAAAAAAAATATATAAATAAAAAAGATTAAAAAAAAAAAAAAATACACACAAAAGACATGCAAATAAAAACACGCATACACATAAAAAACTTCCTAAAATAATGCAAAAAAAATACTCAAATAAAATTATACATGCAAAGGCACAAAAAAATCAATAACGAAAAGACCATATGAGACATAGAAATAAAAGAAAACATGCAAAGTCCTGAAAAAAATGCAAAAAAGACATACATGAGGAAGAAGGAGGACATGTAGGTGTTGAATAGAGCCTCCTCCCCCTGTGTGACCGGGTAACAGGGGTCCTCGCGTGGCACCAGAAGCCAGTCTGCCTGCGCGCGCGGCGCGCACACACACACACACACACACACACACACACACACACACACACACACTTCCGCCGGTGTCACATGACCAGGGCTGCCCATCTCCAGGAGTCGGGGATGGCGTCGGACAGCTCTGCCCATCTCCAGGAGTCGGGGATGGCGTCGGACAGCTCTGCCCATCTCCAGGAGTCGGGGATGGCGTCGCACCGCTCTGCCCATCTCCAGGAGTTGGGGATGGCGTCGGACCGCTCTGCCCATCTCCAGGAGTCGGGGATGGCGTCGGACAGCTCTGCCCATCTCCAGGAGTCGGGGATGGTGTCGGACAGCTCTGCCCATCTCCAGGAGTCGGGGATGGCGTCGGACAGCTCTGCCCATCTCCAGGAGTCGGGGATGGCGTCGGACAGCTCTGCCCATCTCCAGGAGTCGGGGATGGCGTCGGACCGCTCTGCCCATCTCCAGGAGTCGGGGATGGTGTCGGACAGCTCTGCCCATCTCCAGGAGTCGGGGATGGTGTCGGACAGCTCTGCCCATCTCCAGGAGTCGGGGATGGCGTCGGACAGCTCTGCCCATCTCCAGGAGTCGGGGATGGCGTCGGACGGCTCTGCCCATCTCCAGGAGTCGGGGATGGCGTCGGACAGCTCTGCCCATCTCCAGGAGTCGGGGATGGCGTCGGACAGCTCTGCCCATCTCCAGGAGTCGGGGATGGCGTCGGACGGCTCTGCCCATCTCCAGGAGTCGGGGATGGCGTCGGACGGCTCTGCCTGCCACTCACCTGCAGTAAGGTGTAGCTGGAGTTCTTCTTCAGGAAGGTGCGGGCAGTGCGCTCCCTCCAAGCCCGCGCGGCGGCCACCTGGGACTCCAGTTGTGGGAGGGCGTCCAGCCGCACCGGGATGGGCCGGCCCTTGCTCAGCAGGCACTCCAGGTGCTCCAGGTAGGCATAGTGGCTGCCATTCTGGGGACAGGAGCAGATGACGGTTATCAGGTCTGTATAGGAGTTTATCAGCGACTATACGGAAGATGTCAGGAAACGCTACCTGGATGGCCTCCACCTTGGCGGTCCAGTCCTTGGCTCTCTGTAGAGCTTCCTTCAGAGCCAGCATGTTGGGCAGATAGGCCTGGATGTTCTTGGCCTCGGCCATGATGCCCTCGAGGCTGGGCACGCTGTGCTGCGGCCTGTGATGGAGGGGAGATATGCTTAAATATTATATACGTATGCTATATATGTCACGTGTACACAGCGAGCTCCGGGCTCACACGCCGCGGGCACATACCTCGCCTGCAGGCAGGCCTTGGCTTTCTCTTCCCATCTCTCGGACACGGTCAGCATCTCCTGGAGTTCCGCCATCGCTTTCTCTACAGCGTGATGAGGAGCCAGACCCACCCCCGAATCAATCAACTTCTTCATCACATCCAATGTGACCTTATGGGGGTCGGAGAGAGTCTGTCGCACCTCATCCAGCCACCGCGCCTGCAGCAGCTCTTGTCTCAGCCGCGGCAGCTCCGGCAGCTCCACGTACAGGTTGGATCCCATATCAATGAGAGCTTGTAACTTGCTGGAGTCTGGGATCTCGTCAGACATGGCCTCCTGGGCACGCTCGTGAAACTCCTCCACGTCATCCAGGAGGTTCTGTGGAGACAGATGAGTATATAAAGCACGCAGAAGACGCAGCAGGACAGGAGAACGGGCAGGAGGGAAGAGCACCTCTGCTGGTGACAGGGCCCGAGGAGGAGGGCAGCCTCGGGGTCCGAGGAGGAGGAGGAGGGCAGCCTCGGGGGTCCGAGGAGGAGGAGGGCAGCCTCGGGGGGCCAAGGAGGAGGAGGAGGGCAGCCTCGGGGGGCCGAGGAGAAGGAGGAGGAGGAGGAGGAGGGCAGCCTCGGGGGGCCGACGAGGACGACGACGACGAGGGCAGCCTCGGGGGGCCGAGGACGACGACGAGGAGGGCAGCCTCGGGGGGCCGAGGACGACGACGACGAGGGCAGCCTCGGGGGTCCGAGGAGGACGACGACGAGGACGACGACGACGAGGGCAGCCTCGGGGGTCCGAGGAGGACGACGACGAGGACGACGACGACGAGGGCAGCCTCGGGGGTCCGAGGAGGAGGAGGACAATGACGAGGAGGGCAGCCTCGGGGGGCCGAGGAGGAGGAGGGCAGCCTCGGGGGTCCGAGGAGGACGACGACGAGGACGACGACGAGGAGGGCAGCCTCGGGGGTCCGAGGAGGAGGAGGACGACGACGAGGAGGGCAGCCTCGGGGGGCCGAGGAGGAGGAGGGCAGCCTCGGGGGTCCGAGGAGGACGACGACGAGGACGACGACGAGGAGGGCAGCCTCGGGGGTCCGAGGAGGACGACGACGACGACGAGGAGGGCAGCCTCGGGGGGCCGAGGAGGAGGACGAGGAGGGCAGCCTCGGGGGCCGAGGAGGAGGACGAGGACGAGGAGGGCAGCCTCGGGGGGCGAGGAGGAGGACGAGGAGGGCAGCCTCGGGGGGCCGAGGAGGAGGGACGAGACGAGGAGGGCAGCCTCGGGGGGCCGAGGAGGGGAGGACGAGGAGGGCAGCCTCGGGGGGCCGAGGAGAGAGACGAGGAGGGCAGCCTCGGGGGGCCGAGGAGGAGGACGAGGAGGGCAGCCTCGGGGGGCCGAGGAGGAGGACGAGGAGGGCAGCCTCGGGGGGCCGAGGAGGAGGACGAGGAGGGCAGCCTCGGGGGGCGAGGAGGAGGACGAGGAGGGCAGCCTCGGGGGGCCGAGGAGGAGGACGAGGAGGGCAGCCTCGGGGGGTCCGAGGAGGAGGACGAGGAGGCAGCCTCGGGGGCCGAGGAGGAGGAGGAGACGAGGAGGGCAGCCTCGGGGGCCGAGGAGGAGGAGGAGGACGAGGAGGGCAGCCTCGGGGAGCCGAGGAGGAGGAGGAGGAGGACGAGGAGGGCAGCCTCGGGGGCCGAGGAGGAGGAGGAGAGGGCAGCCTCGGGGAGCCGAGGAGAGGAGGAGGACGACGGAGGGCAGCCTCGGGGAGCCGAGGAGGAGGACGAGGAGAGGCAGCCTCGGGGGGCCGAGGAGGAGGACAGCCTCGGGGGGCACGAGGAGGAGGACAGCCTCGGGGGGGCCGAGGAGGAGGACAGCCTCGGGGGGCCGAGGAGGAGGACAGCCTCGGGGGGGCCGAGGAGGAGGAGGAGGAGGACAGCCTCGGGGGGCCGAGGAGGAGGAGTAGGGCAGCCTCGGGGGGCCGAGGAGGAGGAGGAGGAGGGCAGCCTCGGGGGCCGAGGAGGAGGAGGGCAGCCTCGGGGGGCCGAGGAGGAGGAGGAGAGGAGGGCAGCCTCGGGGGGCCTGAGGAGGACGAGGAGGGCAGCCTCGGGGGCTGAGGAGGACGAGGAGGGCAGCCTCGGGGGGCCGAGGAGGAGGAGGACAGCCTCGGGGGGCCGAGGAGGAGGAGGAGAGGGCAGCCTCGGGGGGCCGGAGGAGGAGAGAGGGCAGCCTCGGGGGCCGAGGAGGAGGAGGAGAGGAGGGCAGCCTCGGGGGCCGAGGGAGGAGGAGGAGGAGGGCAGCCTCGAGGGGCTGAGGAGGACGAGGAGGGCAGCGGCGCCGGGGGGCGGCGGCCTCGGGGGGAGCGAGGAGGAGGAGCGAGGCGAGAGGGAGGGCGGCAGCCTCGGGGGGCAGAGGAGGAGGACGAGGAGAGGGCGGCAGGCCTCGGGGGGCCGAGAAGGAGGACGAGGACGGCGAGCCTCGGGGGGCCAGAAGGAGGACGAGGACGGCAGCCTCGGGGGGCCGGAGAGGAGGAGAGGAGGGCAGCCTCGGGGAGGCAGCCTCGGGGGGCGAGGAGGGCAGCCTCGGGGGGCCGAGAGGAGGACGAGAAGGGCAGCCTCGGGGGGCTGAGGAGGACGAGGAGGGCAGCCTCGGGGGGCTGAGGAGGACGAGGAGGGCAGCCTCGGGGGCCTGAGGAGGACGAGGAGGGCAGCCTCGGGGGGCCGAGGAGGAGGACGAGGAGGGCAGCCTCGGGGGGCCGAGGAGGGAGAAGGAGGACGAGGAGGGCAGCCTCGGGGGGCGAGGAGGAGAAGGAGGACGAGGAGGGCAGCCTCGGGGGGATGGAGGAAGGACGAGGAGGGCAGCCTCGGGGGGCCGAGGAGGGAGAGAGGAGGACGAGGAGTGAGGACGAGGAGGGCAGCCTCGGGGGGCAGAGGAGGACGACGGAGGAGGGCGGCGGCTCGGGGGGGCGAGCAAGGAACCGAGGAGGAGGAGGAACGAGGAGGGAGGAGGAAGAGGAGGACGAGGAGGGCAGCCTCGGGGGCCGAGGAGGAGGAGGACGAGGACGAGGAGGGCAGCCTCGGGGGGCGACGAGGAGGAGGAGGACGAGGAGGGCGGCGGCCTCGGGGGGCCAAGGAGGAGGAGAGGAGGGCAGCAGCCTCGTGGGGCTGAGGAAGGAGGAGGGAGGGGGCAGGCCTCGTGGGGGCTGAGGAGGAGGAGGAGGAGGGCGGCGGGCCTCGTGGGGCCGAGGAGGAGGAGGAGGCAGCGAGGAGGAGGACGAGGAGGGCAGCCTCGGGGGGCGAGGAGAGAGGGGACGAGGAGGGGCAGCCTCGGGGGGCCGAGGAGGAGAGGAGGGACTGAGGCAGGAGGACGAGGAGAGGCAGCCTCGGGAGGCCGAGGAGGAGGAGGACGAGGAGGAGGAGGAGGACGAGGAGGAGGACGAGGAGGGCAGCCTCGGGGGGCCGAGGAGGAGGAGGACGACGAGGAGGACGATGAGGAGGGCGGCGGCCTCAGGGGGGCCAAGGAGGAGGAGGAGGCGGACGAGGAGGACGACAAGGAGGGCGGCAGCCTCGGGGGGGGCCGAGAGGAGGAGGAGGGCGGCGGACGAGGAGGGGCGGCGGCCTCGGGGGGCCGAGGAGGAGGAGGGCGGCGGCCTCGGGGGGCCGAGGAGGAGGAGGGCGGCGGCCTCGGGGGGCCGAGGAGGAGGAGGGCGGCGGCTCGGGGGCGGCGGCCTCGGGGGGCCGAGGAGGAGGAGGAGGAGGAGGACGAGGAGGGCGGCAGCCTCGGGGGGCAGAGGAGGAGGACGAGGAGGGCGGCGGCCTCGGGGGGCCGAGAAGGAGGACGAGGACGGCAGCCTCGGGGGGCCAAGAAGGAGGACGAGGACGGCAGCCTCGGGGGGCCGAGAAGGAGGACGAGGAGGGCAGCCTCGGGGGGCAGCCTCGGGGGGCCGAGGAGGGCAGCCTCGGGGGGCCGAGAAGGAGGACGAGAAGGGCAGCCTCGGGGGGCCGAGGAGGAGGAGGAGGGCAGCCTCGGGGGGCTGAGGAGGAGGAGGAGGGCAGCCTCGGGGGGCTGAGGAGGACGAGGAGGGCAGCCTCGGGGGGCTGAGGAGGACGAGGAGGGCAGCCTCGGGGGGCCGAGGAGGAGGACGAGGAGGGCAGCCTCGGGGGGCCGAGGAGGAGAAGGAGGACGAGGAGGGCAGCCTCGGGGGGCTGAGGAGGAGAAGGAGGACGAGGAGGGCAGCCTCGGGGGGCTGAGGAGGACGAGGAGGGCAGCCTCGGGGGGCCGAGGAGGAGGAGGAGGACGAGGAGGAGGACGAGGAGGGCAGCCTCGGGGGGCAGAGGAGGACGACGAGGAGGGCGGCGGCCTCGGGGGGCCAAGGAAGAGGAGGAGGAGGAAGAGGAGGAGGAGGAAGAGGAGGAGGAGGAAGAGGAGGACGAGGAGGGCAGCCTCAGGGGGCCGAGGAGGAGGAGGACGAGGACGAGGAGGGCAGCCTCGGGGGGCGACGAGGAGGAGGAGGACGAGGAGGGTGGCGGCCTCGGGGGGCCAAGGAGGAGGAAGAGGAGGGCAGCAGCCTCGTGGGGCTGAGGAGGAGGAGGAGGGCGGCGGCCTCGTGGGGCTGAGGAGGAGGAGGAGGAGGAGGAGGGCGGCGGCCTCGTGGGGCCGAGGAGGAGGACGAGGACGAGGAGGAGGACGAGGAGGGCAGCCTCGGGGGGCCGAGGAGGAGGAGGAGGACGAGGAGGAGGACGAGGAGGGCAGCCTCGGGGGGCCGAGGAGGAGGAGGACGAGGAGGAGGACGAGGAGGGCAGCCTCGGGAGGCCGAGGAGGAGGAGGACGAGGAGGAGGACGAGGAGGGCAGCCTCGGGGGGCCGAGGAGGAGGAGGACGACGAGGAGGACGATGAGGAGGGCGGCGGCCTCAGGGGGGCCAAGGAGGAGGAGGAGGCGGACGAGGAGGACGACAAGGAGGGCGGCAGCCTCGGGGGGGCCGAGGAGGAGGAGGGAGGAGGACGACGAGGAGGGCGGCGGCCTCGGGGGGCCGAGGAGGAGGAGGGCGGCGGCCTCGGGGGGCCGAGGAGGAGGAGGGCGGCGGCCTCGGGGGGCCGAGGAGGAGGAGGGCGGCGGCCTCGGGGGGCCGAGGAGGAGGAGGGCGGCGGCCTCGGGGGGCCGAGGAGGAGGAGGGCGGCGGCCTCGGGGGCGAAGAGTAAGAGGAGGAGGGTGGTCTCGGTGGCAATGGGTCTGTACCTACAAGTGGTCATCACAAAGAACAGAACAGTATCCAGCTCTTACCTTGACCTGCCGCGCCTGGGTGATGATGCAGGGGAGGCTGAACAGCTGCTGGACGAAGGCCTTGAGCTCCTCCATCGTGAGCTTAGTGCGAGTTTTCCCGGAGTCTTGGCTCAGTTTACTGTGAAAGCAAAAACCAACAGAACAGTAAAGAAAAAGCAAAAATGTTGAAACCTGATTGTGTCCCAGCAAATCGTGCCGGCCGCAGGGGATATTGTTTAGTTATTTAAAACTAACTCTTTGCAGATCTGTGGTCAGTGATCGGCTGCAGCGGTCACATTTACCACCTTGCAGTCAGCCCTGCAGCACGGACCGGCGGGGGACGAACAGATGTGACGGGTAACGCTGCTGCAGATTCCCTCACCTGTGCTTCTGCTTTTTGGCCAGGAGCAGTTGAGCCACAGAGGCGCACGTCTCGGCCTCTTTCACAGAGTCTCGGAGCCTCCGGTAAAGCTCGTTCTCTGGAAACTTCCGGTCCTCCGCGTCTTCCATCATAACCTTCAACTCGATGATGTCTGCGGAGAAGACGACAATCGTCAATCACAACAACGAGCAAAAGAAACACTTAACATGGCCGTAAGTGCGCAGACACTCGCCTTTCTTATGATTCAGGTTGGCCGTCAGCGCTTCGGTCACTCGGCCGACCCAGGTGTCGTAGGACTGAGCGCGCAACTTCACCCCGTACAGTAGAGAGGGGAAATCTTCTAGGGAGTAACGGTACCTGGGGGCGATAACAGGAGGGATAGGGTTAAATACGTTATCTCTGGGGTGGATAGCGGCGTTTTCTGCGCCGTCAACCCCTTCCTCCTCACCTGAGGCACTTGTCCTGCATGGGGCAGGCGCACAGCTCCTCCACGTGGTGCAGACACACCAGCCGGTCCGAGCTGCAGTTGCAGGTCAAGGCGGAGAGGAAGCAGGTCGTCCTGCAGGAGGCGCACTGCCGCTCGTCATCCGGGACCAGCTCGAACACTTCTTCTTCTGACTGCTCGATCCCCTGCGAGACAAAGAGACAGCGCTCAGACCCGGATCCGCAACCGAGCGCGGAGGAAGCATGGGCACCGGATCCCTACCATCTGCATGGCGCTTTCACGCATCCTGCTCTCCTCCTCAATCATCACCGTCATCTCCTTGCACACCGCGGCTGCCAGGCCGACGTCCAGACAGTCAGGGTCGGCAGCCATCTTGAAGATGAGCTCCTCGTGAGAAAACACACAGTGCCGTCTCAGCCGACGGTAATGATTGACACATTGACGGCCAATGGGAAGCTGGAATAAAAATAAGACATTAAGTTTCCAGGTCGTAAATACAGAAGTAACAGCTGTAAGAACCTGCGCTGTTCGCACCCAGTCAGCAGTGCAGAAGTTCACGGCCTCCGCAAAGTTGTACCCTTGGTTGAAGCCGGAGTGGTACGCCCGAGGGAAGGTGACCACGAACTCCCCCGCACATTGGTTTGTCCTGTAAACCTGGAGACAGAAGTGTGAACCACGGTCAGTCCCATGGTGGAATATTGGGGAGTCTGTGATGCCCCGGGGGGGGCGCCGCACTCACAGGCACGCCGTGCTCCATCAGGATGTTGGGGTTCATGATGGTGACGAGCTGGTGCAGCAGATCCGGCTGCGTCTCAAACAGCTCAGGCGCCAGTTCTCTCATCACGTCCTCCAGCTGCTCGGCGGCGTGAGAAGGAACCCCATACCATGTCTTAGGCTCTCCCCTAAGAAAAGAGAAGACGTCACATGAGACGAGACGGCACCCCCACAGCCTCCCGGATCCCAGGAGACGGCACCCCACAGCCTACCGGATCCCAGGAGACGGCACCCCACAGCCTCCCGGATCCCAGGAGACTGCACCCCACAGCCTCCCGGATCCCAGGAGACGGCACCCCACAGCCTCCCGGATCCCAGGAGACGGCACCCCACAGCCTCCCGGATCCCAGGAGACGGCACCCCACAGCCTCCCGGATCCCAGGAGACGGCACCCCACAGCCTACCGGATCCCAGGAGACGGCACCCCACAGCCTACCGGATCCCAGGAGACGGCACCCCACAGCCTCCCGGATCCCAGGAGACGGCACCCCACAGCCTCCCGGATCCCAGGAGACGGCACCCCACACCCTCCCGGATCCCAGGAGACGGCCCTGACACCCAACAGGCTCCCGATCCCAGGGGACAGTGCCGACAAAGGAAACCCACCAATGCAGGTAATTAATGGAGTAACTCCAGTGATCCTCGATGTGCCAGCAGAACGAGGAGAAGCACATGCCAACGTAAAGCCAGGGCACCTTCATCCCCGAGATGTCAACATTGATGTGTGTCAGGACTGACTGGTCCAACACCGGCATGTTATTCAGGTTCCAGCCACACTGGGCGTAATCCTGTGAGAAAGAAAGGGTTAATAGAAAGAGTGAGTGCAGCTCTGGAGTATAATACTGGAGGTAACTCAGAATCAGTAATGTAACGTATGTACACAGTGACTGCTCCAGCAGAATAGTGAGTGCAGCTCTGGGGTATAATACAGGAGGTAACTCAGGATCAGTAATGTAATGTATGTACACAGTGACTGCACCAGCAGAATAGTGAGTGCAGCTCTGGAGTATAATACAGGAGGTAACTCAGGATCAGTAATGTAATGTATGTACACAGTGACTGCACCAGCAGAATAGTGAGTGCAGCTCTGGAGTATAATACAGGAGGTAACTCAGGATCAGTAATGTAATGTATGTACACAGTGACTGCACCAGCAGAATAGTGAGTGCAGCTCTGGAGGATAATACAGGAGGTAACTCAGGATCAGTAATGTAATGTATGTACACAGTGACTGCACCAGCAGAATAGTGAGTGCAGCTCTGGAGTATAATACAGGAGGTAACTCAGGATCAGTAATGTAATGTATGTACACAGTGACTGCACCAGCAGAATAGTGAGTGCAGCTCTGGAGTATAATACAGGAGGTAACTCAGGGTCAGTAATGTAATGTATGTACACAGTGACTGCACCAGCAGAATAGTGAGTGCAGCTCTGGAGTATAATACAGGAGGTAACTCAGGATCAGTAATGTAATGTATGTACACAGTGACTGCACCAGCAGAATAGTGAGTGCAGCTCTGGAGTATAATACAGGAGGTAACTCAGGATCAGTAATGTAATGTATGTACACAGTGACTGCACCAGCAGAATAGTGAGTGCAGCTCTGGAGTATAATACAGGAGGTAACTCAGGGTCAGTAATGTAATGTATGTACACAGTGACTGCACCAGCAGAATAGTGAGTGCAGCTCTGGAGTATAATACAGGAGGTAACTCAGGATCAGTAATGTAATGTATGTACACAGTGACTGCACCAGCAGAATAGTGAGTGCAGCTCTGGAGGATAATACAGGAGGTAACTCAGGATCAGTAATGTAATGTATGTACACAGTGACTGCACCAGCAGAATAGTGAGTGCAGCTCTGGAGTATAATACAGGAGGTAACTCAGGATCAGTAATGTAATGTATGTACACAGTGACTGCACCAGCAGAATAGTGAGTGCAGCTCTGGAGTATAATACAGGAGGTAACTCAGGATCAGTAATGTAATGTATGTACACAGTGACTGCACCAGCAGAATAGTGAGTGCAGCTCTGGAGTATAATACAGGAGGTAACTCAGGATCAGTAATGTAATGTATGTACACAGTGACTGCACCAGCAGAATAGTGAGTGCAGCTCTGGAGTATAATACAGGAGGTAACTCAGGGTCAGTAATGTAATATATGTACACAGTGACTGCACCAGCAGAATAGTGAGTGCAGCTCTGGAGTATAATACAGGAGGTAACTCAGGATCAGTAATGTAATGTATGTACACAGTGACTGCACCAGCAGAATAGTGAGTGCAGCTCTGGAGGATAATACAGGAGGTAACTCAGGATCAGTAATGTAATGCATACTGTAATTTCCTCCGGGATCAATAAAGTTTATCTTATGTACACAGTGACTGCACCAGCAGAATAGCGAGTGCAGCTCTGGAGTATAATACATAAGGCTGCCTTCACACTTGCAGATGCATCTGCAGCGTTTTGCAGATGCATCTGCAAGTATCAGCATGCAGACCGCGGCCCCTATGTTTATAATAGGGCGCACCGCGGTCTGAAAGCTCTCATTCATTCCTATATGTGAAGCGTCCGCAGGCGGATGCCTGCTTACAGATCACACTCTCCCGCCCGCACCATGGACGCGAGATGTCGCGTCCATGGTGCGGGCGGGAGAGTGTGATCTGTAAGCAGGCATCCGCCCGCGGACGCTCCACACATATAGGAATGAATGAGAGCTTTCAGACCGCGGCCGCGGTCTGCATGCTGATACTTGCAGATGCATCTGCAAAACGCTGCAGATGCATCTGCAAGTGTGAAGCCAGCCTAAGATAACTCAGGATCAGTAATTTATGTACACAGTGACTGCACCAGCAGAATAGTGAGTGCAGCTCTGGAGTATAATACAGGAGATAACTCAGGATCAGTAATGTAATGTATGTACACAGTGACTCCACCAGCAGAATAGTGAGTGCAGCTCTGGAGTATAATACAAGAGGTAACTCAGGATCAGTAATGTAATGTATGTACACAGTGACTGCACCAGCAGAATAGTGAGTGCAGCTCCGAAGTATAATACAGGAGATAACTCAGGATCAGTAATGTAATGTATGTACACAGTGACTGCACCAGCAGAATAGTGAGTGCAGCTCTGGAGTATAATACAGGAGGTAACTCAGGATCAGTAATGTAATGTATGTACACAGTGACTGCACCAGCAGAATAGCGAGTGCAGCTCTGGAGGATAATACAGGAGGTAACTCAGGATCAGTAATGTAATGTATGTACACAGTGACTGCACCAGTAGAATAGTGAGTGCAGCTCTGGAGTATAATACAGGAGGTAACTCAGGATCAGTAATGTAATGTATGTACACAGTGACTGCACCAGCAGAATAGCGAGTGCAGCTCTGGAGGATAATACAGGAGGGAACTCAGGATCAGTAATGTAATGTATGTACACAGTGACTGCACCAGTAGAATAGTGAGTGCAGCTCTGGAGTATAATACAGGAGGTAACTCAGGATCAGTAATGTAATGTATGTACACAGTGACTGCACCAGCAGAATAGTGAGTGCAGCTCCGAAGTATAATACAGGAGGTAACTCAGGATCAGTAATGTAATGTATGTACACAGTGACTGCACCAGCAGAATAGTGAGTGCAGCTCCGAAGTATAATACAGGAGGTAACTCAGGATCAGTAATGTAATGTATGTACACAGTGACTCCACCAGCAGAATAGTGAGTGCAGCTCTGGAGTATAATACAGGAGGTAACTCAGGATCAGTAATGTAATGTATGTACACAGTGACTGCACCAGCAGAATAGTGAGTGCAGCTCCGAAGTATAATACAGGAGGTAACTCAGGATCAGTAATGTAATGTATGTACACAGTGACTGCACCAGCAGAATAGTGAGTGCAGCTCAGGAGTATAATATAGGAGGTAACTCAGGATCAGTAATGTAATGTATGTACACAGTGACTGCACCAGCAGAATAGTGAGTGCAGCTCAGGAGCAATCTCACCTCTTCATCGGGTGATAGCTTCCTCCGGCCGTCCGTTGTCGGGAAACCGCTCCCAAAGTCTCTAGAAGAGATATCGGCCCCGTACTCCACTATCACGTCCTCCTCTATGGAGCTCACCAGGCGCCAGAACTCCTTCTCCACCAGCTCTGTGGGCACCATCTGCAGAGGACGACATATATCGGATTAGTTTGAACACTCAGAACCATCTACACCCAGCAGGTCCGGATCTCCTCGCACTCACGTGCACCGGCATATTGAAGTAGTCGGATTTGAAGTTGTCGGCCATCTCTCCGAAGCTCTGTAGCGAGTATTCCCTGACCGCCTGCTCGAAGCCGAATGCCTCACGGGGTTTGCTGCATTCCTGCCCGAGAAGGAAAGAGGAATAATACAATATTTTATTATTAAATAAATCGATCATCTGCCGACAACTTCACCCTGGTTTGACTGCACAATCGAAAACAACCGAGCAAAAATTAATATAAGACGCCGTCTTATTTTCGGGGATACAGGGTATTGCTGTGGTTGTCAGTGTTGGACTCGGGGAGGGGGAGTGAAGCAGCTTTGTTTGTTTACTATATTTGTTATAACAAGCTGAGCCCGGGGCCCGGGAGTTTCCAAAAAGGGCCAACGCCTCTAAGTAAAGCTCCTGTGCAGACATTTTCCTTTGGGAGATGGCGGTGTGCAGCGGTGGCCCCATCACACATGGCAGATAACCAAGCGTAAGACAGGATCACACAGGAGGGCACACACTCACCTCTGCGATGCATTTCGGGCAGCGCCAGTCTCCCTTGGGCACCTCCGGGAGTGGTGGGATGAGGCAGAACGTGTGATAACTGTCGTCACATCCGTCACACAGGAGCAGCTTCTCCTCGCAGTCGCCCCGGCCGCAGAACAGGCAGATGTAGAGGTCAACCTGCGGAAGAAAGACACCGGCACCATCAGGAGAACACCAGAGTCTAATACTAAAGAGGGTGGAAGAAATGGGAACATGGGACAGAAAGGGATGAGAGTCTGCGACAGGCAGAGCGGTGTCCTGCACACGTCCTCTGCCAGCGATACAATACCGGGGAACCCTGGAGACCACCAAGGAGCTCAGGACCCCAGCACGGCCGCCATGGAGTAACTGAGGAGGACACCGAAGCAGGGAGGGGATCATCTCTAGTAATGAGGACGGGGTCTGTGCGCACTTACAAAATTGACGGACAGAGCGCCCTTCCGCTGCCTCATCTGCATCCCAAAAGCGTCCAACTTAGATGTCTTCCTCTTCTTCAGAAGTTCATCTAAAACAGAGGAAAAGAATAAAAAAGTATACATAGCAAGTACAACAAGCAGCCCCTCCTCCACCCCTCTGTCATCCTCCTCAGCCCCCTCCATATTCCTCCACCGCCCCCTATATCATCCTCCCTGCTGGCGCCGCCCTCCCCTTACCAGCCATTTATCCTCCGCCTGCTGCCGGCGTCGTCCTCTCCCCACCGGTCCTTTATCCTCCGCCTGCTGCCGGCATCGTCCTCCCCCACCGGCCCTTTATCCTCCACCTGCTGCCAGCGTCGTCCTCTCCCCACCGGTCCGTTATCCTCCGCCTGCTGCCGGCATCGTCCTCCCCCCACCGGCCCTTTATCGTCCACCTACTGCCGGCGTCGTCCTCCCCCACCGGCCCTTCATCCTCCGCCTGCTGCCGGCGTCGTCCTCTCCCCACCGGTCCTTTATCCTCCGCCTGCTGCCGGCATCGTCCTCCCCCCACCGGCCCTTCATCCTCCGCCTGCTGCCGGCGTCGTCCTCTCCCCACCGGTCCTTTATCCTCCGCCTGCTGCCGGCATTGTCCTCCCCCACCGGCCCTTTATCCTCCACCTGCTGCCAGCGTCGTCCTCCCCCCACCGGCCCTTTATCATCCACCGGCGCTGTACTACCTGCTCGGTCTTTAACGCTGTCGCCGACTCCGATCACTTTTGGAGCCGCCCCGAATGGATGAAGCTTCTTCACCTCCGGACTTTTACTGATCTCCACTGATTCCTGAAATAGAAAAAAATGGCTTCAGTAAAGACAAAGATGGCGGCCATGAAGATCTTCAGACTCCGGCTGTCATGATGACCCATCGGCCCCACCCGCCATCCTTCCCCTCTGAAAAGATACAAGATTCATTCCTGAATTCCCTGTAAGATATAATCCACATTCAGGCACCTCGGACTTGATCCTCTTTGACCTCTTGAGGGGCAGGCTGGTCTTCTCGGGGAGTCTCACGGCGTCTTTGGTGTCCTCGCATGGTTCTGCCACCTCCACCTTCTCCTCCACCTTCAGACTGGGTTTCTGGATGCCCTGAGGGGGAAAGGAGGTGAAGGTGGCAGGAGGCCGGGGGGCCGGAGAAGGCGCTAAAGGGGATCCGACCGCGACTCACCATAAGGCTGATCCCCGACTGGAAGAGCTCGTAGGGGTAGAGGATCCGCTCATAGTGCGTCTTCAGGAGGGACCCGGTGCCCTTCCCAGACACGTACCCCAGCCGGCTGCCCACCTTGGACCATTTCTTCTCCTTGCAGATGATGTCGAAGCCGCCTTCACTGGAGACTACCTGAAGAGGGACAGAACAAACTTACAGGGGTATCCCATCGTACCTTCACGATTATTGGGGTATGGACCACCAGCTGTGCCCCACCCGCGCCCCTCCGGACCCGTCTGCCCAGCCTCATCCCAGGATGATATCATACACACAGTACATATCATCCCGGACCGCCAGAGTATATCATACACACAGTACATGTACTCCGGGGCTCTGGGATGATATCATACACACAGTACATGTACTCCGGGGCTCTGGGATGATATCATACACACAGTACATGTACTCCGGGGCTCTAGGATGATATCATACACACAGTACATGTACTCCGGGGCTCTGGGATGATATCATACACACAGTACATGTACTCCGGGGCTCTAGGATGATATCATACACACAGTACATGTACTCCGGGGCTCTAGGATGATATCATACACACAGTACATGTACTCCGGGGCTCTGGGATGATATCATACACACAGTACATGTACTCCGGGGCTCTAGGATGATATCATACACACAGTACATGTACTCCGGGGCTCTAGGATGATATCATACACACAGTACATGTACTCCGGGGCTCTGGGATGATATCATACACACAGTACATGTACTCCGGGGCTCTAGGATGATATCATACACACAGTACATGTACTCTGGGGCTCTGGGATGATATCATACACACAGTACATGTACTCCGGGGCTCTAGGATGATATCATACACACAGTACATGTACTCCGGGGCTCTGGGATGATATCATACACACAGTACATATACTCTGGGGGGTCCAGGGTGATATAATACACATTTCAGGGTAGTCCTCACCTTGCTCAGTGCATACAGATCCAGCAGCCTCCGATCTACCACTGGGATCCGGAGTGTAGACCCCTGCAGCTCCCAGAACTTGGCCAGCTGATCCAGAAAGTCGAGCTTCACCCGGGTCATTGCCTGAGGACGAAGACGTGAAAGGGTGAGACCCCCTATACACTGCGACTGATCCCCATATACAAGACCCCCGGACAGCACTCACCTCCAGCTCATTCAGACGCTGAACCCGGGGGGTGAAACAGAAGCTTTTCACATCACAGGCGAAGGGCGGCTGCCAGTCCTGGAGAGAGAAGAAAGGATCCGATAAGACGGAGACGGCACCAGCCCCATTATACCAGGAGATGTGAGGGTCTCCTGCACTGATCGCGGGGGGCTTATATAATCAGATCTCCCCCGAGATCCAACATCACCAACCCCCGGATCCCAGGAATTATCAGCAATACTTCAGTTTTTGGTTTGGAATCTCCATGCTTTGTTGGGTTTGTTACATTTTGTAACATTGTTTATAAATACAAAGATTCCGCCTCGTTACAGTCATATTTTATTATTAAAATTCATCGTAAATTTGTGGGTTTTCTAGAGATGAACCAAACTCCTCGTGTGCGACGTCCCCACAATATTCAGCTCTCATCTGATTTCTTTAATATTGTATTATGTCATCCCTCGCTTTTATTAATTCTTTCATGTAACATTTTTTTTTTGTAACTTTTTTGTTTTCACCTTGTTTTATGTTATATGTCTATTGTAGTATCTATTACATTATATCATCTATTAGTATATCATTATCTATTAGTAATAGATAACATAATAAAGTATGATATATTATCTATTACTATATTATCTATTTTAATATATTCTTTAATAGTATATCATTATCTATTACTTTATTGTATCATCTATTACTATGTTATATTATCTATTATTTTATATTATCTAATAGTGTATCATTATCTATTACTACTGTATATTATTTATTATCTATATCACCATCATTCACTTTTATGTCACATTTTACATTTAGTTCTAAACTTTTTCCTCTTTTTTATTCACAGATATTAATGTTATCTCTTCAGATTCTCGGGTTTATTTTAGATTCCGTCTTAATGTCTTTATTTCTCGGACGACTTTAATCTATTTTATCTGATAGATTGTCTATTCCTTTTTTCATAGTTGTCTTCATTTTATTCCTCCACATATGAAATATTACATTTATTTAGATTTTGTTATTAGGGTACCTTTAGGGCCACGTCACACACAGATATCTGTGTAGATATTGTTTGCAGATCTCTGGTTGCAGTGAAATCATGGACACATTGTTCTATTTTGTGGCTGTGTACAAATGTAACAATGTGTCCATGGTTTCACTGCAACCAGAGATCTGCAAACAATCTCTACACAGATATCTGTGTGTGACGTGGCCCTTACACATCGCAACACTGCATGCAATTTCACTTGCAACTCAATGGTTGCAGTGAAATCATGGACACATTGTTCTATTTTGTTGCCGTGTACAAATGGACAACCAGCAAGTTGCAAGTGAAATTGCATGCAATGTTGCGACGTGTAAAGGTACCCTTACATGGGGTTTTATCCCATATATATGATCTATATTTCTCTTACATAGGGGACATTTTTGTTCCTTTTTTTCCCCCCTTATCTGCGCAGTTTACACATCTCTATGGGACGGGAGGCATTTCATACACTGTGTTCCAAATTATTATGCAAATTGGTTTTAAGTGCCATAGGGTTTTTTTGTCAATGAAACCCCATTGCTGGTATTGTGTCTCATGGTGGGTTTACACGTCGCGATATCGGCCAGATATCGTATCCAACGACGCGGGAGCGCGCTTTTCCCTGCATCGCATCACCGGTTTACACGCTGCGATATCGGGATACAACGTCCCTACGATGTGTACGCCCCCCGACCCAGGAACGACCATTTAACATGGGAGTGAATGGGTGACGTGGCAGTACACATCGGAGTTGGGCTGTCACACGGGAAGATCCGGCTCCAACTGGCATCCGATATCGGGCGGTTGAATAGAACGCTCATTCGACCCCCGATATCGTTCCCGCGTCGTTGGATACGATATCGGGCCGATATTGCGACGTGTAAACCCACCATCAGAGTTCTATAGATCACTGAAATCAATCTCAGATCCCTGTGATAATTAGTTTGGCAGATGAGCCCAATAAAAGGAAAACTGGGTGTTCCACAATATTACGCAGGCCACAGTTTACAAGTAACATGGGAAAGAAAATGGATGTCTCTGCTGCCGAAAAGCAACACATTGTCCAAGGCATTGCACTAGGGATGAAAACATTAGATATTGCACAAAAACCTAAGTGTGATCATCGTACTGTGAAGAGATTTGTGGCAGATTCTGAGCACAGACGTGTTCGTGCAGATAAAGGCAGAATGAGGAAGGTTTCTGCCAGGCAAGTTCATCAGATTAAGAGAGCAGCTGCTAAAAAGGCCTTACAAACCAGCAAACAGATATGTGAAGCTGCTGGAGCCTCTGGAGTCCCTCCAACCTCAAGGTGTAGGATCCTTCAGAGGCTTGCTGTGGTGCATAAACCTACTATTCGGCCACCCCTAAACAGTGCTCACAAGCAGAAACAGTTGCAGTGGGTCCAGACATACATGAAGACTAATTGTCAACCAGTCTTGTTACTGATGAGTGCCGAGCAACCCTGGATGGTCCAGATGGATGGAGTAGTGGATGGTTGGTGGATGCCACCATGTCCCAACAAGGCTGCGATGTCAGCAAGGAGGTGGAGGAGTCATGTTTTGGGCTGGAATCATTGGGACACAGCTGGTAGGCCCCTTTAAGGTTCCTGAAGGTGTGAAAATGACCTCTGCAACATATATAGAGTTTCTGACTGAGAACTTTCTTCCATGGTACAAAAAGCAAAAACAGGAGCAAAATCATCCTCATGCAGGACAATGCACCATCTCATGCTACAAAGAAGAATACCTCTGTGTCATTGGCTGCTATGGGCATAAAAGGAGATAAACTCATGGTGTGGCCACCATCTTCCCCTGACCTCAAACCTATAGAAAACCTGCGGAGTATAATAAAGTAATAGATCTATGAGGGTGGGAGGCAGTTCACATCAAAACAGCAGCTCTGGGAGGCGATTCTGACATCATGCAAAGAAATACAAGCAGAAACTCTCCAGAAACTCAAGATCAATGGATGCAAGAATTGTGAAGGTGACATCAGAGAAGGGTTCCTGTGTTACCATGTAACTTGGCCTGTTAGGGTGTTTTGGAGGTAAATAGCTTTTTATTTCAGTGAATGTGACCTCCTAATGCTGCAAATTCAACAAATCAGCATTTTCACTTCTTTAAAACATATCAAATGTTTAGGAACTCTCCTGTGCCGAATAATGTGGAACAGGGGATTTACAGAAGATTATACTGTTATCACTGGGAGATTTCTTCAATAAAATTCAATGTATCCTCTATCGGGTGATGACTTTTATTACACTGACTGTCATCTGCACCGACCATATAGGAAAATCAGAGAATAAGAAGATTTGCATAATAATGTGGAACATGATGTAGATCTGTGTCAGGTTTGTGTCTGGGGGGCACAGAGGAGGTATAACGCCGGGTCTCTCAGGGTTAATCCTGGAACTGCTGAGCCTTATACAAATCATTCACCTGCTACACAAATGTGCTGAGCAGGAGGGGGGACACAGGAGGGGCTCGGTGCCGCCATCTTACCTTGGGGGGTCTGATTTTGCAGATTCCCGTCCTCTCAGCGATGGGACGGATACGTCCAATGAAGCTCAGGGGGTCGGAGAATTCCTCCCAGCTCGGCTCGAACACCGGGCACTCAGGGGGGGGCACAAACTCACTGTATGCAGCCATGCCGGGGGGCGGCGGGGGCCACACTCACATAGATGGCCAGGGAGACACTCGGGGTGCGGGAGGTGGGATTAACCCCTCATTGCCAGGCAGGAAAGTCGGGAACTACAACTCCCCAAAGTTTACATTTACCTTATGTCACCTAGAAACAGAAAGTCTCACACCTGGGACCCCCTGGGATCACTGCAGACCCCCGCAGATCACTGCAGACAACCGGACCTCCCAGGACCCCCGCAGACAACCGTGACCCCTGAGATCACTGCAGACCCCACAGATCACTGCAGACACACGGGACCCCCAGGACCCCCACAGACAACCGTGACCCCTGGGATCACTGCAGACCCCCACAGATCACTGCAGACAACCGTGACCCCTGGGATCACTGCAGACCCCCGGGATCACTGCAGATAACTGGGACTTCCACAGATACCCAGGACCCCCACAGATAACCGGGACCCCCTAGACTTCTGCAGATAACCGCGACGCCTGCAGATCACTGATCTCTGCTGAAACCTGGGACCCCAACAGACACCTGGGACCCCCGCAGATGACTGCAGACACACAGGATCCCCGCAGATCACCAAAGACAATGGGATCCCCGCAGATCACCACAGACAACCGGGATCCCCACAGACAACCAGGAGATCCCTGCAGATCACCACAGACACCCAGGACCCTCGCAGATCACCAGAACCCCCACAGACAACCGAGATCCCCCCAGATCACCACAGACAATGGGACCCCCCCAGACTGCGAGATCCCCCAGATCACCAGAGACAATGGGACCCCAGCAGATCACCAGACGCCCAGGATCACCACAGACTGCGAGATCCCCCCAGATCACCACAATGGGACCCCCAGGATCACCACAGACTGTGAGATCCCCCCAGATCACCACAATGGGACCCCCAGGATCACCACAGACTGTGAGATCCCCCCAGATCACCACAATGGGACCCCCAGGATCACCACAGACTGTGAGATCCCCCCAGTACAGCAGGGCCCAACCTCAGGGGCCACAGAGACCCCTATCAGACTCCTGACCCCCGGGGGGACGAGATTACCGACAACCAGGAGCCCAAATCCCGGAGCACCGGACAGACCGAGGCCTGATCCTGACAGCCGGGCCCCACCGGCCGCCCCCGGGCCCTCCAGGCTCCGCTCCTCCAGGGGCCCCTCCTGCTCTCCGGGGCTCCCGGTGTGATGTGGGCGGTGATGCGGCCTCCGCTCCCCCCGGCGGCTCCGGGCAGCAAACACCGGTTTGTTTTGCTCTCAGTCCTCGACCGGAAGTTGGAATCACCGGAACCGGAAGTGTCCTCCTCCGCTAGAAAGATAGTGCGCGGTGCCGAGGAGGCGGCGGAGCCCGGAGAGGAAATGAGTGCAGAAATCACATCACACCGGGGCCGGTGATCACAGGGCGAGAAAGAGGCTGCACCGGGCGGAAGGATCTGCGGGACAGACGGCGGTATCACTCCGCGTCACCTTGAGCTGTAATATCTAATGTGACCAGCAGAGGGCGGCGGTATCACTCCGCGTCACCCTGAGCTGTAATATCTAATGTGACCAGCAGAGGGCGGCGGTATCACTCCGCGTCACCCTGAGCTGTAATATCTAATGTGACCAGCAGAGGGCGGCGGTATCACTCCGCGTCACCCTGAGCTGTGATATCTAATGTGACCAGCAGAGGGCGGCGGTATCACTCCGCGTCACCCTGAGCTGTGATATCTAATGTGACCAGCAGAGGGCGGCGGTATCACTCCGCGTCACCCTGAGCTGTGATATCTAATGTGACCAGCAGAGGGCGGCGGTATCACTCCGCGTCACCCTGAGCTGTGATATCTAATGTGACCAGCAGAGGGCGGCGGTATCACTCCGCGTCACCCTGAGCTGTGATATCTAATGTGACCAGCAGAGGGCGGCGGTATCACTCCGCGTCACCCTGAGCTGTAATATCTAATGTGACCAGCAGAGGGCGGTGGTATCACCCCGCGTCACCCTGAGCTGTGATATCTAATGTGACCAGCAGAGGGCGGCGGTATCACTCCGCGTCACCCTGAGCTGTGATATCTAATGTGACCAGCAGAGGGCGGCGGTATCACTCCGCGTCACCCTGAGCTGTAATATCTAATGTGACCAGCAGAGGGCGGCGGTATCACTCCGCGTCACCCTGAGCTGTGATATCTAATGTGACCAGCAGAGGGCGGCGGTATCACTCCGCGTCACCCTGAGCTGTGATATCTAATGTGACCAGCAGAGGGCGGCGGTATCACTCCGCGTCACCCTGAGCTGTAATATCTAATGTGACCAGCAGAGGGCGGTGGTATAACTCCGCGTCACACTGAGCTGTAATATCTAATGTGACCAGCAGAGGGCGGCAGTATCACTCCGCGTCACCCTGAGCTGTAATATCTAATGTGACCAGCAGAGGGCGGTGGTATCACCCCGCGTCACCCTGAGCTGTAATATCTAATGTGACCAGCAGAGGGCGGCGGTATCACACCGCGTCACCCTGAGCTGTAATATCTAATGTGACCAGCAGAGGGCGGCGGTATCACTCCGTGTCACCCTGAGCTGTAATATCTAATGTGACCAGCAGAGGGCGGCGGTATCACTCCGCGTCACCCTGAGCTGTAATATCTAATGTGACCAGCAGAGGGCGGCGGTATCACTCCGCGTCACCCTGAGCTGTGATATCTAATGTGACCAGCAGAGGGGCGGCGGTATCACTCCGCGTCACCCTGAGCTGTAATATCTAATGTGACCAGCAGAGGGCGGCAGTATCACTCCGCGTCACCCTGAGCTGTAATATCTAATGTGACCAGCAGAGGGCGGTGGTATCACCCCGCGTCACCCTGAGCTGTAATATCTAATGTGACCAGCAGAGGGCGGCGGTATCACACCGCGTCACCCTGAGCTGTAATATCTAATGTGACCAGCACAGGGCGGCAGTATCACTCCGCGTCACCCTGAGCTGTAATATCTAATGTGACCAGCAGAGGGCGGCGGTATCACTCCGCGTCACCCTGAGCTGTAATATCTAATGTGACCAGCAGAGGGCGGCGGTATCACTCCGCGTCACCCTGAGCTGTAATATCTAATGTGACCAGCAGAGGGCGGCGGTATCACTCCGCGTCACCCTGAGCTGTAATATCTAATGTGACCAGCAGAGGGCGGCGGTATCACTCTGCGTCACCCTGAGCTGTAATATCTAATGTGACCAGCAGAGGGCGGCGGTATCACTTCGCATCACCCTGAGCTGTAATATCTAATGTGACCAGCAGAGGGCGGCCGTATCACTCTTGTCATCTTGACCTATAATAACCGATATATACAGTATAGACCAAAAGTTTGGACACACCTTCTCACCTTCTCATTCAAAGAGTTTTCTGTATTTTCATGACTATGAACATTGTAGATTCACACTGAAGACATCAAAACTACGAATTATCACATGTGGAATTATAGACTGAGCAAAACAGTGTGAAACAACTGATAATATGTCTTATATTCTAGGTTCTTCCTTTTGCTGTGATTGCTGCTTTGCACACATTGGCTTCTCTTGATGTCACCGGAAATGGTCTTCCAACAATCTTGAAGGAGTTCCCAGAGATGCTTAGCTCTTGTTGGCCCTTTTGCCTTCACTCTGCGTCCAGCTCACCCCAAACCATCACGATTGGGTTCAGGTCTGGTGACTGTGGAGGCCAGGTCATCTGGCATAGCACCCCATCACCATTCACACCTCCTCCTCACACCCCCACACCATCACCCTCCTCCTCCACCATACCTCCACCTCTCTCACACCTCACACCATCACCTCTCCACACCCCCATCACCATCACATACTCTCCCCACACCCCACTCCCAACCTCCCTCCTCACACCCACACCATACACCCCCCCCTCCACCCTCTCACCCACACACACCCCCCCACACCCCCTCCCCCATCACCAACTCCCATCACCATCACACCTCCTCCTCCACACCCCCACCCATCACACCCTCCTCTCCATCACATCACACCTCCTCCTCCACACCCCCACACCATCACACCTCCTCCTCCATCACCATCACACCTCCCTCCTCCCCCTACCACCCCATCACCATCACACCTCCTCCTCCATACCCCATCACCATCACACCTCCTCCTCCACTACCCCCATCACACACTCCACACCTCCTCCTCCATACTCCCATCACATCACACCTCCTCCTCCCCACACCCATCTCCACTAACCTCCTCCCCCCCATCACCATCACACCTCCTCACACCCCCATCACCATCACACCTCCTCCCACACACATCCCCCCACACCTCACTCCCCCCCAATCCCACCTCCACCCCACCCATCACCATTCACACCTCCTCCTCCTCCCCATCACCATCACACCTCCTCCCACCCACACCATCACACCTCCTCCCACACCACCACCCATCACACCTCCTCTCCCCACACCATTCACACCTCCTCCCCCACCACACATCACACCTCCTCCCCACACCATCACACCTCCTCCCCCACCATCACCATCACACCTCCTCCCCCACACCATCACACCTCCTCTCCACACCTCACCATCAACCTCCTCCCCACACCATCCACTCCTCCTCCACACACCCTCACACATCAACTCCTCCCCCACACCATCACCATCACACCTCCTCCCCCACACCATCACACCTCCTCCCCCACACCATCACACCTCCTCCCCCACACCATCACCCTCACCCTCCTCCCCACACCATCACCCTCACACTCCTCCTCCCCCACACCATCACACCTCCTCCTCCACACCATCACACCCTCCTCCCCCACACCATCACACTCCTCCTCACCCACACCATCACTCCCTCCACTCACTCTCCACACCATCACACCTCCTCCCCACACCATCACACACCTCTCCCACCACACCTCACTCCAACCATCACTCCTCACCCCACACCATCACATCCTCCTCCCCCACACCATCACCATCACACACTCCTCCTCCACACATCCACTCAACACCTCCTCCCCCACACCATCACAACCTCCTCCCCCACACCATCACACCTCCTCCCTCCACACCATCACACCCTCCTCCCCCACACCATCACACCTCCTCCCCACACCATCACCCATCACACCTCCTCCCCACACCATCACACCTCCTCCTCCACACACCATCAGACCTCCTCCCCCACACCATACACCTCCCACCTCCTCCCCACACCATCACCATCACACCTCCTCCCCCACACCATCACACCTCCTCCTCCACACCATCACACCTCCTCCACCACACCATCACACCACCTCCTCCCCCACACCATCACACCTCCTCCCCCACACACCCTCACCATCACACTCCTCCTCCCACACCATCACACCTCCTCCCCCACACCACCATCACACCTCCTCCCCCACACCATCACACCACCTCCCCCACACCATCACACCTCCTCCCCCACACCACACACCTCCTCCTCCACACCATCACACACTCCTCCCCCACACCATCACACCTCCTCCCCCACACCATCACACCTCCTCCTCCACACCACTCACACCCCCCTCCCCCACACCATCACACCTCCTCCCCCACACACCATCCTCCTCCCACCATCCACACCATCCCCCATCACACCTCCTCCTCCACACCATCACACCTCCTCCTCCACACCCCATCACCATCACAACTCCTCCTCCACACCATCACACCCTCCTCCACACCATCACACCTCCTCCCCACACCATCACCATCACACCTCCTCCCCCACACCATCACCATCAACACCTCCTCCTCCACACCATCACACCTCCTCCTCCACACCATCACACCTCCTCCCCCACACCATCACCATCACACTCCTCCTCCACCCACACCATCACCATCACACCTCCTCCTCCACACCATCACACCTCCTCCTCCACACCATCACACCTCCTCCTCCACACCATCACACCTCCTCCTCCACACCATCACACCTCCTCCCCCACACCATCACACCCTCCCTCCCTCACACCATCACCATCACACCTCCTCCTCCACACCATCACCATCACACCTCCTCCTCCACACCATCACACCTCCTCCTCCACACCACACACCTCCTCCCCACACCATCACCATCACACCTCCTCCCCACACCATCACCATCACACCTCCTCCTCCACACCATCACACCTCCTCCTCCAACACCATCACACCTCCTCCCCCACACCATCACCATCACACCTCCTCCCCCACACCATCACCATCACACCTCCTCCTCCACACCATCACACCTCCTCCTCCACACCATCACACCTCCTCCTCCACACCATCACACCTCCTCCCCACCACCCATCACACCTCCCTCCCCCACACCATCACACCTCCTCCCCACACCATCACCATCACACCTCCTCCTCCACACCATCACCATCACACCTCCTCCTCCACACCATCACACCTCCTCCTCCACACCATCACACCTCCTCCTCCACACCCCATCACCATCACACCTCCTCCTCCACACCCCATCACCATCACACCTCCTCCTCCACACCATCACACCTCCTCCTCCACACCATCACACCTCCTCCTCCACACCCCATCACCATCACACCTCCTCCTCCACACCTCCACACCATCACACCTCCTCCTCCATGCTTCACGGTGGGTCCAGGCATGTAGACTCATCCGTTCACCTTTTCTGCGTCCCACATAGACACGGTGGTTGGAACCAAAGATCTCAAATTAAGACTCATCAGACAAAGCACAGATTTCCACTGGTCTAATGTCCATTCCTTGTGTTCTTTAGCCCAGACAAGTCTCTTCTCTTGTCGCCTGTCCTTAGCAGTGGTTTCCTAGCAGCTATTTTACCATGAAGGCTGCTGCACAAAGTCTCCTCTTAACACTTGTTGTAGAGATGTGTCTGCTGCTAGACCTCTGTGTGGCAGTGACCTGGTCTCTAATCTGAGCTGCTGTTAACCTGCGATTTCTGAGGCTGGTGACTCGGATGAACTTATCCTCCGCAGCAGAGGTGACTCTTGGTCTTCCTTTCCTGGGGCGGTCCTCATGTGAGCCAGTTTCTTTGTAGCGCTTGATGGTTTTGCACTTGGGGACACTTTCAAAGTTTTCTCAATTTTTCGGACTGACTGACCTTCATTTCTTACAGTAATGATGGACACTGGTTTTTCTTTACTTAGAATTTTGTATTATGGCAAGAAAAAAGCAGCTAACAGTCTATTCAGTAGGACGATCAGCTGTGTCTCCACCAGACATCTGCACAACACAACTGATGGTCCCAACCCCATTTATAAGGCAAGAAATCCCACTTATTAAACCTGACAGGGCACCTGTGAAGTGAAGACCATTTCCGGTGACTACCTCTTGTAGCTCATCAAGACAATGCCAAGAGTGTGCAAAGCAGTAATCACAGCAAAAGGTGAAGAACCTACTGTACCCCTGTGTCCTCCGTGTTTGTACTCCTGTGTCCTCCGTGTTTGTTCTCCTGTGTCCTCCGTGTTTGTCTTCCTGTGTCCTCCGTGTTTGTACTCCTGTGTCCTCCGTGTTTGTTCTCCTGTGTCCTCCGTGTTTGTACTCCTGTGTCCTCTGTGTTTGTACCCCTGTGTCCTCCGTGTTTGTACCCCTGTGTCCTCCGTGTTTGTACCCCTGTGTCCTCCGTGTTTGTACCCCTGTGTCCTCCGTGTTTGTACCCCTGTGTCCTCCGTGTTTGTACCCCTGTGTCCTCCGTGTTTGTCCTCCTGTGTCCTCCGTGTTTGTCCTCCTGTGTCCTCCGTGTTTGTACCCCTGTGTCCTCCGTGTTTGTCCTCCTGTGTCCTCCGTGTTTGTCCTCCTGTGTCCTCCGTGTTTGTCCTCCTGTGTCCTCCGTGTTTGTCCTCCTGTGTCCTCCGTGTTTGTATTCCTGTGTCCTCCGTGTTTGTCTTCCTGTGTCCTCCGTGTTTGTCCTCCTGTGTCCTCCGTGTTTGTCCTCCTGTGTCCTCCGTGTTTGTCCTCCTGTGTCCTCCGTGTTTGTCCTCCTGTGTCCTCCGTGTTTGTTCTCCTGTGTCCTCCGTGTTTGTACTCCTGTGTCCTCCGTGTTTGTCTTCCTGTGTCCTCTGTGTTTGTTCTCCTGTGTCCTCCGTGTTTGTACCCCTGTGTCCTCCGTGTTTGTACCCCTGTGTCCTCCGTGTTTGTACTCCTGTGTCCTCCGTGTTTGTACTCCTGTGTCCTCCGTGTTTGTCCTACTGTGTCCTCCGTGTTTGTCCTCCTGTGTCCTCCGTGTTTGTCCTCCTGTGTCCTCCGTGTTTGTCCTCCTGTGTCCTCCGTGTTTGTACTCCTGTGTCCTCCGTGTTTGTCTTCCTGTGTCCTCCGTGTTTGTTCTCCTGTGTCCTCCGTGTTTGTCCTCCTGTGTCCTCGGTGTTTGTCCTCCTGTGTCCTCCGTGTTTGTCTCCTGTGTCCTCTGTGTTTGTTCTCCTGTGTCCTCCGTGTTTGTACTCCTGTGTCCTCCGTGTTTGTACTCCTGTGTCCTCCGTGTTTGTTCTCCTGTGTCCTCCGTGTTTGTACCCCTGTGTCCTCCGTGTTTGTACTCCTGTGTCCTCCGTGTTTGTACTCCTGTGTCCTCCGTGTTTGTACCCCTGTGTCCTCCGTGTTTGTCTTCCTGTGTCCTCCGTGTTTGTTCTCCTGTGTCCTCCGTGTTTGTCCTCCTGTGTCCTCGGTGTTTGTCCTCCTGTGTCCTCCGTGTTTATACCCCTGTGTCCTCCGTGTTTATACTCCTGTGTCCTCCGTGTTTATACCCCTGTGTCCTCCGTGTTTGTACTCCTGTGTCCTCAGTGTTTGTACTCCTGTGTCCGCCATTCTTGTACTCTTGTGTCCTCCATGTTTGTACTCCTGTGTCCGCCATTCCTGCACTTTTGTGTCCTCCATGTTTGTACTCCTGTGTCCGCCATTCTTGTCCTCCTGTGTCCTCCATACTTGTACTCCTGTGTCGGCCATGCTTGTACACCCGTCTCTGGGCTCCACAGATTGGAATAACACGGAGTAATGTACAATCGATTGCAGTTTTCACCCCCAGAAGAAAAGGAGGGGGCAATATATAAAGAAAATGTCAACAATATCTCAGAAAAACATGAAATCTCCCCTCTGTATGTGACGTTCTCCTCAGTCCATGTGCAGCCATATCTGATGATGATGATACAGGACTGCAGTGGGAATAACACACCGGACACAGCTCAACATGCTCAGAAATGCTGAATATACTGAGGAAACACACGAGATTATACAGGTGATCCTGGGGGGAGGGGGGACCCCAGAATAAGATCATAGGTGAACAGAGCCACCACAGAGGAAACATGGAGCCGTTGCCCCTGACAACCAGTCATTCTTCTAATACGGCTCAAATCATAAATGATCCCTCACTGCTGATCCTCCCCGGCAGGGATCTCCCTCTCTCGCCGGTTCCGGTGTTATTTTGAGCAGAGGACGGCGATGTACAAATTCCGACAGGACTACATTTCCCGGCAAGCACCGCGCGCACGTGACTGACGATCCCGCTTCTTATTGGCCGGGGATGCAACGGCTCTGTGATTGGCTGTGACTCGCCCAGCGGCTTGTTCGGTTTGCAGTTTGTGCCGTGCGGCGGCTTCAGACCCGCGGAGACGGCGGGAGCGGCGGAGGTGAGGAGCCCGCTGTGTGTGACCGAGAGGTCAGTGCAGGTCCGGCTGTGACCGGGGGCTGTGGGGGCGCTGTGTGAGCTCAGGCCTCCTGTAATGTCTGCTGAGGACAATCACCTCCAATAACAGAAAACATTGTTTGTTATTCCCAGATTTCGTCCTTATCGCAGACAAGATGTCACCGCCCCGAGACCGGAGAGGAAGCAGGTGAGGGGCCCCGGAGGGGGGTGAGGGGTCGGCGCAGGGGCCCCGGAGGGGGGTGAGGGGGCGGCTCAGGGGCCCCGGAGGGGGGTGAGGGGGCGGCGCAGGGGCCCCGGAGTGAGGCAATGTCACGGTTCAGGGGTCCCGGTGTGAGGTGACATCACGGTTCGGGGGTCCTGGTGTGAGGTGACATCACGGTTCGGGGGTCCCGGTGTGAGGTGACATCACGGTTCGGGGGTCCCGGTGTGAGACGACGTCGCGGTTCAGGGGTCCCGGTGTGAGGCGACGTCACGGTTCAGGGGTCCCGGTGTGAGACGACGTCACGGTTCAGGGGTCCCGGTGTGAGACGACGTCAGGGGTCCCGGTGTGAGACGACGTCGCGGTTCAGGGGTCCCGGTGTGAGGCGACGTCGCGGTTCAGGGGTCCCGGTGTGAGGCGACGTCGCGGTTCAGGGGTCCCGGTGTGAGGCGACGTCGCGGTTCAGGGGTCCCGGTGTGAGATGACGTCCCGGTTCAGGGGTCCCGGTGTGAGATGACGTCCCGGTTCAGGGGTCCCGGTGTGAGATGACATCGCGGAGTCCTGGTGTGAGACGACGTCACGGTTCAGGGGTCCTGGTGTGGGATAACGTCACGGTTCAGGGGTCCCGGAGTGGGATGACGTCACGGTTCAGGGGTCCCGGTGTGAGATGACGTCACGGTTCAGGGGTCCCGGTGTGAGATGACGTCACGGTTCAGGGGTCCCGGTGTGAGATGACGTCACGGTTCAGGGGTCCCGGTGTGAGATGACATCGCGGAGTCCCGGTGTGAGACGACGTCACCGTTCAGGGGTCCCGGTGTGAGACGACGTCACCGTTCAGGGGTCCCGGTGTGAGACGACGTCACCGTTCAGGGGTCCCGGTGTGAGACGACGTCACGGTTCAGGGGTCCCGGTGTGAGACGACGTCACGGTTCAGGGGTCCCGGTGTGAGACGACGTCACGGTTCAGGGGTCCCGGTGTGAGGTGACGTCACGGTTCAGGGGTCCCGGTGTGAGGTGACGTCACGGTTCGGGGTCCCGGTGTGAGGTGACGTCACGGTTCAGGGGTCCCGGTGTGAGATGACATCGCGGAGTCCTGGTGTGAGACGACGTCACGGTTCAGGGGTCCTGGTGTGGGATAATGTCACGGTTCAGGGGTCCCGGAGTGAGATGACGTCACGGTTCAGGGGTCCCGGTGTGAGATGACGTCACGGTTCAGGGGTCCCGGTGTGAGGTGACGTCACGGTTCGGGGTCCCGGTGTGAGATGACGTCACGGTTCAGGGGTCCCGGAGTGAGATGACGTCACGGTTCGGGGTCCTGGTGTGAGACGACATCGCGGGGTCCTGGTGTGAGATGACGTCACGGTTCAGGGGTCCCGGTGTGAGATGACGTCACGGTTCAGGGGTCCCGGTGTGAGATGACGTCACGGTTCAGGGGTCCCGGTGTGAGATGACGTCACGGTTCAGGGGTCCCGGTGTGAGATGACGTCACGGTTCAGGGGTCCCGGTGTGAGATGACGTCACGGTTCAGGGGTCCCGGTGTGAGATGACGTCACGGTTCAGGGGTCCCGGTGTGAGATGACGTCACGGTTCAGGGGTCCCGGTGTGAGATGACGTCACGGTTCAGGGGTCCCGGTGTGAGATGACGTCACGGTTCAGGGGTCCCGGTGTGAGATGACGTCACGGTTCAGGGGTCCCGGTGTGAGATGACGTCACGGTTCAGGGGTCCCGGTGTGAGATGACGTCACGGTTCAGGGGTCCCGGTGTGAGATGACGTCACGGTTCAGGGGTCCCGGTGTGAGATGACGTCACGGTTCAGGGGTCCCGGTGTGAGATGACGTCACGGTTCGGGGTCCTGGTGCACTGAGGGTCTGACTGACACGTTTCACGTCTCTTTACAGGTACCGGAGCCCCCACACCCCGGACTCGTCTATCTCCCACAGCTTCACCCCACAGGCAGTGGACTCCACCCCGCTGCCCCCCATTAACGAGCGCCTGGCATACCTGCGTCCGTCCCGCGAGCTGTTGGAGTATTACCGCAGGAAGATCGCAGAGTTTGACGAGGAGCATGAAGATCTCGTGACGAGGCTGGAGCAGTATAAAGCCACATACGAGGAGCAGGTGATGTGATAGACGGGGGCCCACTGCTCAGGGGCCACAAATATGTACCACACCAGTGCCCTATAGATATGCCCAATAAAGTGTGACACTAGTGATCGGGCTGAGAGAGGGCGCTGAGTCGGTAACACATCACGTATAGGCAGGAGTGGGTCACACAGATCACAGCACGGATTCAGGATCACCTTCACAGATCATTGTGATCACATGACACCACACAATCCACTAATACAAGTAAAGCTCGATCCTGCAAATACGTCATATATCTGCACAATACAGAAACTCGGTCTGCACCTCAATGGGGAGGGTGCAGCTGTGCTGGGGGAGAAAATGGCTAGAAGGTTGGAGGAGTGTTTAAACTAGGGATTTGGGGGGAGGGTATTCATTGTATAGGAGGGGAAGATAGTGTAAACAGTAACCTGGGCACAAGTAATAAAAGTGGGGGTGGCATGGGGGGTGGGGTTAGAACAGTCAATCTAGTAGGAAGGAATAGAGGTAAAGAGAGATGCATAAAGTGCATGTATACTAATGCCAGAAGCCTCACCAACAAAATGGAGGAATTAGAATTGATTTTGTTGGAAAATAATTATGACATGGTGGGGATTTCGGAGACTTGGCTGGATGAGAGTCATGACTGGGCTGTTAATTTACAGGGCTATTGTCTGTTCAGAAATGACCGTACAAATAGGTGAGGAGGAGGTGTATGTTTATACGTAAAATCATCCTTAAAACCCATCCTGCGTGATAATATAGGTGAATCTAATGGAAATGTAGAGTCTCTGTGGGTGGAGATAAGGGGAGGGGAAAAAATAATAAATTACTGATAGGGGTTTGTTATAAGTCTCCAACAATAATGGAAGTGGAGGAGAATATCCTCATAAAGCAAATAGATGAAGCAGCGACTCAGGGAGACGTCATTATTATGGGGGACTTCAACTACCCTGAAATACATTGGGGATCAGAAACCTGCAGTTCCAGCAAAGGTAATAAGTTTTTGAAAACTATAAGAGACAATTACCTTTCACAACTGGTTCAGGATCCAACAAGAAGGGGGGCACTGCTGGACCTAATATTAACCAACAGGCCAGACCGCATATCAAATATACGGGTTGGAGGTCACTTGGGTAATAGTGATCATAACTTAATAAGCTTTCAAGTATCCTTTACTAAGACGTGTAGTAGAGGGGCTACAAGGACACTAAACTTCAGGAAGGCAAATTTCCAACGGTTGAGAGATGATCTTAGTGCAATAAACTGGGACGATGTCCTGAGACATAAAAGTACACAACACAAATGGGAGATGTTTATTAGCATCCTGAATAGGACCTGTGCACAATATATACCCTATGGGAATAAGCATGCTAGAAATAGGAGGAAACCACTATGGCTAAATATAGCGGTAAGAAGTGCAATATGTGACAAAAAGAAAGCATTTAGGGAATTAAAGCAAGTAGGCAGTGATGAGGCATTATTAAATAAATACAGAAAATTAAATAACATTTGTAAAAAGCAAATCAAGGCAGCAAAGATTGAGACAGAGAGACTCATTGCCAGAGAAAGTAAAAAGAATCCCAAAATATTTTTTAACTACATAGATAGTAAGAAACTAAAACATGATGGTGTTGACCCCTTTAAAAATAGTCTGGGTGAAATGGTGGATGAGGATGAGGAAAAAGCCAATATGCTAAATGACTTTTTTCTCTAGTCACCTTCCACGACAGCATAGGAGGTAGCCTCGCCACGCCCTAATTGGGACAGGAAGCAGAAGAGGTTAAAAGGACCCTCCCACCTCCCACTAGCCAGTGTCTTTCCTGTCCCCATGGGGCATGGAGAGGTTTTTTTCCTGTGCTGTGGGGCCGGCGACTGCAGCATACCTGATGTTTAGCCGGGCAGCGTTGGTCGGTGCTACGGCTCTCCTCCTCCGGCTGCTCCTACCGCATGTTTTTCGCGGTAGGACCGGGCAGCGTTGGTCGGGCTTCCGCTCCTCCTCCTGCTGCTCCCACGTATGTGGGACTGCTGCCCTGGCTCTCCGGATCCCCTCGGGGTGAAGCGGGCTGTGGGCTCCCTGGCCGGCGACCTCCCCTGTTCCGGAGCCCGCCGGCCGCTTCCCGCGCTTTCTTACTGTTCCAGCGCGACCGGAAGTGACGCTGGTGGGCGGGACTTCCGGTCACGCGCTCCCCGGCGGGAGCGTAGCGCTTCCGGGTTCCAGTGACGGGACCTGGCGATCAGCATGCGGCCACGCCACCACTGCAGGTGGCCTGGCCAGGACCCGGTGCGGGAAGCGGGGAACTCGTTACAGACACTGGGGGGGCAGGCCTTTCTTTAGGAAGGCTGCCCTGAAGACTTCTGAGCCACGGTAAGGTACTGTCCTATGTGTGCTACTGAGTCTTCTCCTGCAGCTGCAGTGCCAGTGTTTCCCCTGCCACAGTGTATGTCTGATGGAGTGTGGGGGGGGTCCTCTCTTCTGCCTATGGGCAGTTGTTATTGTTGGTCCCCTTAACTGTGCTTTGGTTCAGGGGATGAGTCTGGCATCAGACCCCCTCTGGGAGGGCCGTTAATGCCTGTTGTCCTGGTTGGGCTTCACACCCTAGCCTAGTGTATGGCATGAGATCCCGGGTTTTCCTGGAGATTCAGGCTTCCCTTTCCTCTCTGACAGCTCCTTTTGGGGATGCTCCTGGGAGAGGGAAGGTCAGGTTTGGGTTGCTGTCGCTCCATCTTCCAGTGCCACTGAACTGAGTAGGTTCCTCTTCTACTTGGAGGAACTTGGGCTAGGGCCGGTCAGAGCTCTATGGGAAAGTTCTACCATCTGGGGATATTGGCGGCTTTGGAGCTGCCAGCCCAGTCCGCTTTCCAGTCCATTCTACCATCGTTCAGGATTGGAGCTTTCCTGAGAATTCCTTCAGTGGGTGATCCCAGTAGTTGGTTTCTCTCGTGGCATCTCTGATTCACGGGGTCCCCGAGGGGGGTGCAGGTCAGCATGTAGCTAACAAGACTGCGCTCCCCTTTGAGGCTGCCTCCCACCTGGGCCAGATGGGCTGCATGGTTGTGGGCCTTCTGCCTTTGTCTGTGGACGATGGTCAACTGGGCTCCCTTCAGGGGCTCACTAAGGTGGAAGCTCCTTGTCTTCCTTCCCTTTCTCCTGTGAGCTTCCTGGGGTCTTGCAGATGCCTGGGTCCGTCTGTCACCCTGTATCTCTGTCTATCCGTCTCCACCTGACGGACTTTGGGGCTGACTTTGAGGAGTGCCTTAATGAGACTCTGCTCTCTACCCTTCATTGGGTTCTTGGTGTTTGGACCTGGCCTTGTTGCCTTTATGGACCAGGCAACTTGAGCGCAGGGCTCTTCCGGTGCGGCCTACTAGTTGGTGGTCCCTTTGGCACTCGGTACCTCGGACCTCCTAGCCAGGGGTTCCTGGGCGGTGGAGTTCCCTTGTAGGCCTTGGACTAGTTGTCCTCGTGCCTTGTCCGCTGCAGCTGCTGTACTCTGCCTCTCAGTGGCTCGGTGGGGGAAGGGGTAACAGGGCGAACTCAGCCTTTCTTTCCCGGTCCTGTGTTTGAGCCTCCTACCCGAGGCACCACGGGCTCTAGTGATATATTCATATTTCCCAGGAGGCATTACGCCTCGGAATTCTCTGTGTTGGGCATTTTCGCCTGCTGGCCGCAGTGGGTTCTTGGACTGGTCTCCCTGAGATCAGTAAATGCTTCGTGGTGTTCTCCCCCAGTGGCTGACTTCGCCGCTTGCCGGGGGTTCTGAGGGTCTTTCCGAAGACCTCCTCATCGTGTTCGAGTTGCCTCCTCCGCCTGCTCTCCGGGTTCCTACCCTGCCCTCTCAGGGTACTTAGGTTCTTTTGTACTCCGGAGTTCAGGATCTCCTTCGCCCGACGGTCTTCTCGTCTGTCCAGGCTGTGAGGAGGGGTTGGGGGCTTTCCCGACTCTTCTTGGTCGAACTAGCCCTCTGGAGGGGCTTGTGTCATCGTCGGCTTCCAACGCCTCCCCCTTCATGGGGGCAGGGCTACGCCACCAGATGGCTCCACTCTACTGGACTGACGCATACTGCGGGTGCCCATTCTCCCTCACCCCCAGATGCTCCTCAGGTTCACAATCCTGCACAGAGGTACAGTCCTCCGCTTTCTTTTCATGGGGGTTCTCCTCGGCTCCGGGGTTTCTCGATCATTATGGCGGAGGTCGTTGCTTTCCTATTGGATTGCAGCCTCTGTCTGGGTGCTATGTCTGGGCTGTTTCCTTCTTCTTGCTCCTTCTCCTCTGTCCTTCGGGTGCAGGGTGGTGGAATCTCTGCTGCGCTTCTGCGCAGTCGGGCGTCTCCCTCCTTTCGGGCGACGGTCGGCTCTGGGATCATTGACGTTCTCCATCCTGCCTGTCAGGTGGGCTCAGGCTCACTCAGGTTCATCTGGACCATGTCTTGTCCTGTTGGGGCAGTCTGCCGTCCTCTGAATCCCCGGGTTCGTCTCCCGGGGATGCCTCCTCATCCCTCCTCTGGTAGTTGAATCCAACGGCCTGCTTTTAGGGGTGGCCTGGGTTTTGACTCCCCTGGTGGCTTTTCCTCTGGATGCCAACCTAGGTGGGGGGGGGGGGGCGGGGGTCGCCCTCTCCAAGGAGTCTGGGGTCTCATCTTCATTCGCGGTCCTCTATTCGCTGGGAACTGAGAGTGGTAACTTGAGGTCCTTTTTTGCTGTTCGTGTTCCTTTCCGGGGATGGGCCATTCTAGCGAGTGGCTGCTGTGGCAGCACCCATGGAGCAGTGAATCTCCTGCCCCGTGCCCCATTCACCCAGCTGTGGCTGTGGGTTCAGTTCCTAAGCTGTATTTATCATCCGAGTCATGATCTATGGATGACAATTGCTGGCTACAGGCTCTCCCCCTAGCGGGCCCCGTTCCCTGGCAACTGGGGGCCACTTGCCATTGGGCGATGCTGTTTGTATTCGTCCGACCGCATTCCTCTTCTTCCTTCTGTAGTCCGCCTGATAGGATCCCTGCCCCTTCAGGCTGGGTTTTCAGCCTCCGGGAGGTCCTCCCGGGAAGGGGGAGCCTGGTCCAAGTGGTGTTCTGCTCCCTGGTCGCCAGTTGGGATGCCCGGAGCTCGTCCTTTTTGCTTCCCGGGCGATTCATACTGTAGCAGCCTATGTCTCCCTGCACCTCGAGTTGAGGCCTGGTGGGGGATGGACCTCTTTCTCCCAGACTGAGGTTTTTTCTTATTGCTTCTGGCTTCCTGTCCCCCCTTCTCGTGAGATTCCTGGGGAGGGTCTGGTAAGGAGTCCTCTCTGTTCTGAGGGCCCCTCTATGGGCGAGGCGGTATTGGTTTATCCTGCTCATGGCGCTCTAGGTCAGTGGACCAGTCCTTTTGCATTCGGACCTCTGCTTGTTATCTCGTGGTCTTCTGTTCCTTTCGGATGCTCGGCAGCTCGACTTAGCTGCAGGGTTTCTGAGGGCCAGGGCTGAGGCCTCTGGGCCTGTCGGCCGAGTTGGTGGCCTCCTTGCGGACATTCCGCATTCCGGTCACTTCGGCATTTTGTCATGCGGGTGTGAAGTGTTTTTTTTTCTCCTCAATGTGGTTAGGGCCGGCGTCTTTGATCCGGCACATGCCGGGTTCGGCGTTTGGTTCTAGGTTTGCCACGGATTTGGCGGGGTCCTCATTGTTGGCCTGACTGGGCTTTTTCGCCCTTCCTTTGGACTTCTGTCCTCCTGTGATATCCGTTATCGACCGGGTTGGCGTTTCTGCTGGCGGTTGCTTCTGGCCTATGTGTTGGGGGGGCTTCAGGCTTTCTCTGGCCTGGACCCGTCGCTGTCTTTCCTGGATGACTGCTTTGTCCTTCACCTGGACCCTTCGTTTCTTCCCGAGGTGGTCTTGGCATTCTTTCGCTCCCAGTGGATGTTTCTTCCTTCCCTTTGTCAACTTCCGCGGACTCCGTTGGTGGTGAACTTTCTTTATTTTTCTGTCCATGGTGCAGTGCTCTGGAGTGTGGGCGTCCTGACGTGTGGCTCTATATGTTGGCCGGCCTTTTGGTCGTCATACGGGCGAGGCAATGGCTCTACGTTCTTTCGCCCCCTGGTTTCGGAATGTCTTTCCGGACTCCTTCCTTTCCCAGCTGTTCCTGCTCATTTCTCCAGTTTTCCCCTCTGTCTCCTGGGAGGAAAGGGGCTGGGGCTTCTCCGGAGCAGTTTGCTAGGCTGCTTCCTGGGGTTCATTGCATGCTTCCCGAAGTTTTACTGTCTGGCCCTGGCTTCCCCTGGGGCTTTGGCTTTTGGCAGGATAGTCCTGCAGGCTGTAGTCCCACCCTAAGTATTAGTTCGTTGGTATCCCTCCTATGCTGTCGTGGAAGGTGACTAGAGAAAATAGAATTATTCTTACCGTTAATTCGGTTTCTAGGAACCTTCCACGACAGCACTTATTTCCCTCCCTATGTTCCTCGGTTTTTCCTGGAATGTATTACTGTTATTATTGCTCTCAGGCTATGGTTCTTTGTAAGACACTGGCTAGTGGGAGGTGGGAGGGTCCTTTTAACCTCTTCTGCTTCCTGTCCCAATTAGGGCGTGGCGAGGCTACCTCCTATGCTGTCGTGGAAGGTTCCTAGAAACCGAATTAACGGTAAGAATAATTCTATTTTTCAACAGTATTTACACAAGAAAATCCCATGACAGACAATATGATCAGTGATAACAAAAAGTCTCAATTAAATGTCACCTGCTTAACCCAAGAGGAAGTACGGCATCGTCTAAAAATCACTAAAATTGACAAATCCCCGGGCCCGGATGGGATACACCCCAGAGTGCTGCAGGAATTAAGTACTGTCATAGATAGACCATTATTTTTAATATTTAAAGATTCCATAATAACAGGGTCTGTACCACAGGACTGGCGTATAGCAAATGTGGTGCCAATATTCAAAAAGGGGACAAAAACTGAACTTGGAAATTATAGGCCAGTAAGCTTAACCTCTACTGTGGGTAAAATCCTAGAGGGTTTTCTAAGAGATGCTATACTGGAGTGTCTGAAGAAAAATAACCTCATGACCCATTATCAACATGGTTTTACGAGGGACCGTTCCTGTCAAACTAATCTGATAAGCTTCTATGAAGAAGTAAGTTCTGGACTGGACCAAAGAAATGCAGTGGATGTGGTGTATATGGACTTTTCAAAAGCTTTTGATACGGTGCCACACAAAAGGTTGATACATAAAATGAGGGCAATGGGGATAGGGGAAAATATGTGTAAATGGGTTAAGAACTGGCTTAGTGATAGGAAACAAAGGGTGGTTATTAATGGAACACACTCAGAATGGGTCACAGTTAACAGTGGGGTACCACAGGGGTCAGTGTTGGGCCCGCTTCTATTTAATATATTTATTAATGACCTTGTAGGGGGCATACGGAGTAGAATCTCAATATTTACAGATGACACTAAACTCTGCAGGGTCATCAATACAGAGGAGGACAATCTTATATTACAGGAGGATTTATGTAAACTAGAAGCTTGGGCTGATAAATGGCAAATGCGCTTTAATGGGGATAAATGTAAAGTCAAGCACTTGGGCAGAGGAAACAAAAGGTATAATTATGTGCTTAATTGTAAAACACTGGGCAAAACTGTCACTGAAAAAGACCTGGGTGTATGGGTAGATGACAAACTCACATTTAGTGGCCAGTGTCAGGCAGCTGCTGCAAAGGCAAATAAAATAATGGGATGTATTAAAAGAGGCATAGATGCTCATGAGGAGAACATACCGTATTTTTCGCTTTATAAGACGCACCGGATTATAAGACGCACCCAGATTTTAGAGGTGGAAAATAGGGAAAAAAATATTTGTAGCAAAAAATGACTTTGATATGACACTCAGGCCCTGCGACCAGTCAGTGTTGGCGTCTGTTTCCTTCGGATGCAGGTGCAGCATGTGAGCAACACCAATGACTTCTGCTCCAGTGTCTGATGGCGGGGAGACAGACGCCAGCACTGACTGGTCAGAGGGCTGAGTCTCATATCAATATCACATGGGACATGACTATGCAACTTCTGATAACGTTGGAACTGCTGCAGAATCGGGGGTATGGGTGCGTGCACACGATGAGTATACGCAGCCTTGTGGACGCAGCGTCTTGCTGCTGTGTCCAAAATGCTGCGTAGTACAGTACAAGCATAGTGGATGGGATTTGTAGAAATCCCATACTCACTGCTTCATCCGACCGCAGCATTCTGACAGCTGCGGTGCGGGTTGCCACCATTCCGCTCCTTCTCAGCATGTTCATTTCATGCTGTGGAGTTGGAAGCGGCTCCCATCGGGGGACTGCAGGGAGAAGCCGCCCTGCACCCGCCGCACATGGTGAGTACAGGGCAGCTGGGGTCTCCCTGCCTCCACATGTGGCTTCACTTATGTCCGGAGGAGCCGCGTCCAACACACAGCTACTCCCGACTATGAGCGCACACCCTTAGTATGGTCTTTATTACTTTTACAAGGGCCAACAAGATGAATGAGATGGGATTTGTTCATGTAGTAGCAATCCCTTTAAGGGGGCCGTCACACGGAACGATATCTTGCCCGATATCGTTTAAGCGATCTCCTTTTTGATCGCTTAAGCGATATCGGGCAAGATATCGTTGCATGTAATCAAGCGATTTACGATGGTAAATCGCTTGATCGTGACATCGCTGATCTGAGGTTCGGTTCTCAGATCTAGCGATGAACGATGCAACGATCTGCATCATCGTGGTGTATGACACCACGAGGATCCATCTCCCAGCGACCGCGCCTATGCTGGGAGATGGTAACTATGGTACACGTCGGGTAACTAAGCGACGCGCGGCGCCTAGTAACCCGATGTGTACCATAGTTACCAGCGAGATCGCGGCACCGCATCGCTGGTGAGTCTGTCTGTGTGACATCTCACCAGCGATGTGAGCGATATTGTAAGCGATTGCGCGTGCACGTGATCGCTTACAATATCGCTAGAGATATCTCACCGTGTGACGGCCGCCTAAGAACTATCACTCCCAGCATGTACTGTGGATCCTATAGCATGATAGCATGCTTGGAGTTCTAGTTAAGCACAGTATTGGTAGTGTTAACTTTACTTTATTAGTGGTTATGTTACATATACATGTGCACTCACTTTAATGTGTCCTGCTTTGCCATCACCCTGCTGAAATGAAGGAAGTGGCCAGTCTGTATATAAAGATCTGATGTGATGTACTGTATGAGGGAGGGCCAGGGAGGGGGGCTGTACACTGTGCTGAAATATGATGCTCTAGCCCTGTCTCCTAATTACAAGTCACCACAGAGCTTGACCTGTAGATGCAGGATGTAGATACAGGAGCTGTACACTGGCGTTATGCAGGCTCCAGCCCTGCTCTCCATACACAGAAGCTCCTGAACTGCAGACCGAGCTTCCTGCATTTCTGCTTGGTGTCAGGGCTCAGCAGGACACATTACACTGAGCAGAGGGAGTGAGGCAGGACACTGACAAACAAGGTACCTGCTGTGATAAGGTGCCAATCTGCCCTGCTCTGCCCGTCTTCATGGCAGTGAATCAGCACAAAGCTCAGTGCTGATTCACTTGCCACAGCTGCACCCAGCTCCTCAGTTCTCACTATCTGCAGCACACAATGTCCCCAGCAGCTGCAGGAGCGACCATGTGTGCCGGCTAAGCAGCTTCTCCTGCTCCCCGTGCTCTCACCTCTTAGGGTATGTGCACACTGGGCGGGTTTCCGGCGGTTTACCTGTGTAAACCGCCGTTTTGCATACATTAGTTTTATTTAAATTTATGTTAATCCAAACCAGCGTTTGGATTAACATTGAAACTAATGTAACCCGCCCACGGCTGTGCAGACACCGGCGGTTACCCAGCGTCATCCGTTGCTAACCCGCAGGTTTCCCAGCGGGTTAGCAAAGAATGACCATGTTCTTAAAACCGGCCGGTTCTGCAGCGGCTGCAAGCAGAATCATGTGCTGCTTCCAGCCGCTGCAGAATCTCCGCCGAGAACCCGCTGGGCAGCCGCCGGATACCGCCCGCACATATCCGCCAGGAAGCCGGTGGACGGCGCCGGAGCTTCCTGGCGGGTCCCGCCCAGCCGCCGACGACCAACCCGCCGGTAAGTGTGAACTTACCCTTATGCTGTCTTCAGTGCAGAGAGGTGGGTGGAGACTGGGAGCAAGTGAAGTGAATATTTAAGTAGATAATGAGCCGGGGACACGTGGTGCTCCTGCCCCCTGGATTCTTCAGCAGGGACCATTCCCTGTCACTTCTGTCCCCAATTCACTGCTGTCCCCCCCCTCCCAAGCAACTGAGGATGATAGAATGTTATATTCCTTTTATAAGACGCACCCCCACTTTCCTCCAAAACTTGGAGGAAAAAAAGTGCGTCTTATAAAAGGAAAAATACAGTAATTTTACCTCTATACAAGTCACTAGTGCGACCACACTTAGAATACTGTGTACAGTTCTGGTCTCCGGTGTATAAGAAAGACATAGCTGAACTAGAGCGGTCCAGAGAAGAGCGACAAAAGTTATTAGAGGACTAAGGGGTCTGCAATACCAAGACAGGTTATTAGGACTGGGAGGTCTGCAGGTTATTAAACTTGGGGTTATTTAGCTTGGAAAAACGAAGGCTTAGGAGTGATCTTATAATAATGTATAAATATATGAGGGGGCAGTACAGAGACCTTTCTAATGATCTCTTTACTCTTAGGCCTGAGACTGGGACAAGGGGCATCCTCTACAGAGACGGGGACAAGGGGGCGTCCTCTACAGAGACGGGGACAAGGGGGCGTCCTCTACAGAGACGGGGACAAGGGGGCGTCCTCTACAGAGACTGGGACAAGGGGGCATCCTCTACGTCTGGAGGAAAGAAGGTTTAATCATAATCACAGACGCGGATTCTTTACTGTAAGAGCAGTGAGATTATGGAGCTCTCTACCACATGATGTTGTAATGAGGAGTCACTACTAACATTAAGAAGGGCCTGGATGCCTTTCTTGAAAACTATAATATTACCAGTTATACATACTAGATTCTTTGATCGGGCGTTGATCCAGGGAGTTAGTCTGATTGCCGTATCTGGAGTCAGGAAGGAATTTTTCCCCCAATGTGGAGCTTAGTGTTGCCACATGGGTTTTTTTTTGCCTTCCTCTGGATCAACATGTTAGGCTATGGGTTGAACTAGATGGACTTAAAGTCTTCCTTCAACCTTAAAAAAAACTATGTAACTCCGGGATCTGGTCTGGCACGTCGTGTCCTGCGGAAACCGGAGGAAAGGGACTTTTCAGCCTGGTGTCGAGGAGACGGGCCGTCCGGCCTGTTATCACTGCACAGTTCCTGCATCTCTGATATATGGGGGGACAATTGTGTCTTTGGCAGGGGCAGAAGACACATGAAGGCCGCCATCAATGCTGAGCATTTTAGAGAGGTGTTAGGACAACATCTTGTCCATCCAGACCATGTCTATTTCAGGGAAGGTCTTGTATATTTCAGCATAAACCCCATACTACACCCATCACTACCGTATGACGGCTCCGCAGATGAAGAGTGCTCGATGGTGGATGTGGCCCCGGAGCATGATGGTGGACATGGTGGAGGATGCTGCCTCCGGGGCGCGATGGTGGAGGATGCTGTTTTCGGGGAGCGATCGTGGACATGGTGGAGGATGGTGGACATGGTGGAGGATGGTGGACATGGTGGAGGATGCTGCCTTCGGGGTGCGATGGTGGACATGGTGTAGGATGCTGCCTCCGGGGCGCGATGGTGGAGGATGCTGCCTCCGGGGTGCGATAGTGGACACTGCCCTGGCACAAGTTGTTGTGTCTATTTTTTTAGATGTGTTGCTGCAGCAATTTCTAAATTTCGTTCTTTTCTGCTCGTTCTACAACTTATCCTACAAATAAACAAGCTGCCATTCGGCGCTGAGGAGGCGCACCTGACCGTTGATGGCAGTGATGGTTGCGATCGGTGTAATAATTCCCATTGACTTTCTTCTGTTTCAGCACAAGCTTCAGTGGGAGATGCGGCAGCGGGACGAGGAGATCTGCGAGCTGCAGAAGGCGCTGAGCGACATGCAGGTCTACCTGTTCCAGGAGCGCGAGCACGTGCTGCGGCTGTACTCCGAGAATGACCGGCTGAAGATCAGGTGAGGGGGACGGAGCGCAGAGCGACGCCGGTGCGATCACATACGCTCCACTAGCACTACACTCCATCTACAATGCCGGTGTGAGTCACTATCATCGCTCTTAAGGTATTGTCACACCCGGCAATATTGCTAGGCAATGTCACTGGCAATTTGCTGGTTGCAGTGAAATCATGGACACATTGTTACATTTGTACATGGCAACAAGATAGAACAATGTCTCCATAATTTCAATGCAACCAGCAAATTACCAGTGACATTGCCTAGCAATATTGCCGCGTGTGACGGTACCTTTATGTTTTACCATAGAGAACTGGACGACAGAAAGAAAATCCAGAGACTTCTCGCCTTGGTCGGCACCAACAGTGGGGAAGTCACTTATTTCCACAAGGAGCCACCAAACAAGGTGAGATTGAAGGACCGACATCCCTTCATTGGTTTTAGACCAAAGGATAATCTGTCCCGTAATTCTCCATTCCACCCGCCATACTCTTTCCTATATTGTGCAGTACTGTCTCTCGTCTGTAGGCGGCGCTGTCACTGCAGTCTATTGGCTCCATGGCTCGTCTTTTGCTCCTGTTTTAGGTCACCGTACCCCAGCGATCGGTCCAGACAGGAGACCCTCATGATCGGAAAGAGCAGCGTCCAGACCGCTTGGGAGCAGGTGAGGGGGAAGGTGCAAATTGTACCGCGTCACCCCTACACCTGACATCGGACCCTGAATGATCACACGTCACATGACCAAGGTGTGACTCTTCCTCCACAGCTGGAAAACGAGGTCAGATCCGATCATCCGGAAAGAACGACCGAGTGACGGCACAAGAGACGCCAGATGACCAAACCCTCCTGCTCCAGGTAGTGGAAACGAGGAGCCGTTAACTCTGGAGGACAGAGCTCCACCATGACAGGTAACACCGATCATCCCATCCTCTACTCAGGTCGCGGCATTACAAGCCCAACTGGAGGAGCAAACCCGGCTCTCCAAGGAGCAGGTGGAGGCCCTGATGGACGACCGGAGGATCCGCATGGAGGAGGCGCAGGTCCAACATCAACGAGACCAGGACAAGATCAAAGAGATGACCGAGAAGTACGAAGACTATCAGTATAACAGATATTCCCTGTACACAGGGGCAGTATTATAGTAGTTATATTCTTGTATATAGGGGCTGTATTATAGTAGTTATATTCTTGTATATAGGAGCAGTATTATAGTAGTTATATTCTTGTATATAGGGGCAGTATTATAGTAGTTATATTCTTGTATATAGGAGCAGTATTATAGTAGTTATATTCTTGTATATAGGAGCAGTATTATAGTAGTTATATTCTTGTATATAGGAGCAGTATTATAGTAGTTATATTCTTGTATATAGGAGCAGTATTATAGTAGTTATATTCTTGTATATAGGGGCAGTATTATAGTAGTTATATTCTTGTATATAGGGGCTGTATTATAGTAGTTATATTCTTGTATATTGGAGCAGTATTATAGTAGTTATATTCTTGTACATAGGAGCAGTATTATAGTAGTTATATTGTTGTATATAGGAGCAGTATTATAGTAGTTATATTCTTGTATATAGGGGCAGTATTATAGTAGTTATATTCTTGTATATAGGAGCAGTATTATAGTAGTTATATTCTTGTATATAGGAGCAGTATTATAGTAGTTATATTCTTGTGTATAGGAGCAGTATTATAGTAGTTATATTCTTGTATATAGGGCAGTATTATAGTAGTTATATTCTTGTATATAGGGGCAGTATTATTATAGTAGTTATATTCTTGTATATAGGGGCAGTATTATTATAGTAGTTATATTCTTGTATATAGGGGCAGTATTATAGTAGTTATATTCTTGTATATAGGGGCAGTATTATAGTAGTTATATTCTTGTATATACGGGGCAGTATTATAGTAGTTATATTCTTGTATATAGGAGCAGTATTATAGTAGTTATATTCTTGTATATAGGAGCAGTATTATAGTAGTTATATTCTTGTATATAGGAGCAGTATTATAGTAGTTATATTCTTGTACATGGGGGCAGTATTATAGTAGTTATATTCTTGCTCATAGGGGCAGTATTATAGTAGTTATATTCTTGTATATAGGGGCAGTATTATAGTAGTTATATTCTTGTATATAGGAGCAGTATTATAGTAGTTATATTCTTGTACATAGGGAGCAGTATTATAGTAGTTATATTCTTGTATATAGGGGCAGTATTATAGTAGTTATATTCTTGTACATAGGGGCAGTATTATAGTAGTTATATTCTTGTACATGGGGGCAGTATTATAGTAGTTATATTCTTGTATATAGGAGCAGTATTATAGTAGTTATATTCTTGTATATAGGAGCAGTATTATAGTAGTTATATTTCTTGTATATAGGGGCAGTATTATAGTAGTTATATTCTTGTATATAGGGGCAGTATTATAGTAGTTATATTCTTGTATATAGGAGCAGTATTATAGTAGTTATATTCTTGTATATAGGGGCAGTATTATAGTAGTTATATTCTTGTATATAGGAGCAGTATTATAGTAGTTATATTCTTGTACATAGGAGCAGTATTATAGTCGTCCTCTTTCTTCAGGTTGCACAAGACACAGAAGCTCCTCTATGAGAGCACTCGGGATTTCTTGCAGCTGAAGTTCGAGGGTCGCGCCAATGAGAAGTCTTGGATGGCGGAGAAGGATCGGTTCCTTCAGGAACTGGACCGGTGCCGAGAGCAGGTGGTGAAGACCCGGGATCCAGATCGGGAGAGGGAGCAGGAGGTGGAGATCCTGCGGCTGTCTCAGGCGGAGCGGGCCGCACGCTCGTCTCGCAGCGAGGAAGTGAAGGTGGTGACGCACCGTCTGTGCTGTGATTGTGGATTATCGTCACGTCATCCATGTTATAAACCTTTCATTTTCATTTCCCTGTATAGAATCTGACAGAACAACTGGCACAAGCGCACCGCCTGTCCGACATGTACCGGGAACAGTGCGTGACCCTGGAGGACGAGCTGGCCAAGATCCGCGAGGAAGGAGACGTGGGGAGAGAAATCTTCAAGGTGAGGCGCCATCTCCCACCAGTCTCTTAAAGGGGCTGCCGAGTCAGGAACAGAAAGTCATGCATTGATCCCAACCCCAACTCTGACACTTCGCTCCATCGAGCACGACGCGTCTTTCCCTGCAACAGACGGAACAGATAATCCTAATGTACATGTCTTAAATAAACAGGCGGGGAGCTGTGGTGATGACGGCAGCCTCAGGAACACAATGCCAGGCATATAATGACGGGCAGCACCGTTAAAATGCCCAAGGTGACTACAATCACATCCAGCTATCTTGACCTGGGTACAAGTTTCCATCTGCACCATTACTAGCCAATTACACAACAACTTTCTTGAAACCTGAGAATGGGAATTAAGTCATGAGACGTTCCCACGTTCATAAGTCACACTGCAAGTTCTGGCGGTGATGTCGTTTCTTCCCAGATGAGATTTATGGGACCATTGAGGCTTTAACAGATGCTCATTGTGTTGGGTAATGATTGTAACAAGATCTCGCAACATCTGACATCACACTGACAGATCAGAGGTTGGGACTGTATCTGTAATATGTTCTGTATCTGTAATATGGATCTTGATATTCCCTTTCCCTCCCAGCTCCATTGTATAAGGTAATGTTGGTAGCAAGATCTCACATCACACTGACAGATCAGAGGTTGGGACTGTATCTGTATTGTGTTCTGTATCTGTGTATTATGGATCTCGATATTCCCTTTTCCCTTCAGCTCATTAATCCGCACATTGTCCTAGGCAATGATTGTAGCAAGATCTCACGACATCTTACAACACACTGACAGATCAGAGGTTGGGACTGTAATTGTACTTTGTTCTGTATCTGTGTAATATGGATATCGATACTCCCTTTCCCTCCTAGCTCTTTGTCTTAGGTAATGATTGTAGCAAGATCTCCTACATCACACTGACAGATCATAGGTTGGGACTGTATCTGTGTAATTGTACTATGTTTTTTTATCTGTGTAATATGGATCTCGATATCCCCCGTCTCATTAATCCGCATATTGTCGTTCCAGGAGCGTTCGGATAAAGTGGCGAAGCGGCTGCAGCTCATGACTCAACGGTATGAGGCGCTGGAGAAGCGGCGCAACATGGAGGTCGAAGGCTACAAAACGGACATCAAGCTGCTGAGACAGAGGCTGCGGGACGTGGAGAAGCAGCTGTACAAGGTGAGGAATGGGCTGGCGGTCTGACGGCTCACTCGGTATATTCTGCATGCATGATCTGCAATTCTCCCGTTTTCAGGTCACCCTGAACATCGGACCGGACCAGGATCTCGCCATCCTCGGCGCCGTCCGGCAGGGGAACAAGCGAACCCACAAAATACAAGGAGAGCTCCGGAACCTAAAAGCCAAGATCTACGGCCTGGAGAACGAGCTGCGGGTGGGATGAGCTGCAGCTTCTCGCCAGGACTCTCCATTATATAGTGGTCAGAGGGCACAACGTCACCAATGTGAATTATGAGGGACCCCCAGGACAGAAATCGAGCGCCGTGAACGTACAATCCCGTATTTATTAAGATTTTCTTAATTTATTTGAAGCAGATGTTCACACCGATCACTTCTGCTGTTTTCTAACTTTTAGTAAAAGGCTTTTATTTTAAATGTCAGAATGAAAGTTGTCTGCACCTGTGGAGAGGAGGGAAAGTAGCTTTATTACCCCCTGCAGGGAGGGTGCACGTTTGGGGAATGGACCCTGAGTCTTCAGTACTGATCACTTCCAGTCGGCTACATCTATGCGGCCCCCTGAATGTCTGTGAGATCAGTGTAGATACAGCCATCCCGGCTCACAGGTATATAGCCGTGTGGAAGTAGATTACCGCCAAACCCCTGTATGGATGTAGAGGTTTCTGGACTTCAGTGCACTATAACTCCCAGCATGGCCACTGCTATGTAGATACCATGGAGCAGGAGAAGCGGCAGCACCAGAGCCTGAGTGCTTGTAGGGTGGAAGGATTACAGCGGGGTCACCGGCAGGAAAGGGGAGTAAATTTCTATAAGTTTTACAAACTGTTTTTGAAAACAATCCTTAGAAAAATAAAATAATTGTGTGCAAAGACACCTGGTCGCATAAGAATCCTGGCCAACCGGAGAGCTTCTCAGTGTGGCAAAGCGGGCGTGTGCTGCCCAGCGTGGCCAAGTGGGCGTGTGCTGCCCTGCCCGGCCCACTGGTCAAAATCAATGGGCACTGGATTCAGTATGCCTACTGAGCATGCGAGTCGAGCTAGAAGATAGACAGAGCTCACCATTCTCCCGCTGCTTCCGGGTCCGCTCATTAAGCTTCATGAATATTCACTGCACTGAATTGCAGCGGTCAATCACAGACACTCTCTGTGAGAGCCTCTGTGATTGGCTGTTACACTCATACTGCGCCCCCCACACAACCTGTACCGGTGTCTGTGCTTGGTTGCCTTATACAGTAGTGTATGGGAACCACCCTGCCGTCAAAGAGTGTAAGATAAATAATGGGGAAAAAATTTCATAGGGGTTCCCTGTAGTTTTGATTCTCAGCACAGATAAAGCAGACAGTTACAGGCTGCAGCCTCCTGCTTTATGCTTTATATTGGCTGAGTATCAAATACGGGGTCCCCGTGCATTTTTTTTTCTATATATTTAAAAAAAAATAATAATTAAAAAAACTGCACATGGGGTTCCCCCTAATTGATACTTAGCTAACATATTGCCCCACCCCCCAGGTTAAGAATAGCAACCTGCAGCCGCCTCAGAATTTGGCGCTTTCATTAGAATTGCCACATTCTGGCGCTAAACCCGGTGTGGTGGCATCGGGCTGATAGAAGGGGTTAATGACAGCTGAGTATTGACAGCTGTCATTAAGCTCAGATTGGTAATATTTAAGCATCAATGATGCCGACCCATTACCAATCCAGTAAGTGAATAGTTACAGCACACAGAGAAAAATCCTTAATCTAATATATAAAGCTGAATGTGTGTATGTATATCCGGGATTGGCATCTACACCGTCGCAACTACAGCCACAAAATTTTGCACAGTCACACATCTGGACCCCGAGAGCGTCATGTTGTGAGGTGAAATTTTAACCCTGCGCGTTCCAGTTCACCAAACAATTTTGCCCCTATCTACATAATGGGGAAAAAGTGACAGTTACCAGTTGACAGTTGTGAATGAGAGGGGCTTAGTGACAGCGCCAAAGACTAACAGCACATACCAGCATATAGTCACTAAGGCGGGGCCCCAACATGAGATATTCACCACGCACGGGGACATGTATACACACCACACGCACACAGAGAGTAACAGCAAGTGTATAGTCTCTAAGGTGGATCCCCAACATTGGATACTCACCACGCACCCGAACAAACACACACACCACAAAGAGACACACACAACACAGTCACACACACCCACGGGGACACACACCCTATAGCGACACATGCACTCACCCCACATGGACACACACAACACAGACACAGACACCCCCCACCCCCCATAGGGACACACACACATACACACCCTATAGGGACATATGCACTCACCCCACAGGGACACACACACACACCACAAAGAGACACACACAACAAACACACCACACAGACCCCCCTTCCCCCCCCACAGGGACATACACACCCTATAGGGACACATGCACTCACCCCGACAGGGACACACACACACACACATCCCAGGGACACACACACAGCACACAGACAGACACAGATGTGCACAAATCACCTCACACAACTCGCCTCATACGTGTGCTATCTTTAATTTCCAAACATAAACATCTGATTAAAACCAGCCAATGTGCAACACGTGTCATATAGAGAATTAAGGCAGATGTCAGTCACATGAGCTGTCTATTATGTGTATGTGTGAGGTAACATATACTGCCCGGCCGGGGGGAGGGTTTACTGTTGGCTGGAGATTTATCAGGCTGCCTATAGCAACCAATCACAGCTCAGCTTCTATTTTCCTACAGGTCATTAATATGACATATTCAAATTCTATTTTGTTATAGCTAACAGCAGTTATTTATTAACCCGGGCGTAGCCGGGTACTACAGCTAGTTAGAAATAAAACACAGATAACAATTATTTCTCTAGTCGCCTTCCATGACAGCAGAGCGGAGGTCGCCTCCCCACCCTAAATAGGGGACAGAAAACACAAAGAGGTTAAATACCCCTCCTCTTCCTGCACCCACCCGTGTTTTTACTGACCCCTATGGGGCATGAAGAGGTTCTCCGCTGCTGCCTGTGGCCGGTGACTAGGGAGCACTGTGGACTTGCATATACCGGGCGGCTGAGGTCGGTGGCTTCGGGTGCCGCTCCCTTCTTCATGTTGCCATGTGATTCTGGGACCCCTTCCTGCTCCGGAAGCGACGTCACGGAGGTTACTGCGTCACTTCCGGTTTGTGTTCCCTGGCGGGGAGCGAGCGCGGCTGGCTGACTGGCATGCTCTGGCAGCCATTTCGCATGTCCGGAGGCTCCTGGGCGGGCGTTTGAGTGCTGTTGGGCCCGAGGGAGGAGCATTATTGGTGTTGAGGACCCAGATGGACATAAGCCCGGTCGGCTTCTCTTTCAGGTAGGACCCTCTGTGTCTGTTTGTCTGTCAGCTAAGACTTCATGTGCTGTGGACTATCCTGCAGCCATACCCCCTGAGCTCTTCTGATCCAGGGGACCTCAGAAGATTAGCAGGGTGGGCCTGGTTAGTACTTGCATCATGGAGAGTGACAAAGCCCCTGTACCAGAGCCCAGCTGTCATCCCCCTACTGTGAGTAGCTGGATTGGGTCCCCCATTCCCTTGGGGTGGGATTTTCTGGTACCTTACAGGGTCCTTCTTCTCTCTCTGTAGGGAGTCAAAGCTTTGCACAAAAAGAAACTGTGCCAACCCTGCACCGATGCCATCCTACGTGCTGAACAGCTGTCCCTTATGGACTGTATCAAGTCCCTTATTAGGCAGGAGGGCCAGGCTTCCATGTCGGCTATGTCTCATCCGCCGCCCCCTATTAAGACTCCTCCAGCAAACAAGAGGAAGACCGTCCTTGAAGACCCTTCGTCTGAGTCAGGCGCGGTGGTTTGTTCTGATCCTGAGACTTTGAGGAACCCAGGGCTTCTTCAGGATCAGACAAGAAGGATTTCTTTTCCATGGAGGATATGGAGGACCTCCTTTATATGGTGCGCACTACCATGGGAGTGGAGGAGGTGGAGGCCTCTCCCTCTATCCAGGATGAGATGTTTGGGGGTCTAAAGGCTAAGACCTGTAGAGGATTTCCTATTCACGATAACATTCTGACCTTGATTATACATGAATGGGAATGTCCCGAGAAGCTTCGCAGTGTCCCATCTGAGCTGAAGCATTGGGAGTTCCCACTTGGCGCATTCACCAAAGTGGACGTTCAGGTGTCTGGAGTTGCGAGGAAGACTGCGCTCCTGTTTGAGGATTCCTGGGATTCTTCCTCACACCTGCTGCAGACAAATGTCACTGCAATTTGTGCGGCCAGATCCCTCTCTCGGTGGCTTCTCCAGCTGGAGGACCATCTATCTCAGGGTACTCCTCAGGAAGAGATTCTGGATTCACTCTCCCTCCTGCAAAAGTGTGCCGGGGTTTCTTGCTGATGCCTCTGGGGAGTCAGTCAGGGTCGCTGCACGCACTGCTGCTCTGCCCGGACCCTCTGGCTTAAACTCTGGAATGGGGATATTACTTCCAAGGTCAGGCTTTGTTCCATCCCCTTCAAGGAGGACCTTGTATCCAGGCCTGCACTCGATGATATTCTCGATCAGTCCACGGATAGAAAGAAGCGTTTGCCGGTACAAGGAACTTCAAGGAAGCGTTTTTTTTCCTCTTTCCCATAAACGGGCCCCTTCATGGATGGAGTTACCCGAAAGGAGGCAAAGGGAAAAATATCCTTGTCCCCCATCATCAACATCAACCTGACAAGCAGTGACTGCGACAGGTTGGGGTGGTCGGCTCTCGAACTTTCTTCCCAGTTGGCGGACAATCAGTGGGAGCTTCGCACCATCCAAGACAGATTGAGACTAGAGTTCGAGTCTATTCCTCCATTCAGCGCATCGCCAATTCCTCCAGTTTGCGGTCTCGAGGGGCCAGAATGTATACAATCTTCTTTTGGACTTTCCTCTGCCCCCTGGGTGGTCTCCTTGCTCAGGGGATCTATATTGTCCCCTACCTCGACAATGTTCTGATTCTGGCTCTGTCGTCACCTCACATGACCCGGGCTGTGTCCACCACCCTGCAGGTCCAGCGTTCCTTAGGATGGCTTCCGAATTTGGAAAAAAACGTCCTGACTCTGTCTACACGGAAGCAGTTCCTCTGCGTTCTCATAGACTCGTTCCTGCCAGCCGACCAACGGCTAGAGCTTGTACAGACGTTCTCCCGATTCACCAAGGGACATAATGTCGGCTCTGGGGTCATTGACAGCCTGCATCCAGGCGGTTCCCTGGGCTCAAGCACACACCAGAGTTCTGCAGAGACATCTCCTGTCGTCATTTTCCCTTTCCCGGAGGGTGGCTCTCCCGGGTCATGTGAGGTCCTCCCTAACCTGGGGGCTGACTCCTCGGAACCTCCTGAGAGGTGTCTCATGGGACCAGTCCCCCTTGATGTCCCTCACAATGGACGCCAGCAAACAGGGCTGGGGTGCCACGATTGCAGGCCAACACTTCCGGGGCAGATGGTCCCCTCAGGTCAGTGCCAGGTCCTCACATTTCCGGGAGTTAAAGGCGGTGGAGGAGGCCCTCAGGGCGGCGGTTCCCTTACTCCAGGACCATCACGTACGGGTCTTTTCAGACAATGTCACCACGGTGGCCCATATATGCCACCAGGGGGTACAAGGTCCACAAGCCTTACCTGAATTTCCCTTGCGCATGCGTTTCCCCCGATTCCGTTCATTCCCAGGACATTGTGGAAGGTCAGACAGGACGACGTTCCCACAATCCTGGTAGCACCTCTCTGGCCAGGATGGAGCTGGTACAGCGCTCTGATGAATCTGGCGCAGGACGGTCCGGTTCTTGTCCCACTGAGGTCCGATCTGCTTCACCAGGGGCCCATTCTCCATCCCAACCTTCGGACGTTGAACCTAGCGGCTTGATTGTTGAGGCCAGGATCCTGCGGGCGCCCGAAAATCTCAAAGCTCACTCAACCAGATCCGTCTCGACCTCCTGGGCTGAACGGGGTGATGCATCTACTGAGCAGATCTGCAGAGCCGCCACCTGGTCCTCGATCCATACTTTCACCAGGCATTACAGGCTGGATTTTAATAGGGATCTCATGTTTGGCAGGTGAGTCCAGCAGGCTGTTATCCCACACTAGGTATTATTCATTGGTATTCCTCCGTTCTGCTGTCATGGAAGGTGACTAGAGAAAATAGAATTAGTCTCACCGGTAATTCGGTTTCTAGGAACCTTCCCTCCCTCGTTTTCTTTATTTTTATTTGATGCTCCTGCACTATTGATGGTCACTATTCATGCTGGTGTGTACAGTACAGTACAGTACAGCTGGTGGGTGCATGAAGGGGAAGGGTATTAAACCGTTTTGTGTTTCCTGTCCCCTATTTAAGGCGGGGAGGCAACCTCCGTTCTGCTGTCGTAGAAGGTTCCTAGAAACCCTATTATCGGTGAGACTAATTCTGTTTTTTCCATTTATTAACCTCAAACATACCCTCTGACAATAATCCACCACAATGTCCCATGAAGCACACTTATCTCTGCTGCATTGGAGGTCGCGCTGAGGAAACATCATGTCAGCGTGAGCTTCGAGCATACAATGAGTGGCCCGAGAGCTACGGCCATGCCAGCGGTACCGTGAGGTCACCTGAGTACAGCTGCCGTGGTTACCAATAACTATGTGGGGGGGGGGGACCCCATGATGCTGTTTTTTGTTTTTGTTTGCTTAATTATCTCCTCTTTACATAATTGAAGAAATGTGCGTGGGGTCCCTGTATTTGATACTCAGCCAATATAACTCACATAACTGGTGGCTGCAGCCCGCAGCTGTCCACTTTATCTGTTCTATGAATCAAAAATTCAGGGAACCCTACACATTATTTTCTCATTATTTATTGATGTAACGCACACATGATGGCAGGTTGGTTTCCGTACACTAATGTATATGGCGACCAATCACAGATACCGGTACAGATTATGGGGGGGTGAGTGCAACAGCCAATCACAGATGCTGTCACAGAGAGTCTGTGTCTGTGATTGGCCGTTGCAATTCAGTTCAGTGAATATTCATGAAACTTAATGAGCGGGCACAGAAGTGGGAGACTAGGGAGAAAGTCAAGAGGATCTGTTAGTAGACTGGACAATAATGGATTGAACCGGATCCGGTACCATCCAATACAATCCATTATTGCCCGGTCAGAGATCTATTTTCTTACCGGATCTGTGCCAGATTTAAAACCAGAAATGAGAAAGTAGCCGAAGAGAAAATGGATCCTTTACTGAGGCTAAAGAGCGATCAGTTACCAAATTCGATTTCCCATAGACTCCAATGTTAAAAAATGGATCCAGCAGAAATAAGTTTTACCAACGGAAGATAACTGTATGTGTGAACACGGCCTTATAGGAAAAAGACTGAAGAACGGGGTTGGGGGGTTTATGTATGGGTCACTATGACGTCCTGCTACAGAGTGTGAGAATACCGGCATGGGGGTGAAAGTGTTAAAATGGTAAATAACAGGGAAAGTAATCAGCCCGAGCCACGCAACGTGTCCCAGCAGAATAGAGAGTGCAGCTCTGGAGGATAATACAGGAGGTAACTCAGGATCAGTAATGTAATGTATGTACACAGTGACTGCACCAGCAGAATAGTGAGTGCAGCTCTGGAGTATAATATAGGAGGTAACTCAGGATCAGTAATGTAATGTATGTACACAGTGACTGCACCAGCAGAATAGTGAGTGCGGCTCTGGAGTATAATACAGGAGGTAACTCAGGATCAGTAATGTAATGTATGTACACAGTGACTGCACCAGCAGAATAGTGAGTGCGGCTCTGGAGTATAATACAGGAGGTAACTCAGGATCAGTAATGTAATGTATGTACACAGTGACTGCACCAGCAGAATAGTGAGTGCAGCTCTGGAGTATAATACAGGAGGTAACTCAGGAGCAGTAATGTAATGTATGTACACAGTGACTGCACCAGCAGAATAGTGAGTGCAGCTCTGGAGTATAATACAGGAGGTAACTCAGGAGCAGTAATGTAATGTATGTACACAGTGACTGCACCAGCAGAATAGTGAGTGCAGCTCTGGAGTATAATACAGGAGGTATCTCAGGATCAGTAATGTAATGTATGTACACAGTGACTGCACCAGCAGAATAGTGAGTGCAGCTCTGGAGGATAATACAGGAGGTAACTCAGGATCAGTAATGTAATGTATGTACACAGTGACTGCACCAGCAGAATAGTGAGTGCAGCTCTGGAGTATAATACAGGGGGTAACTCAGGAGCAGTAATGTAATGTATGTACACAGTGACTGCACCAGCAGAATAGTGAGTGCAGCTCTGGAGTATAATACAGGAGGTAACTCAGGAGCAGTAATGTAATGTATGTACACAGTGACTGCACCAGCAGAATAGTGAGTGCAGCTCTGGAGTATAATACAGGAGGTATCTCAGGATCAGTAATGTAATGTATGTACACAGTGACTGCACCAGCAGAATAGTGAGTGCAGCTCTGGAGTGTAATACAGGAGGTAACTCAGGATCAGTAATGTAATGTATGTACACAGTGACTGCACCAGCAGAATAGTGAGTGCAGCTCTGGAGTACAATACAGGAGGTAACTCAGGATCAGTAATGTAATGTATGTACACAGTGACTGCACCAGCAGAATAGTGAGTGCAGCTCTGGGGTATAATACAGGAGGTAACTCAGGATCAGTAATGTAATGTATGTACACAGTGACTGCACCAGCAGAATAGTGAGTGCAGCTCTGGAGGATAATACAGGAGGTAACTCAGGATCAGTAATGTAATGTATGTACACAGTGACTGCACCAGCAGAATAGTGAGTGCAGCTCTGGAGTATAATGCAGGAGGTAACTCAGGATCAGTAATGTAATGTATGTACACAGTGACTGCACCAGCAGAATAACGAGTGCAGGTCTGGAGTATAATACAGGAGGTAACGCAGGATCAGTGATGTAATGTATGTACACAGTGACTGCACCAGCAGAATAGTGAGTGCAGCTCTGGAGTATAATACAGGAGGTAACTCAGGATCAGTAATGTAATGTATGTACACAGTGACTGCACCAGCAGAATAGTGAGTGCAGCTCTGGAGTATAATACAGGGGGTAACTCAGGATCAGTAATGTAATGTATGTACACAGTGACTGCACCAGCAGAATAGTGAGTGCAGCTCTGGAGTATAATACAGGAGGTAACTCAGGATCAGTAATGTAATGTATGTACACAGTGACTGCACCAGCAGAATAGTGAGTGCAGCTCTGGAGTATAATACAGGGGGTAACTCGGGATCAGTGATATATGCTCACAGTGACTATGAGATGTCGCTTTAAGCTGGATGTCTGTAGACGGTTCTGGTGACTTGGAGAAATATAATCTCAGTAATCGTGTATTAGTGATTGCAGGTTTGGTAATTGCCGGCTGTTGACACCGTACAGTCAGACTCTGGATATAGAACATAACATGGAATTATGTCTCAGGTGGACGGATCAGTTTTCAGGTTGATGTACTTTGTTCCCTGCCAGTGCCCATTTTCTGTGTTGTACCCTCTACATCCTAGGGGGGCACTAATGGGGTTCAGCCGTCATACCAACCCCATGGTGTCCTCTAAAAGAACAGGCTGCGTCCCTATAATGATGCCCCAACCATGGTACCTGCCCCTGTGACCCCCTGACAGTGGTCTGATCATAGACCCTGCACTGATAACGGGGTTTTACGCAGTGACTGCACCAGCAGAATAGTAAATGCAGCTCTGGAGTATAATACAGGAGGTAACTCAGGATCAGTAATGTAATGTATGTACACAGTGACTGCACCAGCAGAATAGTGAGTGCAGCTCTGGAGTATAATACAGGAGGTAACTCAGGATCAGTAATGTAATGTATGTACACAGTGACTGCACCAGCAGAATAGTGAGTGCAGCTCTGGAGTATAATACAGGAGGTAACTCAGGATCAGTAATGTAATGTATGTACACAGTGACTGCACCAGCAGAATAGTGAGTGCAAATCTGGAGTATAATACAGGAGGTAACTCAGGATCAGTAATGTAATGTATGTACACAGTGACTGCCCCAGCAGAATAGTGAGTGCAGCTCTGGAGTATAATACAGGAGGTAACTCAGGATCAGTAATGTAATGTATGTACACAGTGACTGCACCAGCAGAATAGAGAGTGCAGCTCTGGAGTATAATACAGGAGGTAACTCCGGATCAGTAATGTAATGTATGTACACAGTGACTGCACCAGCAGAATAGTGAGTGCAGCTCTGGAGTATAATACAGGAGGTAACTCAGGATCAGTAATGTAATGTATGTACACAGTGACTGCACCAGCAGAATAGTGAGTGCAGCTCTAGAGTATAATACAGGAGGTAACTCAGGATCAGTAATGTGATGTATGTACACAGTGACTGCACCAGCAGAATAGTGAGTGCAGCTCTGGAGGATAATACAGGAGGTAACTCAGGATCAGTAATGTATGTACACAGTGACTGCACCAGCAGAATAGTGAGTGCAGCTCTGGAGTATAATGCAGGAGGTAACTCAGGATCAGTAATGTAATGTATGTACACAGTGACTGCACCAGCAGAATAGTGAGTGCAGCTCTGGAGTATAATACAGGAGGTAACTCAGGATCAGTAATGTAATGTATGTACACAGTGACTGCACCAGCAGAATAGTGAGTGCAGCTCTGGAGTATAATATAGGAGGTAACTCAGGATCAGTAATGTAATGTATGTACACAGTGACTGCACCAGCAGAATAGTGAGTGCAGCTCTGGAGTATAATACAGGAGGTAACTCAGGATCAGTAATGTAATGTATGTACACAGTGACTGCACCAGCAGAATAGTGAGTGCAGCTCTGGAGTATAATACAGGAGGTAACTCAGGATCAGTAATGTAATGTATGTACACAGTGACTGCACCAGCAGAATAGTGAGTGCAGCTCTGGAGTATAATACAGGAGGTAACTCAGGATCAGTAATGTAATGTATGTACACAGTGACTGCACCAGCAGAATAGTGAGTGCAGCTCTGGAGTATAATACAGGAGGTAACTCAGGATCAGTAATGTGATGTATGTACACAGTGACTGCACCAGCAGAATAGTGAGTGCAGCTCTGGGGTATGATAATACAGAGTCAATATTCCCTGCAGTGAGAATGGGGTTTTCCGTCGTTATCAGCAGTGAGGAGTTCTGCACTTTTCCGTATCCTCCAGGTTGTCGCTTCCTGAGGATGGGGCTCTGTCCTCGCACGTGACAGGTGCAGAGTTCGGGAGGGGCCGGGGGTTGGCGTTCCCCCTCCCCAGGTGAGCCGTGCAGGTCCCAGGAGTGTCAAAGCCACCAAGATAATGACAGGAGGGAGGGAGACGTTACGGGGAGGGTCAGCCGGTGCGACATAGGTAAGATCAGGAAGAGCCGAGCACACAGGAGCGCAGCTCTGCAGCGACACGAGCAGCCAATACTCCAGTGACACCCCCTGGATCATCATGAAAGGTGACACTGCCTCCAGCTGAGAAGGCTCAGCCGTCCTCCGGAGGACACCAGGTAAGAGGACACCTGCTCACCGGAGGCGCAGGACCCAGGCGGCAGGCGCTCCTCCAGACTCGCGTATTGGAAATATCTTAATGGAGGGAAATCGGGGATGAGCTGGCCCCCATCACCCAGGGCCCCCCCCCAATCTCCGGAGTGATCGGACGCTGAAGCCATGCTGCAGAAGCGGGCGTACGGGCGGCGGGGGGCCCGGAGGTGGGGGCGCCCGCTGCCGCTGAAGAAGTTGCAAAAAAACTTTTGGCTGTTCCTGCTGTTCATCATTGTCCTGCTGGGGGTGTGGACCGTGTATCTGCAGATGGAGACGTATTCCAGCGGGAACCCCATCAACCGCAGTAAGTGGATGACAATCACCCCCATCATTGTGAGCAGCCACAACCTGAATGTCATAACCCATCCACAGGTGGAGGTGTCAGTCTGCACCGCCGCTCCGGAATTCTATTCATGAACCAGGAACAGCAAGATGGAAAATAGATCATTCTCTGCTTCATGAATAGAATACTAGAACAGCGGTAAGGACTGACACAAGAAAGGGGCTGTAAGGATACATAGTAAAGCAGAGAGGGCATAGATCCCCAGGTTATACCAGCTGTACATATATAACTATATACAGGAGATGCCCAGGTTATACCGGCTGTACATATATAATTATATACAGGAGATGCCCAGGTTATACAGGCTGTACATATATAATTATATACAGGAGATGCCCAGGTTACACCGGCTGTACATATATAATTATATACAGGAGATGTCCAGGTTATACCGGCTGTACATATATAATTATATACAGGAGATGTCCAGGTTATACCGGCTGTACATATATAATTATATACAGGAGATGTCCAGGTTATACCGGCTGTACATATATAATTATATACAGGAGATGCCCAGGTTATGCCGGCTGTACATATATAATTATATACAGGAGATGCCCAGGATATACCGGCTGTACATATATAATTATATACAGGAGATGCCCAGGATATACCGGCTGTACATATATAATTATATACAGGAGATGCCCAGGTTATACCGGCTGTACATATATAATTATATACAGGAGATGCCCAGGTTATACCGGCTGTACATACATAAATATATACAGGAGATGCCCAGGTTATACCGGCTGTACATATATAATTATATACAGGAGATGCCCAGGTTATACCGGCTGTACATACATAATTATATACAGGAGATGCCCAGGTTATACCGGCTGTACATATATAATTATATACAGGAGATGCCCAGGTTATACCGGCTGTACATACATAATTATATACAGGAGATGCCCAGGTTATACCGGCTGTAAATATATAATTATATACAGTTGATGCCCAGGTTATACCGGCTGTACATATATAATTATATACAGGAGATGCCCAGGTTATACCGGCTGTACATATATAATTATATACAGGAGATGCCCAGGTTATACCGGCTGTACATATATAATTATATACAGGAGATGCCCAGGTTATACCGGCTGTACATATATAATTATATACAGAGGATACCCAGGTTATACCGGCTGTACATATATAATTATATACAGGAGATGCCCAGGTTATACCGGCTGTACATATATAATTATATACAGGAGATGCCCAGGTTATACCGGCTGTACATATATAATTATATACAGGAGATGCCCAGGTTATACCGGCTGTACATATATAATTATATACAGGAGATGACCAGGTTATACCGGCTGTACATATATAATTATATACAGGAGATGTCCAGGTTATACCGGCTGTACATATATAATTATATACAGAGGATACCCAGGTTATACCGGCTGTACATATATAATTATATACAGGAGATGTCCAGGTTACACTGGCTGTACATATATAATTATATACAGGAGATGCCCAGGTTATACCGGCTGTACATATATAATTATATACAGGAGATGTCCAGGTTATACCGGCTGTACATATATAATTATATACTGGAGATGTCCAGGTTATACCGGCTGTACATATATAATTATATACAGGAGATGCTCAGGTTATACCGGCTGTACATATATAATTATATACAGGAGATGCCCAGGTTATACCGGCTGTACATATATAATTATATACAGGAGATGTCCAGGTTATACCGGCTGTACATATATAATTATATACAGGAGATGCTCAGGTTATACCGCTGTACATATATAATTATATACAGGAGATATTGTTGTGTTTTTGTGTGTCTCCTCCGTGCTGCCTCTGGTTCCCGGTTCTGGTTGTTTCCGGTGTGCGGTGGGTCCTGGGGTCTCGGTTGTTTCTGGCAGCAGCTGTGTCAGGTATAACATGAGCGAGGTGCGTTCTCCGTGTCCCAGCTGTTCTGTATAATTAATCCCTCTGGGCTTTGTCTCTTTAATAGGAGGAAACATCTCGGCCCTGGAATATGACAGTGAGGTGTGGGATCCATGCGGGGGCAGACCGGGGTGTGATGGGATCTAGTGATCCCTCGGCCCTCGCTGGGGTCTGTCTCTCCGGCTGAGATCTCTCTGATTATTGGCTGATATGAAGCTTTGTGTTCTGATCCTCTGCAGGTTCTGGTGCGAGATCTGACACTTTGTCTCTCTTCTCCCTGGACTGACCCTGGAATCAGACAAATAGCTTCTTCTTTTTTTGCATTGTAAGTTTTTTCTTCCCGGAGCCAGACCTTTCTTATCCTCCATCTCCAGACCTTTCTTATCCTCCATCTCCAGACCTTTCTTATCCTCCATCTCCAGACCTTTCTTATCCTCCATCTCCAGACCTTTCTTATCCTCCATCTCCAGAACTTTCTTATCCTCCATCTCCAGACCTTTCTTATCCTCCATCTCCAGACCTTTCTTATCCTCCATCTCCAGAACTTTCTTATCCTCCATCTCCAGAACTTTCTTATCCTCCATCTCCAGAACTTATTTGTAGTTTTTGATGAAAACCTTCAAGTTGCCGCATAATGTACTGAAAACCAGAGCAACAAACATTCCTAATGGGGTGAAATGGGGGTAGAGGTGGGTGGCATGGGGGAGGGGCTTTCTGACTGGGTACCGGCCCAAGGGGCAAATGCATTCCTGCCCCCCGGCCCAGCCTGCCCCTTGGGGAAGTCCTCATCCACAGTCTTCATTATGGGGCAGACATGACCTGGTAATAAGATTCTCCAGGTCAGTACGGTTACGGTGACACCACACTTGGATCATGATTTATTATATTAGCGGCTTAAAGGGGTTTTCCATTCTCAGGAGTCATGTCTGAAGTTGATCCATGTGATCGCAGGTTGCTGGATCGTGACAGTGTGCTCACACCTTCAGGATTCCCCTGTCTCTCCAGCACGAGGGGGCGATCACTGTCTGATCAGCCTATTTTTAATTTATTTGCCGTTAACTGAGGAAAAGGTGGATGATTGACATTTTTTAAAATCTCTCTCTCTATATATATTACAAAGAATAATATAGATATATTCATTAAGAATATATTTAAATCTAAAGGTAATTTATTTATATATATATATACATACATTTAAAAGAAAAATATATATTAAAAAGAAAATAATATATAATTTTTATTTTATTATATTTTCGTTTTTTTATTTATATCTTTAAATCTATATTTTTTTTATATTTTTTCTATATATATATATTAGTTTTTAATATATAATAAAAAATTAATATTTATATTTATTTTTTAGTAATATACATTTTTTTGAAAAATAGTACATATATAAATGTAAAAAAATATCTGTAGAGCCTGACGTTGCGCAGGCATAGTAGGTAACTGTTCCTTCTAATATATATTATTTTATTTGTTTCATATGTATCATATAATCTGGCAGAAATGAAGAGACCTCGGCTTTCTCTCCATGTCTGACAGCTGTTCCATTCCAGTGTCAGCTGAATTCTATCCACAGTCCACCTCATTCTATGTAATGAGCCTCTGATGGTGATCACCTGAATCAAATCTTATTTAATAAGGGAAAGTATAAAAAACAATGCTGTGGTCTTCACAATCCTCCTGCAATAGGACAAGCTGGAGGCAAAACAAGGGCTAGGAAGAGCCCAACAGTAATATGAATGAAAAGATCACTTGTAACCACCATGCCAAAAGAGGTGATAGGAAAAGTCTCGAGTGAGGAAAAGAAGGGCTCAGTTCTGGCTTTAGTAGCAGAGGGATACAGAGAGCGTCATGTTGCCTCCATGCTCCATACAGTCCATTACAACAAGGTGAAGCAGCAGACATTAGGGACTGCAAAGCTACAGACCAGCAGAGGGCAAATGCCACTCTCCACTGACCAGGATGACCGTCATCTTATTCCAATGTCACTCAGCCACTCAAGATGACATCAAGTGACCTACAAAAGGAATGGCAAATGGCAGCTGGAGTGAAGTGCACGGCAAGAACAGTTCATAACAGGCTCCTAGAGGCAGGCATCAAGTCATGTAAAGATAGAAAAAAGCCTTTCATCAATGAGAAGCAAAGGATGAAGTTTGCCAAAGACCATAAGGATTGGACCATAGAGGACTGGAGTAAGGTCATCTTCTCTGATGGGTCTAATTTTCAGCTTTGCCCAACACCTGGTCATCTAATGGTTAGACGGAGACCTGGAGAGGCGTACAAGCCACAGTGTAATGCACCCACTGTGTAATTTGGTGGAGGATCGGTGATGATCTGGGGATGCTTCAGCAAGGCTGGAATCGGGCAGGTTTTCAAAGGACGTATGAATCAAGCCGCATACAAGGTTATCCTTGAAAAACACTTACTTCCTTCTGCTCAGGCAATGTTCCCCAACTCTGAGGACTGAACAATGCCTCATGCCACACAGCTAGGTCAATCAATGTGTGGAGCAGTGATTGATCCTGATATGTCAGGGCGCCATAAGAGGACAATGTTCATCCTGTGTTTATACAGTCGGGGCAGGATTTGTGAAGAGCCCCAGCTTCTCCCCTCCTGAATTGGCTGATAACAGGGAACAAAAGCTCAGCAGAGCTGATTGAGCATAGAGAATTCCAAGGTTTGATCACTTTGCTCTCGGAGAAGTAACTGTCCGGCACTGACATCAGCTGACTCCAGGCTTCCTACAGAAGACACGCGCATGCTCGGCTGAAGGAGCGTCCATGTATAAGGGAGATGTAAGGTGCAGAGTGTTTAAGGAGGGAGCGGCCAAGATAGACAGATCCAAAGACACATTGATACGTGATACAAGGTCCCCTGTCCAGGTGAGAGGTGCCCGGCTGGCGCTGTGCCCAGCGCTGTTTGTTCGCTCATTCAATGACTTGTTTACTTTGGCTGCAGTCACTTGGCATCATAAATCGTATCCTCTGGCCTGGAAAACACACGATCTGACTCTGCAAATAGAAAGACACTAAAGAGCGCGACGGCGGCGGCAAATAAGCTCTCACGGTCTGTTACATCCTCAGCGGTGGTCTAATAAAGGGCGCGATACCCCTGCCAGTCACCTGTGCCCAGAGACAGGGAAGAGAAGGGCATCGGGGGGGAAGGTCAGGACTCACACCCAGTATAACCCCAGTTTTATGATTGATGAGTTCGCTCTAAGCAAAGATCATTCAGTTATGACTTACAGAAAAATCACTAGAGAATGACATCATGGTAGAAAGAATAGAAGAAACAAGAAAATGAGGTAGAGCACCAACACAATGGCTTGATACTATCAAGATAACGGTAGAGAAGACCCTGGTGGACCTATCCAGGCTAGTAGAAAACCCTGGTGGAAGTATCTAGGCTTGGAAAAGACCCTGGTGGACCTATCTAGGCTTCAAAAAGACCCTGGTGGACCTATCCAGGCTTGGAGAAGACCCTGGCAGAAGTATCTAGGCTTGGAAAAGACCCTGGTGGACCTATTTAGGCATGGAGAGGACCCTGGTGTTCCTATTTAGGCATGGAGAGGACCCTGGTGTTCCTATTTAGGCATGGAGAGGACCCTGGTGTTCCTATTTAGGCATGGAGAGGACCCTGGTGTTCCTATTTAGGCATGGAGAGGACCCTGGTGTTCCTATTTAGGCATGGAGAGGACCCTGGTGTTCCTATTTAGGCATGGAGAGGACCCTGGTGTTCCTATTTAGGCATGGAGAAGACCCTGGTGTTCCTATTTAGGCATGGAGAGGACCCTGGTGTTCCTATTTAGGCATGGAGAGGACCCTGGTGTTCCTATTTAGGCATGGAGAGGACCCTGGTGTTCCTATTTAGGCATGGAGAGGACCCTGGTGTTCCTATTTAGGCATGGAGAGGACCCTGGTGGACCTAGCTAGGCTTGGAGAAGACCCTGGTGTTCCTATTTAGGCATGGAGAAGACCCTGGTGTTCCTATTTAGGCATGGAGAGGACCCTGGTGTTCCTATTTAGGCATGGAGAGGACCCTGGTGGACCTAGCTAGGCTTGGAGAAGACCCTGATAGACCTATATAGGCTTAGAGAGGACACTGGCGGACCTTTCCAGACTTGGAAAAGACCCTTGTGGAAATATCTAGGCTTGGAAAAGACTGTGGTAGACCTAGCTAAGCTTGGAGAAGACCCTGGTGGACGTAGCTAGGTTTGGAGAAGACCCTGGGGGACCTGTGGCGCCCCGCCAATGCAGGCATCACAGAGGGGTACGGCACCTGTAAAAGAGGTGTAGATGCCCCAGCTGCAGGTGGACCCTAGGATGGCGGGTGGGACCCATTCCCAGCACTCCTACATTAGTGTAGCGTGGGAGGCTACCCGGGAGGGAATAAATTCACCTCTAGGGGGAACAAGGAGGTCTTGAGGTCTTTGTCTTTTTGTCTTTGTGACGCACCCAGGGCAGGGTACTCAGATCTCAGGCACAGTCGGGGGTCACGGGTCGCTGCCTGAGGCTGTGGCCCGGGTGGTCAATGAATCAATTATTTACAAGGATTATGTACAAGTTCGTGACTCCACCTGCAGTACCTGGTGATGCTCACCAGCGCCGCCACAGTCTTCCGGTGGTCGATGGTATTGCGGCAATGATGGTGTAGTCCTCCGCAGGCAGGAATGGACCGCCAGGGCAGCGATTTCTGTGGAGGGAATCAACTTGCAAGGAAAGATGCAGCAGAGTCGAGAAGTCACTTCACCGGGTACTTTACTGGAACTCAGCAGTCATTACTGTTCACAGTGCAGTATGATGTTGTCAGACAAATGGTTACGGGCTGCAAGTAGATTTATGGTAGGTAGATGGACCCCTCATGTGTGCCTTTTTTGTTCCTTTTGTTCCCTTGCCTCCCAGTGGCGGTGTGAACCCGGACCTCCTGCTGTTCCTCTTTACCTCCCTTGCTCCCGTCGGGTGAACCCTCTGTTGATCACTGCAGCTCCCGGGACTCTGTGGCCTCTCATGCACAGCTGCTCGCCAGCAGCATCTGGTTCCCCTCTAATGAGTGCTTTAGGAGACAGGGCCGTATCTGGATATACCCCCGTTCAATGGATTCTCTGCAGGCCGAGAAGGTTCCTGCAGGTGCGGACTCCGGTACCCGGTTGCTTTACTGTGAGCGGACTCCCACCCGAGCTTCTTGCTCCTTTCTCCTTCTGCTTCGTCTTTCGTGCATCAGGTTCCCATCCTGAACTTTCCTTCCAACCCTTAAAGGTTGAGACCGGCGGTCAAATACAGACCGGCCCAGACCTGAAGCCTAGGCAGGCTCCGGCAGAACACCCTCCTCCTCCAAGACTCTAGACTGCCTCTAGTTCCCCCTGGGGGCTACTATATACCCTCCCGGGGTCCCTCCCACCGTGTGACTAGTGTGGGGTGTGGATTTAGGGTTCCTCCTATACTGTCCATAAGTCTACTTGCAGTGGGGTGACTACACTGCTTTTATGGGTGTAGTACCCCTTTTCTGGCACCTACGTAGTGGGGCGCCACATTTGAGCTTAGGGTCTCTCGGCTGAGGGACCAGGAGGAGAGATGGAAGAAGAAGAGCGGGTTTAAGGAGAAAGGAGCTTTCCAGGAGAGCAGCCGGTCTGGGAAAGAGGAGCGAGCGAGACAGGTTCTCCAAGACAGATTACCGGGCGCCGGAGCCCGCAGACTGCTGGAGCTATATGCACGGCAGAGAATCCGGATTCCCGTGGAGTCTTTAAGTCTCCCGGGCACCAGAGCCGTCCACAAGAAGGTACCAGGCACCGCCAAAGGAACGAGCGGCCGGCCAGTAGAGGGTTACCTGACGACAGCGAAGGTGAGAGAGGACAGGAGGTCAGGCTGAATTCTAAGTCACCAGGATTCACACCAAACTGGAAAGCAGGAAAGAACAGACATGGGTTAGTTACTGAAGGCACACCAAGGGTTCCACCAGACCACCTGGGATCCACTTGCAGCCACCCGTTAGTTACCTGTTCTTATAACATCTAAGTGCTGAACTGTAACTGCACCTACCACAACTAACAGTAAAGTACCCGGAGGAAAAGTGACTTTGCCTCTGCCTGGGTTTCCTTTCCATGAACTTGTTCCCTATAGAGGAACGCTGCCCCGGAGATCCAGCCCTACCTGTGTAGGACTTTGCCAACTAGCCGCGATACCATCTACCTCCGGCGGACTGTGGCGGCGCTGGTGACTCCTCACCAGAAACTACAGATGGCGTCACGACAACTTGTAAATATAAGTCCTCCAGGACACGGGATCAGGCGCGGCCACAACTCCCCGTGACACAGGAGCGTTAACCCCTTGGAGCCTGATACCCGAGTACCCAAAGCCTGGAGCTCGACAGACCTTTCTAGGCTACACTAGACCAATCTTCCTACAGAGCGTTCATCCAATAAGACGCCATGGTTCCGGATTGAGCTGAAGGCCATTAATAAGAATAAGCCCAGTATGGGGCACAGGGAGGACACCGGAGATTCAGATCTTGTCATAATGTTTTTTTTTCGTTCTTGTTTTAAAAAAATGGCAAAATGCTGCAATTTTTTAAACATTTTTGCAAAATCCTTGCAGGTTATTGGTATTTTGCCGCATGTTTCCTAAAACCTCTGTGACAACACTCCAACCCCATAACTTCTCTTTGATCATATTACTTTCTGAAAGATGATGGCGCCTCCTCTTCACTGATAGGAACAGAAAGCTAAAAGTATTGTATGAATTAATGTGTGAATGAGGCTTAAGTGCTCTGGGAGGAGCCTCGCTGGGGGAGCGGGCAGTGAGCACAGGCTTAAGTGCTCTGGGAGGAGCCTCGCTGGGGGAGCGGGCAGTGAACACAGGCTTAAGTGCTCTGGGAGGAGCCTCGCTGGGGGAGCGGGCAGTGAACACAGGCTTAAGTGCTCTGGGAGGAGCCTCGCTGGGGGAGCGGGCAGTGAACACAGGCTTAAGTGCTCTGGGAGGAGCCTCGCTGGGGGAGCGGGCAGTGAGCACAGGCTTAAGTGCTCTGGGAGGAGCCTCGCTGGGGGAGCGGGCAGTGAACACAGGCTTAAGTGCTCTGGGAGGAGCCTCGCTGGGGGAGCGGGCAGTGAACACAGGCTTAAGTGCTCTGGGAGGAGCCTCGCTGGGGGAGCGGGCAGTGAACACAGGCTTAAGTGCTCTGGGAGGCGCCTCGCTGGGGGACCGGGCAGTGAACACAGGCTTAAGTGCTCTGGGAGGAGCCTCGCTGGGGGAGCGGGCAGTGAGCAGAGGCTTAAGTGCTCTGGGAGGAGCCTCGCTGGGGGAGCGGGCAGTGAGCACAGGCTTAAGTGCTCTGGGAGGAGCCTCGCTGGGGGAGCGGGCAGTGAGCACAGGCTTAAGTGCTCTGGGAGGAGCCTCGCTGGGGGAGCGGGCAGTGAACACAGGCTTAAGTGCTCTGGGAGGAGCCTCGCTGGGGGAGCGGGCAGTGAACACAGGCTTAAGTGCTCTGGGAGGAGCCTCGCTGGGGGAGCGGGCAGTGAGCAGAGGCTTAAGTGCTCTTGGAGGAGCCTCGCTGGGGGAGCGGGCAGTGAACACAGGCTTAAGTGCTCTGGGAGGAGCCTCGCTGGGGGAGCGGGCAGTGAGCACAGGCTTAAGTGCTCTGGGAGGAGCCTCGCTGGGGGAGCGGGCAGTGAACACAGGCTTAAGTGCTCTGGGAGGAGCCTCGCTGGGGGAGCGGGCAGTGAACACAGGCTTAAGTGCTCTGGGAGGAGCCTCGCTGGGGGAGCGGGCAGTGAACACAGGCTTAAGTGCTCTGGGAGGAGCCTCGCTGGGGGAGCGGGCAGTGAGCACAGGCTTAAGTGCTCTGGGAGGAGCCTCGCTGGGGGAGCGGGCAGTGAACACAGGCTTAAGTGCTCTGGGAGGAGCCTCGCTGGGGGAGCGGGCAGTGAACACAGGCTTAAGTGCTCTGGGAGGAGCCTCGCTGGGGGAGCGGGCAGTGAACACAGGCTTAAGTGCTCTGGGAGGCGCCTCGCTGGGGGACCGGGCAGTGAACACAGGCTTAAGTGCTCTGGGAGGAGCCTCGCTGGGGGAGCGGGCAGTGAGCAGAGGCTTAAGTGCTCTGGGAGGAGCCTCGCTGGGGGAGCGGGCAGTGAGCACAGGCTTAAGTGCTCTGGGAGGAGCCTCGCTGGGGGAGCGGGCAGTGAGCACAGGCTTAAGTGCTCTGGGAGGAGCCTCGCTGGGGGAGCGGGCAGTGAACACAGGCTTAAGTGCTCTGGGAGGAGCCTCGCTGGGGGAGCGGGCAGTGAACACAGGCTTAAGTGCTCTGGGAGGAGCCTCGCTGGGGGAGCGGGCAGTGAGCAGAGGCTTAAGTGCTCTTGGAGGAGCCTCGCTGGGGGAGCGGGCAGTGAACACAGGCTTAAGTGCTCTGGGAGGAGCCTCGCTGGGGGAGCGGGCAGTGAGCACAGGCTTAAGTGCTCTGGGAGGAGCCTCGCTGGGGGAGCGGGCAGTGAACACAGGCTTAAGTGCTCTGGGAGGAGCCTCGCTGGGGGAGCGGGCAGTGAACACAGGCTTAAGTGCTCTGGGAGGAGCCTCGCTGGGGGAGCGGGCAGTGAACACAGGCTTAAGTGCTCTGGGAGGAGCCTCGCTGGGGGAGCGGGCAGTGAGCACAGGCTTAAGTGCTCTGGGAGGAGCCTCGCTGGGGGAGCGGGCAGTGAGCACAGGCTTAAGTGCTCTGGGAGGAGCCTCGCTGGGGGAGCGGGCAGTGAGCAGAGGCTGGGAACTGCTCCAATCACCTCGTTTACATATCAATTATTCACCTGGATAAATGTGCTATATGCAAATTCATACAATAGGTGCACCTGTAATAATTGGGAATGGGCTTAAATAGTAATATAAAAATAATGCACAAAGGGATAATACACACAGTGATGTCACAGTACAGGATAATACACACAGCGATGTCACAGTACAGGAATAATACACACAGTGATGTCACAGTACAGGGATAATACACACAGTGATGTCACAGTACAGGGATAATACACACAGTGCAGGGATAATACACACAGTGATGTCACAGTACAGGGATAATACACACAGTGATGTCACAGTACAGAGATAATACACACAGTGATGTCACAGTACAGGGATAATACACACAGTGCAGGGATAATACACACAGTGATGTCACAGTGCAGGGATAATGCACACAGCGATGTCACAGTACAGGGATAATACACACAGTGATGTCACAGTACAGGGATAATACACACAGCGATGTCACAGTACAGGGATAATGCACACAGTGATGTCACAGTACAGGGATAATGCACACAGCGATGTCACAGTGCAGGGATAATGCACACAGCGATGTCACAGTGCAGGGATAATACACACAGCGATGTCACAGTATAGAGTTAATGCACACAGCGATGTCACAGTACAGAGATAATGCACACAGCGATGTCACAGTACAGGGATAATGCACACAGCGATGTCACAGTATAGGGATAATGCACACAGCGATGTCACAGTGCAGAGATAATGCACACAGCGATGTCACAGTGCAGGGATAATGCACACAGAGATGTCACAGTGCAGGGATAATGCACACAGCGATGTCACAGTGCAGGGATAATACACACAGCGATGTCACAGTATAGGATAATACACACAGCGATGTCACAGTACAGGGATAATACACACAGCGATGTCACAGTACAGGGATAATACACACAGTGATGTCACAGTACAGAGATAATAGTGATGTCACAGTACAGGGATAATACACACAGCGATGTCACAGTGCAGGGATAATACAGTGATGTCACAGTACAGGGATAATGCACACAGCGATGTCACAGTACAGGGATAATACACACAGCGATGTCACAGTACAGGGATAATACACACAGCGATGTCACAGTACAGAGATAATACACACAGTGATGTCACAGTACAGGGATAATACACACAGTGATGTCACAGTACAGGGATAATACACACAGTGATGTCACAGTACAGGGATAATACACACAGTGATGTCACAGTACAGGGATAATACACACAGTGCAGGGATAATACACACAGTGATGTCACAGTACAGGATAATACACACAGTGATGTCACAGTACAGGATAATACACACAGTGATGTCACAGTACAGGATAATACACACAGTGATGTCACAGTACAGGGATAATGCACACAGAGATGTCACAGTGCAAGGATAATGCACACAGCGATGTCACAGTGCAGAGATAATGCACACAGCGATGTCACAGTGCAGAGGTAATGCACACAGCGATGTCACAGTGCAGAGATAATGCACACAGCGATGTCACAGTGCAGGGATAATGCACACAGCGATGTCACAATGCAGGGATAATGCACACAGCGATGTCACAGTGCAGGGATAATGCACACAGAGATGTCACAGTGCAGAGGTAATGCACACAGCGATGTCACAGTGCAGAGATAATGCACACAGCGATGTCACAGTGCAGGGATAATGCACACAGCGATGTCACAGTGCAGGGATAATACACACAGCGATGTCACAGTGCAGGGATAATACACACAGTGATGTCACAGTGCAGAGATAAATGCACACAGTGATGTTACAGTATAGGGATAATACACACAGCGATGTCACAGTACAGGGATAATACACACAGCGATGTCACAGTATAGGGATAATACACACAGCGATGTCACAGTACAGGGATAATACACACAGCGATGTCACAGTACAGAGATAATACAGTGATGTCACAGTACAGGGATAATACACACAGCGATGTCACAGTATAGGGATAATACACACAGCGATGTCACAGTACAGGGATAATACACACAGCGATGTCACAGTACAGAGATAATACAGTGATGTCACAGTACAGGGATAATACACACAGCGATGTCACAGTACAGGGATAATACACACAGTGATGTCACAGTACAGAGATAATAGTGATGTCACAGTACAGGGATAATACACACAGCGATGTCACAGTGCAGGGATAATACAGTGATGTCACAGTAAAGGGACAATACACACAGCGACGTCACAGTACAGAGATAATACACACAGTGATGTCTCAGTACAGGGATAATACACTCAGCGATGTCACAGTACAGGGATAATACACACAGCGATGTCACAGTACAGGGATAATACACTCAGTGATGTCACAGTACAGAGATAATACACACAGCGATGTCACAGTACAGGGATAATACACACAGTGATGTCACAGTACAGGGATAATACACACAGCGATGTCACAGTACGGGGATAATACACACAGCGATGTCACAGTACAGGGATAATACACACAGTGATGTCACAGTACAGGGATAATACACACAGTGATGTCACAGTACAGGGATAATACACACAGTGATGTCACAGTACAGGGATAATACACACAGTGATGTCACAGTACAGAGATAATACACACAGTGATGTCACAGTACAGTGATAATACACACAGGATGTCACAGTACAGGATAATACACAAGGCGTCACAGTACAGGGATAATACACACAGTGATGTCACAGCAGGTAACACAGTGATTAATACAATAAACACACAGTGAGTCACAGTACAGGGATAATACACACAGTGATGTCACAGTACAGGATAATACACACAGGATGTCACAGTACAGGATAATAACACAGTGATGTCACAGTACAGGGATAATACACAGGTGTCACAGTACAGGGATAATACACACAGGATGTCACAGTACAGGATAATACACACAGTGATGTCACAGTACAGGATAATACACACACGAGTCACAGTACAGAGATAATACACACAGTGATGTCACAGTACAGGGATAATACACACACAATGTCACAGTACAGAGATAATACACACAGCGATGTCACAATACAGAGATAATACACACAGCGATGTCACAGTACAGGGATAATACACACAGCGATGTCACGTACAGAGATAATACACACAGCGATTCACAGTACAGGGATAATACACACAGTTATGTCACAGTAAGGGATAATACACACAGTGATGTCACAGTACCGGGATAATACACAGTGAGTCACAGTACAGAGATAATACACACAGTGATGCACAATACAGGGATAATACACACAGTGATGTCACAGTACAGGATAATACACACAGTGATGTCACAATACAGGATAATACACGCAGTGATGTCACAGTACAGGGATAATACACACAGTGATGTCACAGTACAGGATAATACACACAGTGATGTCACAGTACAGGGATAATACACGCAGCGATGTCACAGTACAGGGATAATAACACAGCGATGTCACAGTACAGGGATAATACACAGCGATGTCACAGTACAGAGATAATACACACAGCGACGTCACAGTACAGGGATAATACACAGTGATGTCACAGTACAGGGATAATGCACACGCGATGTCACAGTGCAGGGATAATACACACAGCGACGTCACAGTGCAGGGATAATACACACGACGTCACAGTGCAGGGATAATACACACAGTGATGTCACAGTACAGGGATAATACACACAGCGATGTCACAGTACAGAGATAATACACACAGCGACGTCACAGTGCAGGGATAATACCACAGCGACGTCACAGTGCAGGGATAATACACACAGCGATGTCACAGTACAGAGATAATAACACACGTGATGTCACAGTACAGGGATAATACACACAGCGATGTCACAGTACAGAGATAATACACACAGTGATGTCACAGTGCAGGGATAATACACACAGCGATGTCACAGTACAGGGATAATACACACAGTGATGTCACAGTACAGGGATAATACACACAGTGATGTCACAGTACAGGATAATACACACAGCGACGTCACAGTACAGGGATAATACACACAGTGATGTCACAGTACAGGGATAATACACACCGTGATGTCACAGTACAGAGATAATACACACAGTGATGTCACAGTACAGGGATAATACACACAGTGATGTCACAGTACAGGGATAATACACACAGCGATGTCACAGTACAGAGATAATACACACAGCGACGTCACAGTGCAGGGATAATAACACACAGCGACGTCACAGTGCAGGGATAATACACACAGCGATGTCACAGTACAGAGATAATACACACAGTGATGTCACAGTACAGGGATAATACACACAGCGATGTCACAGTACAGAGATAATACACACAGTGATGTCACAGTGCAGGGATAATACACACAGCGATGTCACAGTACAGGGATAATACACACAGTGATGTCACAGTACAGGGATAATACACACAGTGATGTCACAGTACAGGATAATACACACAGCGACGTCACAGTACAGGGATAATACACACAGTGATGTCACAGTACAGAGATAATACACACAGTGATGTCACAGTACAGGGATAATACACACAGTGATGTCACAGTACAGAGATAATACACAGCGATGTCACAGTACAGAGATAATACACACAGCGATGTCACAGTACAGAGATAATACACAGCGACGTCACAGTACAGGGATAATACACACAGTGATGTCACAGTACAGGGATAATACACACAGTGACGTCACAGTACAGGGATAATACACACAGTGATGTCACAGTACAGAGATAATACACACAGTGATGTCACAGTACAGGGATAATACACACAGTGATGTCACAGTACAGGGATAATACACACAGCGCTGTCGCAGTACAGGGATAATACACACAGCGATGTCACAGTACAGAGATAATACACACAGTGATGTCACAGTACAGGATAATACACACAGCGACGTCACAGTACAGAGATAATACACACAGTGATGTCACAGTACAGGGATAATACACACAGCGACGTCACAGTACAGAGATAATACACACAGCGACGTCACAGTACAGGGATAATGCTGTTTTCCTTGTAATTAAGGCCATAAATAAAGCCTCACCTGCTCCTTTATAACTGAATGACTATGAAGAATAAGCAGGGACCGTCTGGACGGTGATCTGCAGACAATGATCCCTTTAATGGCGGCTGTGAATGTATCTTACGTCTCGTCTATACCATTAGCGTTGACCTTCCGCGGCCTCCAGCACTTATTTAGCAGCGTCTGAGTATTACGGTTACAGTCCGTCTGACTACACACAGAACCCGTATTGTCATCTTATATCTTGTGTGTGGCCCCCGGGGACCCGCATGTGAATCTGTCCATCAGATAGGAGCAGACGCACTATTACCTGCAGCACATCAAAAGTGCCAGACCCTTCCCGTCACATGATAGCGTCTCCTATCGCGGCAATCCGGGGTAACCGTTACACCACGCGGTACAGGCTCTCATAATGAAGGTAACCGGACCCGATAAAAGGGAGAGACTCCCATTATACTGTCCGAGAGCAAGAGAACATCAAACACAGCTATCGAGGAAAATCTGTATATACAGGGGGTACGGAAAGTATTCAGCCCCTTTGCTCAGACACACATATATAAGTCACATGATGTCCATTCCCTTGTGATCCTCCTTGAGATGGTTCCACTCCTTCATTGGAGTCCAGCTGTGTTTAATTAAACTAATAGGACTTGATTCGGAAAGGTGCACACCTGTCTATATAAGACCTCACAGCTCACAGTGCATGTCAGACCAAATGAGAATCATGAGGTCAAAGGAACTGCCCAAGGAGCTCAGAGACAGAATTGTGGCAAGGCACAGATAAGGCCGAGGTTATAAGAGAATTTCTGCAGAACTCAAGGCTCCTAAGAGCACAGAGACCTCCATAATCCTTAAATAGCAGAGGTTTGGGACCACCAGAAGTCCTCCTAGACCTGACCATCCAGCCAAACTGAGCAATGGTGGGAGAAGAGCCGTGGTGAGAGGTAAAGAAGGTCCCCAAGATCACTGTGGCTGAGCTCCAGAGATGCAGGAGGGAGATGGGAGAAGTCACCTATCACTGCAGCCTCCACCAGTCAGGCCTTTATGGCAGAGTGACGTGATGGAAGCCTCTCCTCAGTGCAAGACATAGGAAAGCTGCATAGAGATTACAAACAGCACATGAAGGATCCCAGACTATGAGAGATAAGATTCTCTGCTCTGATGAGACGAAGATAGAACTTTCTGGTGATAATTGTAAGCGGTGGAGAAAACCAGGCCATCACCTGCCCAACACACTCCCAACAGTGAGATGTGGCGCCCCGCAACGAGTGCGTCACAGGAGGGTATTGCAGCCACAAATGCAGCCGCAATATCCTCTGACTCAGCAATGATTCGGTTAACATAGAGATCCAACCCTGCATGCATCACCTAGAACAGAGGGCCAATCCTAGGTCCTGGGGGGTGGGGTGTTAGGGTAGTGGAGTAGAACACACAATAATCTAGACAGAAGGAGAATAGTCTAGAACTCGGAGAAGAAGGGTCTAGGACTAGAACTTGGAGAGGAGCGGGGGCTCCGCACCCCGTGCAGCCCCTGGGCCGTCACCGGTCGGGTGTCAGCACCTGAGGCCTTAACCACCGGGATTGGGCATATTCACACGGGTTCCCAAAAGACTCCCGTGCCCACAACTCACAGCCGGTTCACTGGTACCGAAGCTGGCAGCAGTTCACCTCTGCCACGCGAACCAGAAGAGTGGAGGAGCAGCTTCACAGGAGCACCCCACCACCAGCCAACTTCCAGTCGTCTAACCAGCGGTGTACCCACTGAGGGATCCAAGGCTCCCCAAAACATCCAGAACGTACATCATGGATAGGGCATTGTATTCCTGGGCGACACTGGCAATCAATTAGTTAGAATGGAGGAACACTGCGGATCTCTGAGGGACACCATCACTGCTGAGTCCACCCGGTCTACTACCCAACCACTGTATACCATGTACTGCCTGCTGGTTACAGTAAAGACCCGTTATAGAGACTTTCTGTGTCCGTGCTTCTTTATGAACTATCTGTCCGCACAACAAGGTAACCGCAGCTGCCGCACAACATCTTGAGCAGCTCCAGCCTCCGGGGATCACCGCTCAGCCTGTGGGGAGCGTAACATCTTGCTGCTGTCCATCCCCCGGAGGCTCCGCAGCGTCGGTAACGATTACCGAAACTACTCATAGGTGGCGTCACGAATAAATTAAAAACCCCTTTAATCTGTTCCACCAAGATGTCTTCACTTTTGATCTGCACTACACCGGGCGCCACTACCGGCAGGCGCGGTCCACCCGTGACAAGGAGGAAGGAAGCATCGCCTGTATGAACCGGAGTCAGCCGGCCGCGGTGAGTCAGAGACATTGTGGAGGCAGCATCATGATATGGGGGTTCAGCTGCAGGGACAGGACCACTGGTTATAATTGAAGGAAACATGAATGCGGCCAAGTACAGAGATCTCCTGGAGGTAAACCTCTTCCAGAGCTCCGGACCTCAGACATGGTCGAAGCTTCACCTTCCAACAAGACAATGACCCTAAGCCACAGCTAAAATAACAGAGGAGCGGCTTCACCACAACTCTGTGCCCATTCCTGACCGGAGCCACAGCCCGGACCTAAACCCAACTGAGCATCTCTGGAGACCTGAAAATGGCTCCACCAACATTCACCATCCAACCTGACGGGACTGGAGAGGATCTGCAAGGAAGAATGAGAGGATCCCCAAATCCAGGGGGAAACTGCATCATTCCCAAGAAGACTCATGGCTGTACGAGCTCCAAAGGTGCAAATACTCAATACTGAGCAAAGGGGCTGAATACTTATCATCAATCCTGAGCAAAGTGGCTGAATACTTATCATCAACACTGAGCAAAGGGGCTGAATACTTATCATCAATACTGAGCAAAGGGGCTGCATACTTATCATCAATACTGAGCAAAGGGGCTGAATACTTATCATCAATACTGAGCAAAGGAGCTGAATACTTATCATCAACACTGAGCAAAGGGGCTGAATACTTATCATCAATACTGAGCAAAGGGGCTGAAAACATATCATCAATACTGAACAAAGGGGCTGAATACTTATCATCAATACTGAGCAAAGGGGCTGAATACTTATCATCAATACTGAGCAAAGGGGCTGAATACTTATCATCAATACTGAGCAAAGGGGCTGAATACTTATCATCAATACTGAGCAAAGGGGCTGAATACTTATCATCAATACTGAGCAAAGGGGCTGAATACTTATCATCAATACTGAGCAAAGGGGCTGAATACTTATCATCAATACTGAGCAAAGGGACTGAATACTTATCACTAATACTGAGCAAAGGGGCTGAATACTTATCACCAATACTGAGCAAAGGGGCTGAATACTTATCATCAATACTGAGGAAAGGGGCTGAATACTTATCACCAATACTGAGCAAAGGGACTGAATACTTATCACTAATACTGAGCAAAGGGGCTGAATACTTATCACCAATACTGAGCAAAGGGGCTGAATACTTATCACCAATACTGAGCAAAGGGGCTGAATACTTATCACCAATACTGAGCAAAGGGGCTGAATACTTATCATCAACACTGAGCAAAGGGGCTGAATACTTATCATCAATACTGAGCAAAGGGACTGAATACTTATCAATACTGAGCAAAGGGGCTGAATACTTATCATCAACACTGAGCAAAGGGGCTGAATACTTATCATCAATACTGAGCAAAGGGGCTGAATACTTATCATCAATACTGAGCAAAGGGGCTGAATACTTATCAATACTGAGCAAAGGGGCTGAATACTTATCATCAATACTGAGCAAAGGGGCTGAATACTTATCATCAACACTGAGCAAAGGGGCAGAATACTTATCATCAATACTGAGCAAAGGGGCTGAATACTTATCATCAACACTGAGCAAAGGGGCTGAATACTTATCATCAATACTGAGCAAAGGGGCTGAATACTTATCATCAATACTGAGCAAAGGGGCTGAATACTTATCATCAACACTGAGCAAAGGGGCTGAATACTTATCATCAACACTGAGCAAAGGGGCTGAGTACTTATCATCAATACCGAGCAAAGGGGCTGAATACTTATCATCAATACTGAGCAAAGGGGCTGAATACTTATCATCAATACTGAGCAAAGGGGCTGAATACTTATCATCAACACTGAGCAAAGGGGCTGAATACTTATCATCAACACTGAGCAAAGGGGCTGAATACTTATCATCAATACTGAGCAAAGGGGCTGAATACTTATCATCAATACTGAGCAAAGGGGCTGAATACTTATCATCAACACTGAGCAAAGGGGCTGAATACTTATCATCAATACTGAGCAAAGGGGCTGAATACTTATCATCAATACTGAGCAAAGGGGCTGAATACTTATCATCAACACTGAGCAAAGGGGCTGAGTACTTATCATCAATACCGAGCAAAGGGGCTGAATACTTATCATCAATACTGAGCAAAGGGGCTGAATACTTATCATCAATACTGAGCAAAGGGGCTGAATACTTATCATCAACACTGAGCAAAGGGGCTGAATACTTATCATCAACACTGAGCAAAGGGGCTGAATACTTATCATCAATACTGAGCAAAGGGGCTGAATACTTATCATCAATACTGAGCAAAGGGGCTGAATACTTATCATCAACACTGAGCAAAGGGGCTGAATACTTATCATCAACACTGAGCAAAGGGGCTGAATACTTATCATCAATACTGAGCAAAGGGACTGAATACTTATCATCAATACTGAGCAAAGGGACTGAATACGTATCATCAATACTGAGCAAAGGGGCTGAATACTTATCAATACTGAGCAAAGGGGCTGAATACTTATCATCAATACTGAGCAAAGGGGCTGAATACTTATCATCAATACTGAGCAAAGGGGCTGAATACTTATCATCAATACTGAGCAAAGGGACTGAATACTTATCATCAATACTGAGCAAAGGGGCTGAATACTTATCAATACTGAGCAAAGGGGCTGAATACTTATCATCAATACTGAGCAAAGGGGCTGAATACTTATCAATACTGAGCAAAGGGGCTGAATACTTATCATCAATACTGAGCAAAGGGGCTGAATACTTATCATCAATACTGAGCAAAGGGGCTGAATACTTATCATCAATACTGAGCAAAGGGACTGAATACGTATCATCAATACTGAGCAAAGGGGCTGAATACTTATCAATACTGAGCAAAGGGGCTGAATACTTATCATCAATACTGAGCAAAGGGGCTGAATACTTATCATCAATACTGAGCAAAGGGGCTGAATACTTATCATCAATACTGAGCAAAGGAGCTGAATACTTATCATCAATACTGAGCAAAGGGGCTGAATACTTATCATCAACACTGAGCAAAGGGACTGAATACTTCATCAATACGAGCAAAGGGGCTGTATATATCTGTATCATAACACTGCAAGCAAAGGGGCTGAATACTTTATCATCTGGGTAATTAGTATCTTTTATTCAATAACATTGAACAAAGTACTACTTTCATTCTTAGTCAAATGGGGTGTAAATCAGTACATGATATTATGAAAAACTGAACTGTTCACTTCATCATTCATTATAAGAGTGAAATTAGGAGTTCTGAATATTCTGTATACTATACACTGCACAGTACCACTTTCTCCGTGTAACTGGGTGTAATCCTCAGTATCTGTATTATTCTGTATATATACACTGCACAGTACCACTTCTCCTGTCCTGTATACTGGGTGTAATCCTCAGTATCTGTATTATTCTGTATATATACACTGGCACAGTCCACTTCTCCTGTCCTGTATACTGGGTGTAATCCTCAGTATCTGTATTATTCTGTTATATACACTGCACAGTACCACTTCTCCTGTCCTGTATACTGGGTGTAATCCTCAGTTATCGTATTATTCTGTATATATACACTGCACAGTACCACTTCTCCTGTCCTGTATACTGGGTGTAATCCTCATACTCTGTATTATTCTGTATATATACACTGCACAGTACCACTTCTTCCTGTCCTGTATACTGGGTGTAATCCTCAGTCTCTGTATTATTCTGTATATATACACTGCACAGTACCACTTCTTCTGTCCTGTATACTGGTGTAATCCTCAGTATCTGTATTATTCTGATATATACACTGCACAGACCACTTCTCCTGTCCTGTATACGGGTGTAATCCTCAGTATATGTATTATTCTGATATATACACTGCACAGTACCACTTCTCCTGTCCTGTATACTGGGTGTAATCCTCAGTATCTGTATTATTCTGTATATATACACTGCACAGCACCACTTCTCCTGTCCTGTATACTGGGTGTAATCCTCAGTATCTGTATTATTCTGTATATATACACTGCACAGTACCACTTCTCCTGTCCTGTATACTGGGTGTAATCCTCAGTATCTGTATTATTCTGTATATATACACTGCACAGTACCACTTCTCCTGTCCTGTATACTGGGTGTAATCCTCAGTATCTGTATTATTCTGTATATATACACTGCACAGTACCACTTCTCCTGTCCTGTATACTGGGTGTAATCCTCAGTATCTGTATTATTCTGTATATATACACTGCACGGTACCACTTCTCCTGTCCTGTATACTGGGTGTAATCCTCAGTATCTGTATTATTCTGTTATATACACTGCACAGTACCTCTTTCCTGTATACTGGGTGTAATCCTCAGTATCTGTATTATTCTGTATATATACACTGCACAGTACCACTTCTCCTGTACCTGTATACTGGGTGTAATCCTCAGTATCTGTATTATTCTGTATATATACACTTCACAGTACCACTTCTCCTGTCCTGTATACTGGGGTAATCCTCAGTATCTGTATTATTCTGTTATATACACTGCACAGTACCACTTCTCCTGTCCTGTATACTGGGTGTAATCCTCAGTATCTGTATTATTCTGTATATATACACTGCACAGTACCACTTCTCCTGTCCTGTATACTGGGTGTAATCCTCATTATCGTATTATTCTGTATATATACACTGCACAGTACCACTTCTCTGTCCTGTATACTCGGTGTAATCCTCAGTCTCTGTATTATTCTGTATATATACACTGCACAGTACCACTTCTCCTGTCCTGTATACTGGGTGTAATCCTCAGTATCTGTATTATTCTGTATATATACACTGCACAGCACCACTTCTCCTGTCCTGTATACTCGGTGTAATCCTCAGTATATGTATTATTCTGTATATATACACTGCACAGTACCACTTCTCCTGTCCTGTATACTGGGTGTAATCCTCAGTATCTGTATTATTCTGTATATATACACAGCACAGTACCACTTCTCCTGTCCTGTATACTGGGTGTAATCCTCAGTCTCTGTATTATTCTGTATATATACACTGCACAGTACCACTTCTCCTGTCCTGTATACTGGGTGTAATCCTCAGTATCTGTATTATTCTGTATATATACACTGCACAGCACCACTTCTCCTGTCCTGTATACTCGGTGTAATCCTCATTTATATGTATTATTCTGTATATATACACTGCACAGTACCACTTCTCCTGTCCTGTATACTGGGTGTAATCCTCAGTATCTGTATTATTCTGTATATATACACAGCACAGTACCACTTCTCCTGTCCTGTATACGGGGTGTAATCCTCAGTTTCTGTATTATTCTGTATATATACACAGCACAGTACCACTTCTCCTGTCCTGTATACTGGGTGTAATCCTCAGTATCTGTATTATTCTGTATATATACACTGCACAGTACCACTTCTCCTGTCCTGTATACTGGGTGTAATCCTCAGTATCTGTATTATTCTGTATATAACACTGCACAGTACCACTTCCTGTCCTGTATACTGGTGTAATCCTCAGTATCTTATATTCTGTATATATACACTAAGTACCACTTCTCCTGTCCTGTATACTGGGTGTAATCCTCAGTATCTGTATTATTCTGTATATATACACTGCACAGTACCACTTCTCCTGTCCTGTATACAGGGTGTAATCCTCAGTATCTGTATTATCTGTATGCATACACTGCACAGTACCACTTCCCTGTCCTGTATCTGGTGTAATCCTCCGTATCTGTATTATTCTGTATATATACACTGCACAGTACCACTTCTCCTGTCCTGTATACTGGGTGTAATCCTCAGTATCTGTATTATGCTGTATATATACACTGCACAGTACCACTTCTCCTGTCCTGTATACTGGGTGTAATCCTCAGTATCTATTATTCTGTATATATACACTGCACAGTACCACTTCTCCTGTCCTGTATACTGGGTGTAATCCTCAGTGTCTGTATTATTCTGTATATATACACTGCACAGTACCACTTCTCCTGTCCTGTATACTGGGTGTAATCCTCAGTATCTGTATTATTCTGTATATATACACTGCACAGTACCACTTCTCCTGTCCTGTATACTGGGTGTAATCCTCAGTATCTGTATTATTCTGTATATATACACTGCACAGTACCACTTCTCCTGTCCTGTATACTGGGTGTAATCCTCAGTATCTGTATTATTCTGTATATATACACTGCACAGTACCACTTCTCCTGTCCTGTATACTGGGTGTAATCCTCAGTGTCTGTATTATTCTGTATATATACACTGCACAGTACCACTTCTCCTGTCCTGTATACTGGGTGTAATCCTCAGTATCTGTATTATTCTGTATATATACACTGCACAGTACCACTTCTCCTGTCCTGTATACTGGGTGTAATCCTCAGTATCTGTATTATTCTGTATATATACACTGCACAGTACCACTTCTCCTGTCCTGTATACTGGGTGTAATCCTCAGTATCTGTATTATTCTGTATATATACACTGCACAGTACCACTTCTCCTGTCCTGTATACTGGGTGTAATCCTCACTATCTGTATTATTCTGTATATATACACTGCACAGTACCACTTCTCCTGTCCTGTATACTGGGTGTAATCCTCAGTATCTGTATTATTCTGTATATATACACTGCACAGCACCACTTCTCCTGTCCTGTATACTGGGTGTAATCCTCAGTATCTGTATTATTCTGTATATATACACTGCACAGTACCACGTCTCCTGTCCTGTATACTGGGTGTAATCCTCAGTATCTGTATTATTCTGTATATATACACTGCACAGTACCACTTCTCCCATCCTGTATACTGGGTGTAATCCTCAGTATCTGTATTATTCTGTATATATACACACTGCACAGTACCACTTCTCCTGTCCTGTATACTGGGTGTAATCCTCACTATCTGTATTATTCTGTATATATACACTGCACAGTACCACTTCTCCTGTCCTGTATACTGGGTGTAATCCTCAGTATCTGTATTATTCTGTATATATACACTGCACAGTACCACTTCTCCTGTCCTGTATACTGGGTGTAATCCTCAGGATCTGTATTATTCTCTGTATATATACACTGCACAGTACCACTTCTCCTGTCCTGTATACTGGGTGTAATCCTCAGTATCTGTATTATTCTGTATATATACACTGCACAGTACCACGTCTCCTGTCCTGTATACTGGGTGTAATCCTCAGTATCTGTATTATTCTGTATATATACACTGCACAGTACCACTTCTCCTGTCCTGTCCCAGCAGGGTAAGGTCTTTAGAGGAGGGGAGTGAATAGATAAATCCTTTTTCTGTAGATGAAAGCCGTCCCTCGCTGTCACCTGTGGGTGCCATCTGTCGGTCTCACCCCCTCGCCCCCCTCATGCACTCTGGTTTTGGACTCTGATCTCCCTCATTCCGTTTCCTCCTATTATTTTGCAGATTATGGACAGATCTGTATACCGCTGCTCTGACTGTATACACCACTACATGAAAAATTAATTATTGAAAGCTTTCCATTAAAATACAATTATTTTCCTTTTTATCATCAGGGTACAGCAACTGGAGGGAACTGGGCAAGGCTCTGGCGCACAGCAATATCCCAGCCGTGGACCCCAATCTGCAGTTCTACCAACCGGAGAGGCGGCATGAGGTGAGGGAGGATGGCACTGCCCACATTGCCGCATTATGTCCTCACATGGGACCACAACTTTGTCCAAGCCCAGAAATAGACTGTAACGCCCACTGTACAAAGTTAGTGTAAGTTTCTCTTTGCTTATCATACATGGTGGCACATAAGACTAAATCACCTTAGATCCCATCATATAAGGTGGCACATAAGACTAGATCACCTTACATCCCATCATACAAGGTGGCACATAAGACTAGATCACCTTACTTCCCATCATACATGGTGGCACATAGGACTAGATCACCTTACATCCCATCATATAAGGTGGCACATAGGACTAGATCACCTTACATCCCATCCTACAAGGTGGCACATAGGACTAGATCCCCTTAGATCCCATCCTACAAGGTGGCACATAGGACTAGATCACCTTACATCCCATCATACAAGGTGGCACATAGGACTAGATCACCTTAGATCCCATCATACAAGGTGGCACATAAGACTAGATCACCTTACATCCCATCATACAAGGTGGCACATAAGACTAGATCACCTTACTTCCCATCATACATGGTGGCACATAGGACTAGATCACCTTACATCCCATCATACAAGGTGGCAGATAGGAATAGATCACCTTACATCCCATCATACAAGGTGGCACATAAGACTAGATCACCTTACATCCCATCATACAAGGTGGCACATAAGACTAGATCACCTTACTTCCCATCATACATGGTGGCACATAGGACTAGATCACCTTACATCCCATCATATAAGGTGGCACATAGGACTAGATCACCTTACATCCCATCATACAAGGTGGCACATAGGACTAGATCACCTTACATCCCATCATACAAGGTGGCACATAAGACTAGATCACCTTACATCCCATCATACAAGGTGGCACATAAGACTAGAGCACCTTACATCCCATCATACATGGTGGCACATAGGAATAGATCACCTTACATCCCATCCTACAAGGTGGCACATAAGACTAGATCACCTTACATCCATCATACAAGGTGGCACATAAGACTAGAGCACCTTACATCCCATCCTACAAGGTGGCATAAAAGACTAGATCACTTTACACCCCATACTACAAAGTGGCACATAGGACTAGATCACCTTACATCCCATCATACAAGTGTGGCAGATAGGACTAGATCACCTTACGTCCAATCCTACAAGGTGGAACATAAGGGAATAAAGAGCTTTACTGCCCATTCTACAAGGTGGCACATAAGACTAGATCACCTTACATCCCATCATACAAGGTGGCACATAGGACTAGATCACCTTACATCCCATCATAAAAGGTGGCACATAGGACTAGATCACCTTAGATCTCATCCTACAAGGTGGCATAAAAAAACTAGATCACTTTATACTCCATCCTACAAGGTGGCACATAGGACTAGATCCCCTTAGATCCCATCCTACAAGGTGGCACATAGGACTAGATCACCTTACATTCCATCATACAAGTTGGCACATAGGACTAGATCACCTTAGATCCCATCCTACAAGGTGGCACATAGGACTAGATCACCTTACATTCCATCATACAAGTTGGCACATAGGACTAGATCACCTTAGATCCCATCCTACAAGGTGGCACATAGGACTAGATCACCTTACATTCCATCATACAAGTTGGCACAAAGGACTAGATCACCTTACATTCCATCATACAAGTTGGCACAAAGGACTAGATCACCTTACATTCCATCATACAAGTTGGCACATAGGACTAGATCACGTTACATCCCATCATACAAGGTGGCACATAGGACTAGATCACCTTAGATCCCATCCTACAAGGTGGCACATAGGACTAGATCACCTTACATCCCATCATACAAGTTGGCACATACGACTAGATCACCTTACATCCCATCCTACAAGGTGGCATAAAAAACTAGATCACTTTATACCCTATCCTACAAGGTGGCACATAGGACTAGATCACCTTACATCCCATCCTACAAGGTGGCACATAGGAATAGATCACCTTACATCCCATCATACAAGGTGGCACATAGGAATAGATCACCTTACATCCCATCATAATAAGTTATTTAAGGGATTAATAATAATAGTGAATAAATGGTAGTTTTCCTTGGTGTTCAGTGACCTGTGTATTACGGGTGACCATAGAGCGTGATTGTACGGTGGGCGTCACTCCTCTCTGCGTCATTCTCAGGTAACTTACTGGTTGCAGTGAAATCATGGAGACAAGGTTCTATCTTGTTGCTGTGTACAAATGGAATAATGTCTCCATGATTTCACTGCAACCAGTAAGTTACCTGTGGAAAACCTGTTACCTGTAGCCACCCTAGAAATGTAGCCGTGTGTAAAGGTACCATGACAGCTGCTCTATATCTGGCTCCTCTATAACAGCTGCTCTATATCTGCTACGCTATAACAGCCGCTCTATATCTGGCTACTCTATAACAGCTGCTCTATATCTGGCTCCTCTATAACAGCTGCTCTATATCTGGCTACTCTATAACAGCTGCTCTATATCTGGCTACTCTATAACAGCTGCTCTATATCTGGCTCCTCTATAACAGCTGCTCTATATCTGGCTACTCTATAACAGCTGCTCTATATCTGGCTCCTCTATAACAGCTGCTCTATATCTGCTACTCTATATCAGCTGCTCTATATCTGGCTCCTCTATAACAGCTGCTCTATATCTGGCTACTCTATAACAGCTGCTCTATATCTGGCTACTCTATAACAGCCGCTCTATATCTGGCTACTCTATAACAGCCGCTCTATATCTGGCTACTCTATATCAGCTGCTCTATATCTGGCTACTCTATATCAGCTGCTCTATATCTGCTACTCTATAACAGCTGCTCTATATCTGGCTACTCAATACCAGCTGCTCTATATCTGGCTCCTCTATAACAGCTGCTCTATATCTGGCTCCTCTATAACAGCTGCTCTATATCTGGCTCCTCTATAACAGCTGCTCTATATCTGGCTCCTCTATAACAGCTGCTCTATATCTGGCTCCTCTATAACAGCTGCTCTATATCTGGCTCCTCTATAACAGCTGCTCTATATCTGGCTACTCTATAACAGCTGCTCTATATCTGGCTGCTCTATAACAGCTGCTCTATATCTGGCTACTCTATACCAGCTGCTCTATATCTGGCTACTCTATAACAGCTGCTCTATATCTGGCTACTCTATAACAGCTGCTCTATATCTGGCTACTCTATATCAGCTGCTCTATATCTGGCTACTCTATAACAGCTGCTCTATATCTGGCTCCTCTATAACAACTGCTCTATATCTGCCTCCTCTATAACAGCCGCTCTATATCTGGCTCCTCTATAACAGCTGCTCTATATCTGACTCCTCTATAACAGCTGCTCTATATCTGGCTCCTCTATAACAGCTGCTCTATATCTGGCTCCTCTATAACAGCTGCTCTATATCTGGCTACTCTATAACAGCTGCTCTATATCTGGCTGCTCTATAACAGCTGCTCTATATCTGGCTACTCTATAACAGCTGCTCTATATCTGGCTACTCTATAACAGCTGCTCTATATCTGGCTACTCTATATCAGCTGCTCTATATCTGGCTACTCTATAACAGCTGCTCTATATCTGGCTACTCTATATCAGCTGCTCTATATCTGGCTACTCTATTACAGCTGCTCTATATCAGGCTCCTCTATAACAGCTGCTCTATATCTGGCTGCTCTATAACAGCTGCTCTATATCTGGCTCCTCTATAACAGCTGCTCTATATCTGGCTACTCTATATCAGCTGCTCTATATCTGGCTCCTCTATAACAGCCGCTCTATATCTGGCTCCTCTATAACAGCTGCTCTATATATGGCTCCTCTATAACAGCCGCTCTATATCTGGCTCCTCTATAACAGCTGCTCTATATCTGGCTACTCTATAACAGCTGCTCTATATCTGGCTACTCTATAACAGCTGCTCTATAGCTGGCTACTCTATAACTGGCTGCTCTACAGCCAAAAGGTCCACAAGCGGCTGCCCCTCTGTGCTGCACAGACCTGTTTATGGCTCCTCACACTGAGGCAGCAAAACAGTGGGGTAAAGGGGCAGGAACCAGACAAATGAACTTAGAGGCTATCTATGGGCTCATAATATGATTATGAAGGAGAGGTACCTGAGGACATAGTCATAAGTACGTGTAAATGTATAGCTGTGCCCATAAAATCCAAGAGTTTGTCCGAGACTGAGATCCCATCTGATTTATGGCGCTCAGTGATCTCTTCTCATCTCTGTAGCTCCGAGAATCCGTCAGCTGGAATCTGTCCGTCCCCTGGAAGTCAGAGGTAAAAGATGGATGAATGGATGGATGAAAGAATGAATGGATGGATGGATGGATAGGATGGAGAGATGGATGGATGGATGGATGAATAAAGGTATGAATGAGTGAATGGAAGGATGAATGGATGGAGACATGCATGGAATAGATGGATGGAATAGATGGATAGCTGGATGGATGAGGGATGGAGGGGTAGATACCAATCTGCTTTTATATTTCATTATATTCCCTTCAGTTTGCTGGAAGGGTTAACCTCCACATATTTGAAGATTGGTGTGGAAGCAGCATCCAGCAACTGCGACGAAACCTGCACTTTCCTCTTTTCCCTCATGTAAGTAAATGTCACTAATAATTTGACTACTGTAATATTATTACTACAGTCCCAGCACCAACACCAATATGTACAGGAATATAACAAGTATCACCTCTAAATACAAGATGATAACACAGGATCCACCATTCACAATAGGTGATATCACAGCTCACCTCCTCCTCCTGTACAATGACTGATAACACCTCTATATACAGTACATAACACAGGATCCACCATTCACAATAGATGATATCACAGCTCACCTCCTCCTCCTGTACAATGACTGATAACACCTCTATATACAGTAGATAACACAGGATCCACCATTCACAATAGATGATATCACAGCTCACCTCCTCCTCCTGTACAATGACTGATAACACCTCTATATACAGTAGATAACACAGGATCCACCATTCACAATAGGTGATATCACAGCTCACCTCCTCCTGTACAATGACTGATAACACCTCTATATACAGTAGATAACAAAGGATCCACCATTCACAATAGATGATATCACAGCTCACCTCCTCCTGTACAATGACTGATAACACCTCTAAATACAAGATGATAACACAGGAACCACCATTCACAATAGGTGATATCACAGCTCACCTCCTCCTCCTGTACAATGACTGATAACACCTCTAAATACAAGATGATAACACAGGATCCACCATTCACAATAGGTGATATCACAGCTCACCTCCTCCTCCTGTACAATGACTGATAATACCTCTATATACAGTAGATAACACAGGATCCACCATTCACAATAGGTGATATCACAGCTCACCTCCTCCTGTACAATGACTGATAACACCTCTATATACAGTAGATAACACAGGATCCACCATTCACAATAGGTGATATCACAGCTCACCTCCTCCTCCTGTACAATGACTGATAACACCTCTATATACAGTAGATAACACAGGATCCACCATTCACAATAGGTGATATCACAGCTCACCTCCTCCTCTGTACAATGACTGATAACACCTCTATATACAGTAGATAACACAGGATCCACCATTCACAATAGATGATATCACAGCTCACCTCTCCTCCTGTACAATGACTGATAACACCTCTATATACAGTAGATAACACAGGATCCACCATTCACAATAGGTGATATCACAGCTCACTCCTCCTCCTGTACAATGACTGATAACACCTCTATATACAGTAGATAACACAGGATCCACATATCACAATAGGTGATATCACAGCTCACCTCCTCCTCCTGTACAATGACTGATAACACCTCTATATACAGTAGATAACACAGGATCCACCATTCACAATAGGTGATATCACAGCTCACCCTCCTCCTGTACAATGACTGATAACACCTCTATATACAGTAGATAACACAGGATCCACCATTCACAATAGTGATATCACAGCTCACCCTCCTCCTGTACAATGACTGATAACACCTCTATATACAGTAGATAACACAGGATCCACCATTCACAATAGGTGATATCACAGCTCACCTCCTCCTCCTGTACAATGACTGATAACACCTCTATATACAGTAGATAACACAGGATCCACCATTCACAATAGGTGATATCACAGCTCACCTCCTCCTCCTGTACAATGACTGATAACACCTCTATATACAGTAGATAACACAGGATCCACCATTCACAATAGGTGATATCACAGCTCACCTCCTCCTCCTGTACAATGACTGATAACACCTCTATATACAGTAGATAACACAGGATCCACCATTCACAATAGGTGATATCACAGCTCACCTCCTCCTGTACAATGACTGATAACACCTCTATATACAGTAGATAACACAGGATCCACCATTCACAATAGATGATATCACAGCTCACCTCCTCCTGTACAATGACTGATAACACCTCTATATACAGTAGATAACACAGGATCCACATTCACAATAGATGATATCACAGCTCACCTCCTCCTCCTGTACAATGACTGATAACACCTCTATATACAGTAGATAACACAGGATCCACCATTCACAATAGGTGATATCACAGCTCACCTCCTCCTGTACAATGACTGATAACACCTCTATATACAGTAGATAACACAGGATCCACCATTCACAATAGATGATATCACAGCTCACCTCCTCCTCCTGTACAATGACTGATAACACCTCTATATACAGTAGATAACACGGATCCACCATTCACAATAGGTGATATCACAGCTCACCTCCTCCTCCTGTACAATGACTGATAACACCTCTATATACAGTAGATAACACAGGATCCACCATTCACAATAGTGATATCACAGCTCACCTCCTCCTCCTGTACAATGACTGATAACACCTCTATATACAGTAGATAACACAGGATCCCCCATTCACAATAGTGATATCACAGCTCACCTCCTCCTGTACAATGACTGATAACACCTCTATATACAGTAGATAACACAGGATCCACATTCACAATAGTGATATCACAGCTCACCTCCTCCTGTACAATGAGTGATAACACCTCTATATACAGTAGATAACACAGGATCCACCATTCACAATAGGTGATATCACAGCTCACCTCCTCCTCCTGTACAATGATGATAACACCTCTATATACAGTAGATAACACAGGATCTACCATTCACAATAGTGATATCACAGCTCACCTCCTCCTGTACAATGACTGATAACACCTCTATATACAGTAGATAACACAGGATCCACATTCACAATAGTGATATCACAGCTCACCTCCTCCTGTACAATGACTGATAACATCTCTATATACAGTAGATAACACAGGATCCACCATTCACAATAGGTGATATCACAGCTCACCTCCTCCTGTACAATGACTGATAACATCTCTATATACAGTAGATAACACAGGATCCACCATTCACAATAGATGATATCACAGCTCACCTCCTCCTGTACAATGACTGATAACATCTCTATATACAGTAGATAACACAGGATCCACCATTCACAATAGATGATATCACAGCTCACCTCCTCCCTGTACAATGACTGATAACACCTCTATATACAGTAGATAACACAGGATCCACCATTCACAATAGGGGGTATCACAGCTCACCTCCTCCTGTACAATGACTGATAACACCTACTATAACAGTAGATAACACAGGATCCACCATTCACAATAGTGATATCACAGCTCACCTCCTCCTCCTGTACAATGACTGATAACACCTCTATATACAGTAGATAACACGGATCACCATTCACAATAGGGATACACAGCTCACCTCCTCCCCTGTACAATGACTGATAACACCTCTATATACAGTAGATAACACAGGATCCACCATTCACAATAGGTGATATCACAGCTCACCTCCTCCTGTACAATGACTGATAACACCTCTATATACAGTAGATAACACAGGGTCCACCATTCACAATAGGTGATATCACAGCTCACCCTCCTCCTGTACAATGACTGATAACACTCTATATACAGTAGATAACACAGGATCCACCATTCACAATAGATGATATCACAGCTCACCTCCTCCTGTACAATGACTGATAACATCTCTATATACAGTAGATAACACAGGATCCACCATTCACAATAGATGATATCACAGCTCACCCTCCTCCTGTACAATGACTGATAACATCCTCTATATACAGTGAGATAACACAGGATCCACCATTCACAATAGATGATATCACAGCTCACCTCCTCCTGTACAATGACTATAACACCTCTATATACAGTAGATAACACGGATCCACCATTCACAATAGGTGATATCACAGCTCACCTCCTCCCCCTGTACAATGACTGATAACACCTCTATATACAGTAGATAACACAGGATCCACCATTCACAATAGGTGATATCACAGCTCACCTCCTCCTGTACAATGATTGATAACATCTCTATATACAGTAGATAACACAGGATCCACCATTCACAATAGGTGATATCACAGCTCACCTCCTCCTTGTACAATGACTGATAACACTCTATATACAGTAGATAACACAGGATCCACCATTCACAATAGTGGTATCACAGCTCACCTCCTCCTGTACAATGACTATAACACCTCTATATACAGTAGATAACACAGGATCCACCATTCACAATAGATGATATCACAGCTCACCTCCTCCTCCTGTACAATGACTGATAACACCTCTATATACAGTAGATAACACAGGATCCACCATTCACAATAGATGATATCACAGCTCACCTCCTCCCTGTACAATGACTGATAACACCTCTATATACAGTAGATAACACAGGATCCACCATTCACAATAGATGATATCACAGCTCACCTCCTCTGTACAATGACTATAACACCTCTATATACAGTAGATAACACAGGATCCACTATTCACAATAGTGATATCACACTCACCTCTCCCTACAATGACTGATAAACCTCTATATACAGTAGATAACACAGGATCCACATTCACAATAGATGATATCACAGCTCACCTCCTCCTGTACAATGACTGATAAACCTCTATATACAGTAGATAACACAGATCACCATTCACAATAGTGATATCACAGCTCACCTCCTCCTGTACAATGACTGATAACACTCTATATACAGTAGATAACACAGGATCCACCATTCACAATAGTGATATCCAGCTCCTCCTCCTCCTGTACAATGATGATAACACCTCTATATACAGTAGATAACACAGGATCCACCATTCACAATAGGTGATATCACAGCTCACCTCCTCCTCCTGTACAATGAGTGATAACACCTCTATATACAGTGATAACACAGGATCTACCATTCACAATAGGTGATATCACAGCTCACCTCCTCCTCCTGTACAATGACTGATAACACCTCTATATACAGTAGATAACACAGGATCCACCATTCACAATAGTGTATCACAGCTCACCTCCTCCTGTACAATGACTGATAACACTCTATATACAGTAGATAACACAGGATCCACCATTCACAATAGGTGATATCACAGCTCACCTCCTCCTGTACAATGACTGATAACACTCTATATACAGTAGATAACACAGGATCCACCATTCACAATAGTGATATCACAGCTCACCTCCTCCTGTACAATGACTGATAACACTCTATATACAGTAGATAACACAGGATCCACCATTCACAATAGTGATATCACAGCTCACCTCCTCCTGTACAATGACTGATAACACCTCTATATACAGTAGATAACACAGGATCCACCATTCACAATAGTGATATCACAGCTCACCCTCCTCCTGTACAATGACTGATAACACCTCTATATACAGTAGATACACAGGATCACCATTCACAATAGTGATATCACAGCTCACCTCCTCCTCCTGTACAATGACTGATAACACCTCTATATACAGTAGATAACACAGGATCCACCATTCACAATAGGTGATATCACAGCTCACCTCCTCCCCTGTACAATGACTGATAACACCTCTATATACAGAGATAACACAGGATCCACCATTCACAATAGGTGATATCACAGCTCACCTTCCTCCTGTACAATGACTGATAACACTCTATATACAGTAGATAACACAGGATCCACCATTCACAATAGGTGATATCACAGCTCACCTCCTCCTCCGTACAATGACTGATAACACCTCTATATACAGTAGATAACACAGGATCCACCATTCACAATAGATGATATCACAGCTCACCTCCTCCCTGTACAATGACTGATAACACCTCTATATACAGTAGATAACACAGGATCCACCATTCACAATAGATGATATCACAGCTCACCTCCTCCTGTACAATGACTGATAACACCTCTATATACAGTAGATAACACAGGATCCACCATTCACAATAGTGATATCACAGCTCACCTCCTCCTGTACAATGACTATAACACCTCTATATACAGTAGATAACACAGGATCCACATTCACAATAGGTGATATCACACTCACCCTCCCTACAATGATGATAACACTCTATATACAGTAGTAACACAGGATCCACCATTCACAATAGGTGATATCACAGCTCACCTCCTCCTGTACAATGATGATAACACTCTATATACAGTAGATAACACAGGATCCACCATTCACAATAGGTGATATCACAGCTCACCTCTCCTGTACAATGACTGATAACACTCTATATACAGTAGATAACACAGGATCCACCATTCACAATAGTGTATCACAGCTCACCTCCTCCTGTACAATGACTGATAACACTCTATATACAGTAATAACACAGGACCACCATTCACAATAGTGATATCACAGCTCACCTCTCCTCCTGTACAATGACTGATAACACCTCTATATACAGTAGATACACAGGATCCACCATTCACATAGTGATATCACAGCTCACCCTCCTCCTGTACAATGACTGATAACACCTCTATATACAGTAGATAACACAGGATCCACCATTCACAATAGTGATATCACAGCTCACCTCCTCCTGTACAATGACTATAACACCTCTATATACAGTAGATAACACAGGATCCACATTCACAATAGGTGATATCACACTCACCTCCTCCTTACAATGATGATAACACCTCTAATACAGTAGATAACACAGGATCCACATTCACAATAGGTGATATCACAGCTCACCTCCTCCTGTACAATGACTGATAACACTCTATATACAGTAGATAACACAGGATCCACCATTCACAATAGGTGATATCACAGCTCACCTCCTCCTGTACAATGACTGATAACACCTCTATATACGTAGATAACACAGGATCACCATTCACAATAGGTGATATCACAGCTCACCTCCTCCCTGTACAATGACTGATAACACCTTATATACAGTAGATAACACAGGATCCACCATTCACAATAGGTGATATCACAGCTCACCTCCTCCTCCTGTACAATGATGATAACACCTCTATATACAGTAGATAAACAGGATCCACCATTCACAATAGGTGATTCACAGCTACCTCCTCCTGTACAATGATGATAACACTCTATATACAGTAGATAACACAGGATCCACCATTCACAATAGTGTATCACAGCTCACCTCCTCCTGTACAATGACTGATAACACCTCTATATACAGTAGATAACACAGGATCCACCATTCACAATAGGTGATATCACAGCTCACCTCCTCCTGTACAATGACTGATAACACCTCTATATACAGTAGATAACACAGGATCCACCATTCACAATAGTGATATCACAGCTCACCTCCTCTCCTGTACAATGACTGATAACACCTCTATATACAGTAGATAACACAGGATCCACCATTCACAATAGTGATATCACAGCTCACCTCCTCCTGTACAATGATGATAACACCTCTATATACAGTAGATAACACAGGATCCACCATTCACAATAGATGATATCACAGCTCACTCCTCCTGTACAATGACTGATAACACCTCTATATACAGTAGATACACAGGATCCACCATTCACAATAGTGATATCACAGCTCACCTCTCTCCTTACAATGACTGATAACACCTCTATATACAGTAGATAACACAGGATCCACCATTCACAATAGGTGATATCACAGCTCACCTCCTCCTCCTGTACAATGACTGATAACACCTCTATATACAGTAGATAACACAGGATCCACCATTCACAATAGGTGATATCACAGCTCACCTCCTCCTCCTGTACAATGACTGATAACACCTCTATATACAGTAGATAACACAGGATCCACCATTCACAATAGGTGATATCACAGCTCACCTCCTCCTGTACAATGACTGATAACACCTCTATATACAGTAGATAACACAGGATCCACCATTCACAATAGATGATATCACAGCTCACCTCCTCTCTGTACAATGACTGATAACACCTCTATATACAGTAGATAACACAGGATCCACCATTCACAATAGGTGATATCACAGCTCACCTCCTCCTCCTGTACAATGACTGATAACACCTCTATATACAGTAGATAACACAGGATCCACCATTCACAATAGAGTGATATCACAGCTCACCTCCTCCTGTACAATGACTGATAACACCTCTATATACAGTAGATAACACAGGATCCACCATTCACAATAGGTGATATCACAGCTCACCTCCTCCTGTACAATGACTGATAACACCTCTATATACAGTAGATAACACAGGATCCACCATTCACAATAGGTGATATCACAGCTCACCTCCTCCTGTACAATGACTGATAACACCTCTATATACAGTAGATAACACAGGATCCACCATTCACAATAGGTGATATCACAGCTCACCTCCTCCTCCTGTACAATGACTGATAACACCTCTATATACAGTAGATAACACAGGATCCACCATTCACAATAGGTGATATCACAGCTCACCTCCTCCTCCTGTACAATGACTGATAACACCTCTATATACAGTAGATAACACAGGATCCACCATTCACAATAGGTGATATCACAGCTCACCTCCTCCTCCTGTACAATGACTGATAACACCTCTATATACAGTAGATAACACAGGATCCACCATTCACAATAGGTGATATCACAGCTCACCTCCTCCTGTACAATAATAGGTGATATCATCCTACATCTGTACAATATGATAACACCTCAATAAGAGATAATACAGTCCCCATTCCACAATGATGATAACACCTACTCCATCTGTACAAGATGTAACCACCTAATACAATAGAAACACAGGTCCACCTTCACATAAGTGATATAACTCACTCTATCTCTGATAACGGATACTTAACACATGTATATACAGTAACCCGACTCCCCATTACAATAGATGATATCACAGCTCCTTATCCGTAAAAGACGATAACACCATCTATAACAGATATAACACGGTCCCACCTTCACAATAGTGATAACACTCACTTCTACCGTAACAAGATGATACACCTTCTACAGTAGATACACACGTCACCTCCTTCCTTACATATACAGTCACCTCTCTTACATAACTAATAACACATCACATACATATAAAAGATCCACAGTCACCTCGTCTTACAATACCTATACTCTACAATAGATGAAACACCGATCCATCATGAAAAAGGATATACCACCCATCCTGACAATGATTACACTCACCTCCTCCGTATAAACTGATACACCCTTTTAAACAAGTAGATAACACAGGATCACCTCCCTCGAAATGAGATACACACTCCATACTCAGATACACAGGATCTACCATTCATCAATAAGTAATATCACAGCTCCCCACTTCACAATGTGATACAATGACAGATAACCCCTCCTATACTAATACACAGATACACCATCACATAGTAGATATCCAGCATCCACCATCACTTAGTATAATACAGTACCTCCCTCCTACATGATGATAACACGTATAACAGGAGTACACAGATACACATGATCACAGCTCACATAGGTGTATCAAGTCACCTCCTCCTCTACAATGATAACACCATGTGATCCACAGATCCACATAATGGAATCACAGCCACTCCTCCTGCAATGAAACACTCATAACACTATAAACGGAATCACAAGTATACCACTTCACAATGTGATACCTACTCCACATACTATAACAGTCTAATACAGTACATACAAGGATCCACCTCACTATTACAAGCCACCCTCTCGTACAATATAGACCCATTACATAGTAATCAGTCACCTCCTAAATACTGTACCCCTCTTACATAGATAAAACATCATTACATAGATAACCAGGTCACCTCCCCATGTATACGATAACACCTCTTATACAGTAGATACACCTATATACATAAAAAGGATATCACAGCCACACTCCTCCTCCTGTACAATGACTGATAACACCTCTAATACATAGATAACACAGGATCCACCATTCACAATAATGATATCACAGCTCACCTCCTCCTACAATACTGTAACA